>JBBDGP010001343.1:0-455000 GCA_037952835.1 Lithobates septentrionalis
CAAAGTGCTCAAGTGACTCTTGTGTTCAGAGAATCAAGTGACTTCTGTGTCCCCCCTGATGGGTCCCCACTCACCAGCTCCCTGCACCCCTGCAGGGGTAATGGGCATGTAAAGATAGCCTGGGATGGTTCCTGGTATCTTTCCTAATGGTCCACACGTGATATCTGTGGTCTGTAGGGCCTCAGCAGCTCACTCCACCCAGTAACGGTATCCAAGGGAGTCTTCCTGGTCACTTTTCCCAATGTTGATTCGTCAGCTGTTCATAGGTAGATCCTCATAGAAAGCGATAGGGCTTCCATTGTGTAGTATTTAAAAAAAGCATTTATTAAAAGTTATAAGCAAAAACAAAAGGTTTCCCAATACAGGGAGACCTATAAGCACAATGAAACAGGCAATCCTATAAGAGCACTAGTTCACAGCTTGCGCTCCACCTGCGTTCCAGCCCCTTACTTCCGTACCGGAAATGACGCAGTAGCATAGCCACGCCTTACGCGTTCTTACATTGTGGAGCCGCTTATAAATTCAGTAGCGTTAGGACTTCAAGCATACACAGGGTGCCGTGAAGAGGCCTTGCAGTTTATGCATGCATTTGCAAATGCATACTAACTAAGCCCCTGTTTTTAACGCAGACTGTTGGACAGGTTAATTTGGTCAGTTGGCAGACTGGTTGGTGAGTTGAGCTATGGAATGTTCTGTTTTTGTCTTTCATTGGTTTTATAGTAGCCTACCATTAGCCCGTCTGGTCCTGGGCTCTTGCCTGGTTTCATTTGTTTGAGTGCGAGTTTGGCTTCTACATCAGTTAGTGCTATCCAGGTCCTGAGCCATAGTATCTGAGGTCTGGTATGGGGCTATATTGTTTCAGAAACTCTGTTATTACTTGATTTCTCGAAGGGTCTGTCGGGGTTGGGTCTGTTTTGGGTAGGTTGTATAGTTTTGAGTAATAGTTGACAAATTGTTTGGCAATGTCAGGGTTGGAGGTAAGTTTGTGTCCTGATTGGTCCATTATAGAGCGTACTGTCAGGGGCTGCTTTCTTGGATTGTAAAGCCCTCGCTAGCATTTTCCCAGCTTTGTTGCTGTATTCATAGAAGTGCTTTTGGGATAAAATGTATTTGCTTTTTTTTATTTTTTTTGCCTAGCATATCCAGCAGATCATTTCTCGCTTGCATAAGGGTCTGGAACGTATCAAGGGTGTGTGTCTGTTTGTGAGCACGTTCTAGCTTCTGAATTTGGGTGGTCAAATCAGTGAGCTGTCTGTCTTTTCTCTTTTGGGTTTGGCAGCGGCTGCAATTAGAACTCCCCTAATTACACATTTGTGCGCATCCCATATGATTGCCTGAGAGGTATCTGTGGGTTTGTTGTCCGTGAATTATTGGCGTATATGTGTCTTGACTTCTGATGTGATTGAAAGGTCCGTAAGTAGGGAGGGGTCTAGTCTCCAGGTCGGGGGACGATTCTATACCTCTGGAAACACTATTGACATGGATATAGGGTGGTGGTCCCAGAGGAACATGGGGTAATTGGACGTGTGGTGTAGGAGGGGTAGGTCTTTCTGAGATAGAAAGAGGTAGTCAAGCCATGAGTATTGTTGGTGAGGGTTGGAGAAAAAGGTGAAGTCCCTGCTGGTTGGGTTTAGTGTATGCCATGAATCGTGTAGTAAAATATCCTGCAATTGTGGACGCGCCATTCGAGGTGTTCTGGAGGGGGTTCGGGGGGACATTAAGTCACCACCTAAAATCAGGGAACCTTCCTGAAATGAAGCGAGTGTTTTGTTAGTTCACAAAAGAAGGTGACCTGATGGACGTTCGAGGCGTATATGTTTGCTAGTGTTATCAACTTGCCATAGCGTGTCCCTTTCAGAAAGAGGAACCTGCCTTCCTCGTCCATCAGCGTGTTAGTAATTAGGAAGGGGCATCATTCCGCTATGAGTGTGGAGACTCTTTTGGTCTTGGATGCGTGGTTTGTTGCATGGTAAACTGTAGGGTATTATTTATTTAACGGTTTCGGTATCGCGTCGGCACAAAAGTGTGTTTCTTGAAGAAAAACTATATGTGCATTATTCTGTTGCATTGTGAGGAAGAGCTGGGAGCGCATCTCTGGGGTATTGAGTCCTCTGACATTAAGCAAGATGATCTTGATAAGAGTTTTGTTTTTATTAGGAAGTGTCAATGTCATCATTTAGGCTTTAAGTGTTTGTGCTACTTGGAATGCCGAGAGGGAGGTCTCAGTAATTTGGTGAGTTATAAGCCTTTGTAGTGATGCGGCAGGAGAGGAAGAGATGGTCTGAGCCAGGAATTGGGTTTTGGTTGGTGCAAGGGTGGGGGTGAGGGGGTAAGGGACGGGGAGGATGGTGGGCAAGAAGGGAAGTGGGGAGTTGGAAAAGGAGAAGGGGGGTCTAGAGATGAGAGAAGTCCAGCAGCCAGTGAGGTATCTCTCACTCAGCCGGGTGTAATGTATACCGTAAAATCCGGTATGGCCGGAAGGGGTCAGTGGTATTAGAAACTGATGAGGTGGTAGAATGCTTGCTAAATAATTTCCTACTGTGTGGTGGTTGGTTTGTCGGTGGAAAAAGGGGTATTTCCAAGTACCCCCATCAGACAGCCTGCCTTATTAGGTTCAGTTGTAGACTGGTAAGGAGGATGGCTTACGAGGTTCCTAGGTGCGATGTAGTGGTGTGGGAGTGAGCAGTGTGAAGATTTGGTGGGTAATGCTGGTGGTTAGCTATGGAAGAGGAGAGTGAGTATAGTAGGAGACATTGGTGATGTTAGGACCATCTGTAGTCCTTGAAGTATTGTGTGTACTCCTAAAGTATGGAGAAAATGTGTAGTAACTAACAAGATTACAGGTAAGTTAGACTAAACAAGACTAAGTAATCAAAACAACGTCTATTTTAAACATTAACGACCATTTTAGAAATAAACGATAACAAGTATATAGAACATTATGAACTGAGGGATTATAGTAAATACCCTGATGCTGAGCCCTGTCCTTTAGAGCTATCAATGCTGTGTTTCCTTTTTTTGGAAACCTGGAGAGTTTGCCCTCCGTAATTAGGGGGTTTGTACAGCATATGCCTTGGGGGTTAATGGTGTGGGGGGCTCCTTTAGAGCACAATAAAGGTGGTGATATCGGAACAGATGTGCCCGGTTACCCAGTTAGGGGAGGGTAAACAGCAGTGGATTGTGGTGCGTGTGGTAACCTCTTACCTCAGGTTTTCTGTCTAAGATGTAACTTCTGTAACGCAATTTTGGTTGGGTCAAGTTCTGATGTGCGACTAAGGAAGGCTAGTTGTATTCGAGGTTTCCGGAGACTTGTTCCGTCTGCTCGTCTGGAGAAGGAATGCTTAACAGGCATATGTTCATCAGGTGTTATCTAAATACAGGATGGTACCGACATGAATGGATATTTTACGGCTATCTTTTTCAAGGTTGCAATGCTCTAATATGTACATTTAAGGTGAGAGGTACAATATTATATACATTAGCATCACTTGGATGCGTGGTGCATTATGCTGAGAGTAGATCTGCTGTAAGTTGCTCATATTTTGCTATTATCCACTCTCTGGTTGGGATGAGCTGAACCCCCCCCCCCCCCCCCCCCGGTTTGGTTCGTGGTAGAACATTTGAACGGACGGAAAGTTTGCACGGACATTCGAACACCATTAGAGTCTATGGGACCCGAACGTGAAAAATCAAAAGTGCGAATGTTAAAGGCTAATATGCAAGTTATTGTCCTAAAAAGTTTGGGGACCTGGGTCCTGCCCCAGGGGACATGTATCAATGCAAAAAAAGGTTTAAAAACGGCCGTTTTTTCGGGAGCAGTGATTTTAATAATGCTTAAGGTGAAAAAATAGAAGTGAAATATTCCTGGGGGGTGACTATAGTATGCCTATAAAGTGGCGCATGTTTCCCGTGTTTATAATAGTCCCTGCACAAAATGACATTTCTAAAGGAATAAAAGTCATTTAAAACTGCTTGCGGCTGTAATGTAATGTCAGGTCCCGGCAATATGGATGAAAATTATTGAGAAAAATGGCATGGGAATCCCCCAGCCCATTACCAGGCCCTTTGGGTCTTGTATGGATACTAAGGGGAATCCCACACCCAAATTAAAGAAAGAAGAGACGCAGGCTCCCAGGCCCTATTTATTTAACAACAGTATACAGGCGGTCCAAACAAGACAGGGAATGTAGGTTTGTTCTTAAGTATAATCTGTTTGTAATTTGGAACAAGTACATTTTTGTAAGTGTAGCTCCAGTCAAAAAAAATCAATTTTTAAGCTTTTTGGATAAGATAGGGAAGGGTTTTCACCCCTGTAACATTTGTTTTGCTGTCTGTGCTCCTGTTCAGAAGATTTCCCCTCACTTTCTTTCCCAATGACAATTGGATTTTGAAAATGTGGGGTCATTAGGGAAACAAGGATTGGTGAAAAAGCATCAGTGGAGACACCTTTTTCCCATATTAAATCTTACAGGAGAGAATTTCCCTTCCTAGCGGTAGATTTCCTCTCACTTCCTATTGTCTCCCTCCGTTAGTAAGTAGGAGTCATTTAAAAGTCGGATGTTTGAAAGTAGGGGACCACCTCTATATACTATAAGGCCTGCCCTATATACTCTGCAGAAAATTGGGCCTTAGGTGTTGATGGTACCAGAACACTGTTAGCCCTCACAGTTATTCTTGGTGGGTGCTGGAACAGGCCCTGCTATAAAATATTATATCAAGAATTGTAATTACACACTCCTGTTAAACAGGGGCAGAAAAATTGGGCCTTTGGTGGTGCCACAACACTGTAAGCCCTCACAGTTACTCTTGGTGGGTGCAGGAACGGGCCCTGCTGTAAAATATTATATCAAGAATTGTAATTACACGCCCTTGTTAAACAGGGGCAGAAAAATTGGGCCTTAGACACTGGTGGTGGTGCCACAACACCGCAACCCCTCATAGATACTCTAGTTGAGCACAAGAACGAGCCCTGCTGCAAAATATCACAGCAAAAATTGTAATTACATGCCCCCTGTTAAACAGGGGCAGAAAAATTGGGCCTTAGGCATTGGTGGTGGTGCCCTGAAACAAAAATGTTCTTAGAAGCTATGAACATGAACATTAAGGTTACATCAGTCTGTGGACAGGCGCACTCTGTGATCAGTTACAAATCCTCAAGCAGCATTGAATGTGCGTTCAGAAAGAACGCTGGATGCAGGACAGGCCAGTAGCTCAATTGCATATTGTGCAAGCTCTGGCTAGTGATCCATCCTCAACCCAGTAACTCAGTGGATTTTCGGTTGGAAAGGTAGCCAAGTCAGATCTTGCTCCTAGGTATTCCTGCACCATGTAAATCAGACACTGGGGATGGTTGCTGGAACCGATCAGACCTTAGGGCTGCGGACTAAAGAATTGTCTGAACACATCGGTTAGATGGCCACCTTCTCCACTGCTCCTTCTGTGACTGACCGAAGCCTCAGCAACACGTTGTTCAGGAGGAGCAGGAAATTGTAACCTCCCAGGCTTTGGAAACGCCTTGCACAAACCTTTCTGCAAGGCCTCCCAAAGGTGTTTCATCCTCTGCTCCCTCTGCGAAGGCTGGATAAATTCTGCAACCTTACCCTTGTAACGTGGATAAAAAAGGGTTGCCAGCCAGTAATTATCCCTCTCCTTGAGATCACAAATCCGAGGGTCCTTTCGCAGGCTTTGCAGGATCAGGGAGGCCATGCAGTGAAGGTTTGCTGAGGCATTTATTCCTCTGGGTCACTGAGGATCACATGATCCACAGCCACCTCCTCCCAGCCACGTACAAGTCCATGGGTTTCTGGGGACTGAAAACGATCCCTTGAAGACTGCTGCTGATGCTGAGTGCTAGGCTCCACCTCCATGCTGACACAATCCTCCTCCTCCTCCTCTTCCTGTGTGATCGGCGGGCCCGCAGGAATACTGTCTGGATAAAGGGGGCCTTGAGAGGTAAGGGAGTCCTCCTCTTCCTCCCTCTGTTCTGCCTCAAGTGCCCTGTCCATTATTCCACGAAGCGTGTGCTCCAACAGGAAGACAAGAGGGACAGTATCACTGATGCATGCGCTGTCACTGCTCACCATCCTCGTGGCCTCCTCAAATGGTGACAGGACAGTGCATGAATCCTTGATCAGTAGCCACTGACGTGGCTAAAAAAAGCCAAGCTCCCCTGACCCTGTCCTGGTGTCATACTCGCACAGGTACTCATTGGTGGCCCTCTGCTGCATGTGCAGTTGCTGCAGCATTGCCAACGTTAGGTTCCACCTGGTGGACATGTCACAAATGAGGCGGTTCTTGGGCAGGTTGCATTCCTTTTGAAGGTCTGCCAGCCAAGCACTGGCATTATATGACTGGCGGAAATGCCCACAGACTTTCCTTGCCTGCCCCAGGGGACATGTATCAATGCAAAAAAAAGGTTTAAAAACGGCCGTTTTTTCGGGAGCAGTGATTTTAATAATGCTTAAGGTGAAAAAATAGAAGTGAAATATTCCTGGGGGGTGACTATAGTATGCCTATAAAGTGGCGCATGTTTTCCGTGTTTATAATAGTCCCTGCACAAAATGACATTTCTAAAGGAATAAAAGTCATTTAAAACTGCTTGCGGCTGTAATGTAATGTCAGGTCCCGGCAATATGGATGAAAATTATTGAGAAAAATGGCATGGGAATCCCCCAGCCCATTACCAGGCCCTTTGGGTCTTGTATGGATACTAAGGGGAACCCCACACCCAAATTAAAGAAAGAAGAGACGCAGGCTCCCAGGTCCTATTTATTTAACAACAGTATACAGGCGGTCCAAACAAGACAGGGAATGTAGGTTTGTTCTTAAGTATAATCTGTTTGTAATTTGGAACAAGTACATTTTTGTAAGTGTAGCTCCAGTCAAAAAAAATCAATTTTTAAGCTTTTTGGATAAGATAGGGAAGGGTTTTCACCCCTGTAACATTTGTTTTGCTGTCTGTGCTCCTGTTCAGAAGATTTCACCTCACTTTCTTTCCCAATGACAATTGGATTTTGAAAATGTGGGGTCATTAGGGAAACAAGGATTGGTGAAAAAGCATCAGTGGAGACACATTTTTCCCATATTAAATCTTACAGGAGAGAATTTCCCTTCCTAGCGGTAGATTTCCTCTCACTTCCTATTGTCTCCCTCCGTTAGTAAGTAGGAGTCATTTAAAAGTCGGATGTTTGAAAGTAGGGGACCACCTGTATATACTATAAGGCCTGCCCTATATACTCTGCAGAAAATTGGGCCTTAGGTGTTGATGGTACCAGAACACTGTTAGCCCTCACAGTTATTCTTGGTGGGTGCTGGAACAGGCCCTGCTATAAAATATTATATCAAGAATTGTAATTACACACTCCTGTTAAACAGGGGCAGAAAAATTGGGCCTTTGGTGGTGCCACAACACTGTAAGCCCTCACAGTTACTCTTGGTGGGTGCAGGAACGGGCCCTGCTGTAAAATATTATATCAAGAATTGTAATTACACGCCCTTGTTAAACAGGGGCAGAAAAATTGGGCCTTAGACACTGGTGGTGGTGCCACAACACCGCAACCCCTCATAGATACTCTAGTTGAGCACAAGAACGAGCCCTGCTGCAAAATATCACAGCAAAAATTGTAATTACATGCCCCCTGTTAAACAGGGGCAGAAAAATTGGGCCTTAGGCATTGGTGGTGGTGCCCTGAAACAAAAATGTTCTTAGAAGCTATGAACATGAACATTAAGGTTACATCAGTCTGTGGACAGGCGCACTCTGTGATCAGTTACAAAGCCTCAAGCAGCATTGAATGTGCGTTCAGAAAGAACGCTGGATGCAGGACAGGCCAGTAGCTCATTTGCATATTGTGCAAGCTCTGTCTAGTGATCCATCCTCAACCCAGTAACTCAGTGGATTTTCGGTTGGAAAGGTAGCCAAGTCAGATCTTGCCCCTAGGTATTCCTGCACCATGTAAATCAGACACTGGGGATGGTTGCTGGAACCGATCAGACCTTAGGGCTGCGGACTAAAGAATTGTCTGAACACATCGGTTAGACGGCCACCTTCTCCACTGCTCCTTCTGTGACTGACCGAAGCCTCAGCAACACGTTGTTCAGGAGGAGCAGGAAATTGTAACCTCCCAGGCTTTGGAAACGCCTTGCACAAACCTTTCTGCAAGGCCTCCCAAAGGTGTTTCATCCTCTGCTCCCTCTGCGAAGGCTGGATAAATTCTGCAACCTTACCCTTGTAACGTGGATAAAAAAGGGTTGCCAGCCAGTAATTATCCCTCTCCTTGAGATCACAAATCCGAGGGTCCTTTTGCAGGCTTTGCAGGATCAGGGAGGCCATGCAGTGAAGGTTTGCTGAGGCATTTATTCCTCTGGGTCACGGAGGATCACATGATCCACAGCCACCTCCTCCCAGCCACGTACAAGTCCATGGGTTTCTGGGGACTGAAAACGATCCCTTGAAGACTGCTGCTGATGCTGAGTGCTAGGCTCCACCTCCATGCTGACACAATCCTCCTCCTCCTCCTCTTCCTGTGTGATCGGCGGGCCCGCAGGAATACTGTCTGGATAAAGGGGGCCTTGAGAGGTAAGGGAGTCCTCCTCTTCCTCCCTCTGTTCTGCCTCAAGTGCCCTGTCCATTATTCCACGAAGCGTGTGCTCCAACAGGAAGACAAGAGGGACAGTATCACTGATGCATGCGCTGTCACTGCTCACCATCCTCGTGGCCTCCTCAAATGGTGACAGGACAGTGCATGGATCCTTGATCAGTAGCCACTGACGTGGCTAAAAAAAGCCAAGCTCCCCTGACCCTGTCCTGGTGTCATACTCGCACAGGTACTCATTGGTGGCCCTCTGCTGCATGTGCAGTTGCTGCAGCATTGCCAACGTTAGGTTCCACCTGGTGGGCATGTCACAAATGAGGCGGTTCTTGGGCAGGTTGCATTCCTTTTGAAGGTCTGCCAGCCGAGCACTGGCATTATATGACTGGCGGAAATGCCCACAGACTTTCCTGGCCTGCCTCAGGAGATCTTGTAAGCCCGGGTACCTACACAAGAACCGCTGCACCACCAAATTAAGGATGTGAGCCAAATGGGGAACATGGGTCAAGTGTCTCTGTCGGAGGGAAGAGAGGAGGTTGGTGCTATTGTCGCAAATCACCATTCCTGGCTGAAGCTGGCATGGCATCAACCACCTGAGTCTGCCCCTGCAGAATCTCTTCCCCACTGTGGCTCCAGTCCCCTAAGAAGACCAACTCAAGCACCGAATGGCATCTTTTTGCCTGAGTGCTTGTGTAGCCCCTTGAACGCCTACGGAGCACCGCTGGTTCCGAGGAGAAATCTGCAGAGGAAGAGGCCATAGAGGAAGAAGTAGAAGAAGAGGAGGGGGTGGAGGAGAGAAGTGTGGCAGAATCACCACTACTAGCAATTTGGAGGCGTGGTGGCGGAACAAGCTCCAACAATACTGCACCCTGTCCTGCATCCTTCCCAGCTGCCAGCAGATATACCCAGTGTGCCGTAAAAGAAAGGTAACGTCCCCGTCCATGCCTGCCGGACCATGAGTCAGCGGTAATATGCACCTTACCACTGACCGCCCTGTCCAACGAGGCCAAGACATTGCCTTCCACATGCCGGTAGAGAGCCGGAATGGCCTTCCATGAAAAGAAATGGCATTTGGGAACCTGCCACTGAGGTACCGCACATTCCACAAATTCACAAAAGAGGGCGGAGTCTACCAGCTGAAAAGGCTAGCAATTTAGCCAAGCTAGCATTCAGCTGCTGAGCATGTGGATGGCTGGGACCGAATTTCTTTTGACGGTTTAACAACTGGGGTAGGGAAATTTGCCTGCTACAATCGGACGTTGGTGTAACGATATCAGATTGCCCACAAGTACTTGGCACACCTAATTCTACACCTTCATTCCTCTTAGTGCAGGTTTCTGAGAGGACTGAAGGTATAGTGGGGTTGGAGATCCCAGCTGATGAGGAGCAAGGAGAGGTCCGCCTTGTTCTTCGGTGTTGGTTTTTTAAGTACTGTTGCCAATGGACTGCATGGGAGGTCGACATATGTCTGGTCAAGCATGTGGTGCCCAAGCGGCTGCTGTTTTGGCCACGCTTGATACGCTTCAGACATATGTTGTACACAGCAACGGTGCGATCTGCTGCACACATATCAAAAAAGACCCACACCAAAGAACACCGAGTCAGCAGCGCCCTGCACATGCGGAGCTCTGCGGTGTGATGCAGTTGGGTGGCTGCCCTTAAACTGGCCCCTGGAGGGCATCCTGCCTCATTGGAGATGTGCCACCTCCTCCTCTCTTCAATCAGGCACCCATGTAGAGTCAGTGACCTTATCATCCTCTCCCTCCTCATCACTGAAGCAAACCTGACAGTATGCTGCAGCTGGGGGAACATGACTGACAGTTTCTTGGCCTTCTTAAGCACCTCCTCTCTTTGGGCTCACGCTACTGCCTTACTCAACCTGGGTACCATCATCTGAGCCTTCAAAACGCTGCGCATCCTCCTGCAGCATGTACTTGACACTGTGGTCGCACAGTTCGGGGGACTCCTCCGTGCATGATGGTGGGGCTAGGGAAGGAGTGACTGATGACACTGAGCTGATGGAATAGGCTGCTTTGGCAGCTTCATTGGCAGGTAAGCTACTCTGAGCCTGGGTGACAGAGGATGAGGAGGATGAAGATGGCTTAGTTATCCACTCTACCAACTCTTCTGCATGTTGTGGATCAACACGGCCAGCTGCCGAAAAAAAGGACAAGCGTGCCCCACGGCCATGTGCCGTGGATGCACAGTGTCCATGACCAGCACTGTTGGCTGTAGACACAGAGCCTGCTTGCCCTCTTTTAGTGGCCTGTGAGCTTCTGCCTCTCCTTGGTGGCCTTCCAGACATGCTGTAAAATTTTATTAGCAAACCACCGCCTGAAGTTTACTAGAAAAAGTACACCAGGAATGGCCTGCAGTCAGATATAGGCTTGGCTAGACTAGAATGCAGTGGATATATACTGTAGGAGACTGTATATATATTTTAATGCACTGACGATCACTGAATCACCTGCCTGCCTGCCTGAAAGTATATTTGAAAACATACACCAGCAATGGCCTGCAGTCAGATATAAGGTTGGCTAGACTAGAATGCAGTGGATATACAGTCAGCTGCATAAATATTGGGACATCGACACAATTCTAATCTTTTATGGCTCTATACACCACCACAATGGATTTGACATGAAATTAACAAGATGTGCTTTAACTGCAGACTTTCAGCTTTAATTTGAGGGTATTTACATCCAAATCAGGTGAACAGTGTAGGAATTACAACAGTTTGTATATGTGCTTCCCACTTTTTAAGGGACCAAAAGTAATGGGACAATTGGCTGCTCAGCTGTTCCATGGCCAGGTGTGTGTGTGTTATTCCCTCATTATCCCATTTACAAGGAGCAGATAAAAGGTCCAGAGTTCATTTCAAGTGTGTTATTTGCATTTGGAATCTGTTGCTGTCAACTCTCAATATGAGATCCAAAGAGCTGTCACTATCAGTGAAGCAAGCCATCATTAGGCTGAAAAAACAAAGCAAACCCATCAGAGAGATAGCAAAAACATTAGGTGTGGCCAAATCAACTGTTTGGAACATCCTTAAAAAGGAAAGAATGCACAGGTGAGCTCAGCAACACCAAAAGACCCGGAATACCACAGAAAACAACTGTGGTGGATGACCGAAGACTTCTTTCCCTGGTGAAGAAAACACCCTTCACAACAGTTGGCCAGATCAAGAACACTCTCCAGGAGACAGGTGTATGTGTGTCAAAGTCAACAAGAGAAGACTTCACCAGAGTGAATACAGAGGGTTCACCACAAGATGTAAACCATTGGTGAGTATCAAAAACAGGAAGGCCAGATTAGAGTTTGCCAAACATCTAAAAAAGCCTTCACAGTTCTGGAGCAACATCCTATGGACAGATGAGACCAAGATCAGCTTGTACCAGAGTGATGGGAAGAGAAGAGTATAAAGAAGGAAAGGAACTGCTCATGATCCAAAGCATACCACCTCATCAGTGAAGCATGGTGGTGGTAGTGTCATGGCGTGGGCATGTATGGCTGCCAATGGAACTGGTTCTCTTGTATTTATTGATGATGTGACTGCTGACAAAAGCAGCAGAATGAATTCAGAAGTGTTTCGGGCAACTCATTGGACGGTGCTTCACAGTGCATGGAAAATGACCCAAAGCATACTGGGAAAGCAACCAAATAGTTTTTTAAGGGAAAGAAGTGGAATGTTATGCAATGGCCAAGTCAATCACCTGACCTGAATCTGATTGAGCATGCATTTCACTTACTGAAGACAAAACTGAAGGGAAAATGCCCCAAGAACAAGCAGGAACTGAAGACAGTTGCAGTAGAGGCCTGGCAGATCATCCCCAGGGATGAAACCCAGCATCTGGTGATGTCCTATGCGTTCCAGACATCAGGCTGTAATTGACTGCAAAGGATTTGCAACCAAAAAGTGAAAGTTTGATGGATGATTGTATATGTGCCTCCCACTTTTTTAAGGGACCAAAAGTAATAGGACAGATTAACAAACTGTTGTAATTCCTACATCGTTCACCTGATTTGGATGTAAATACCCTCAAATTAAAGCTGAAAGTCTGCAGTTAAAGCACATCTTGTTTCATTTCAAATCCATTGTGGTGGTGTAAAGAGCCAAAAAGATTAGAATTGTGTCAATGTCCCAATATTTATGGACCTGACTGTATATGTAGGAGACTGTGTATATATATTTTATGCACTGCAGATCACTGAATCGCCTGCCTGAAAGTGTATTTGAAAACGAACACCAGTAATGGCCTGCAGTCAGATATAGGCTTGGCTAGACTAGAATGCAGTGGACATATATATATGAAATTATGCCCTGCAGATCACTGAATCACCTGCCTGAAAGTATATTTGAAAATGTACACCAGGAATGCCCTGCAGTCAGACATAGGCTTGGCTAGACTAGAATGCAGTGGATATATATGTAGGAGACTGTGTGTGTGTGTGTGTGTGTGTGTGTGTGTGTGTGTGTATATGTGTGTGTCTGATCAATCTAAAATAAATGATACTCTCTCGGTCAACGCCAGCAACACACTACACAGGGCCGACGTGCAGGCGGCCTTATATAGTGTGGGGTGTGGACCCCTGAGCCATAATTGGCCAAAGGCACCCTCTCTTTGCTAACGGCGCTGTTATTGGCCAAAGCATGCGGGTCATAGTGCATGCTTGGCCAATCATCAGACAGCAATGCACTGCGCTCCCACAGTGCATTATAGGCCGTCACATGCCGCTCGAATTTGGCGCGAACAGCCCATAATGGTAATTTTTCGACGTACGGGCGAACAGCCAATGTTCGAGTCAAACACATGTTCGATCTGAACATAAAGCTCATTCCTACTCTCTGGTAGCAAAGGGCAATGTGGGTAAATTAAATTTATTTTCCTTTTTCATTCTTTTTCTCTTTTTTTTTTTTTTTTCCCTTCTTTTCCCCCCTTTTTCCTTCCCCTTCTCCCTTTCATTTTTTCTTTTCCTCTTCTTTCCCTTTCCTCTTTTCCCCCTTATTCTTTGCTTTTGTGTAGATAGGGAGCAAAACAGCTGATCATTATCATCTTTCATCACAATAGTGCAGAAGTAATGGGAGTCTGATAACCTGAGTGGTATATGGTATACATTATACCTTCCCCTCTATTGTGTCCAGTGTATAAGGGCAGGAGTAGGTACTAGGGCGGAATGTCTTATCGTGCCTTTTTCAGGTTCTTGGCTGTCAGGCTGATCTACATGTTAGCAGGGTTGGACATAGGCTTATCATTTAACTGGGAGGGTTGGGCATAGTCACCTTGAAGTGGGATCCGAGGGACATACTTGTGTGGGCCAAAATGTAAGGGTAGAAGAGCAATGGGGTGGTGTGCTGGTCTTCTTATGGGGAGGAGATGTCCCGTTTAGGGGCAAACTAAACAGCTGAGCAGACTGGTATCAACCATTAAGGGTGGGTCTCCCTCTGGTAGCACCAAAGTTTGGTATGGTGCCAGGGACAGTGGAAATGCAATCAATGTTCCAGAGCATCGACATCTTGCCCAATTAGGATTGCGTGCTCTTGTGGTAAGAGGTAAGGTAAGGCCTGGCATCGTGCCTAGTTTGGGAAGGAACGCATCCTCTGGTAAGTGCATGTCTATTGTTTTCACGTGTAGTGGTGTGCCATGTCGGATCCAAGTGACAGAGAACTGGAGCAGGGGTATCAAACATGTACCTTCCTTCGGTGCAAGACGGAGGTTATGCGGCTGGGGTATGAAGCTGCTATTTGGCTGATAGTCCCTTGTAAGGTCACAGAGTGGAGTGTGGGCATGATTATTCCTGAGGCGGCTAAAAGCTGGTGGTCAGTAGGGCTTTGCCTGGTAAGCATGTTTTTGAGTAATGGTGAGTGGGAATCGGCCATATTGGAGTTGGAAACAATGCAACAGCAAACTTTTCAACTCCTGGGTGCATCAGGGTAGTAATAAAACATGTCAAACAACAACAAAAAGGCGACCAAAAAAAAAAAGAATGAAGGGTTCAGAACTTAGCTGTCTTGAAGGTTGGTTACTGACGCTGATTCTACTTGCCTCGGCGTGCCCTGCGGGGCAAGGGAGCTTTCGTATTGGTGATGAGAAGTTGATGCAGGGCAGATGGTGAGCAGTGTCTTCGGTAGCTCAGATCTTGCGCTTCCATCGGTTCTGCTCTTTCTGGGGAGTGTCGCACTCCGGGGATCTGGAAATCTTGGTATGTCGAACGTTGCACAGAATGAATCCAGATCCTCTGGAACTCTTGGAAGGGCGGTTCGCCCCTGGTGTGTGGCAAATAGGCCAAATGGAAACTTCCATTGGTAATGAATACCTCTGGTTCTGAGGACATCCAGGAGAGGTCTGAGATCCTTATGGTGTTTCAGGGTGATCACTGAAAGGTCTTGATAAATATGGATGTCATTCCCCTCATGTGTCAGTTGTATACTGTTGCGGGCCTTTCTGAGGACCTCCTTTTTAAGCTTGAAATCAATCAGGCAGTAGACAATGTCGTGCGGTGGGTCTGTATATCTGGCTCGTGGCCTGAGGGCTCTGTGGATACGTTCCCTGTGTATGGGGGTAGTCGGAGGTCTGTCCAGGAGGTGGTTAAATAACCTCACTACAGTGGGGAGAATTTGCTCAGGTTCAACCGTTTCGGGCATGCCTCTTACCCTCAAATTGTGGCGTCTCCTTTGGTTGTCTAGGTCCTCTACATGTCTCTGGAGGTCCCTTAGTTGTAAGGTGTGTGTATCCACACTATGGCAGATCTTCCGCATCTTTGTGCTGGTGTGCCACCGTTCGTTCCACTTCGTGCACTCTGCCCGCCAGTGTTTGAATGTCATGGCGGAGGTTAGTGATGGCCGCAGACAAGGTGTCTTAATTATCCGCCACTATGGTCTGGAGGTCCTTTAGGCTCAGCTGCTGCTGCTGCATCGAGGGCATGTGTGAAGTGGATTGGCAGGCGTCGGGCTAGTAGCGGTGTGGTTCAGCGCCGAAGCCTGTGTAGGAGAATGCGCCACCATGTTGCCAGTCTGTGTCCGGAAGATCTCCGGAATATTCTGGCTGATCTGGCCACTCACATCCCGGAGTGAACGGGACCTGATAGTGGAGTTCCCATGGGATGAGGTACCCATTCTAGGAACCTGAATTGCGGCTTTGATCCTCTTTTGTTGTTCAGATTAGACTGCTGTCTGACGGAGCTCGAGGACTAAGCAGCCATCTTCCTCCAAGGCAAACTATGCCCCTCCATATATTTTACATTCTTAATTAATCTGGATTTGACCACATATTCATTATATCATGATAGATATATATATATATATATATATATATATATATATATATATATATATATACTACAGGAAACCTGCCCTAACAAATTAAACTGACAGTAGTAAAATGAATGGTCACACTACACTCAAAAAAACTGACACCGAAGTAAAAATGAATGGTCACACTACACTCACACTTAACTATCACTAGATTCACACTAAAATGATATTCCACACTGACAATAGAAGCACTATAAAATAAAGTGGGAATACCACGCCGACTTTGAATGTGAGCAGCCAACACAACAATCAGACTAATGCCCTGTACACACGGTCAGATTTTCCGACGGAAAATGTGTAATAGGACCTTGTTGTCGGAAATTCCGACCGTGTGTAGGCTCCATCACACATTTTCCATCGGATTTTCCAACACACAGTTTGAGAGCAGGATATAAAATTTTCCGACAACAAAATCCGTTGTCGGAAATTCCGATCGTGTGTACACAAATCCGATGGACAAAGTGCCACGCATGCTCAGAATAAATAAAGAGATGAAAGCTATTGGCCACTGCCCCGTTTATAGTCCGACGTACGTGTTTTACGTCACCGCGTTTAGAACGATCTGATTTTCCGACAACTTTGTGTGACTGTGTGTATGCAAGACAAGTTTGAGCCAACATCCGTTGGAAAAAATCCTAGGATTTTGTTGTCGGAATGTCCGAACAAAGTCCGACCGTGTGTACGGGGCATAACTGTTAAGTGAAATGTAAAACAAAAGTGTAGCGCTAATAATGTATGTATTACACAAAAGAACCTACCCTGAATGGAAATCTGGGGGCGGATTGTGCTATAAATACTATAATATAACACTCTAAGTTTAGAGTGTATGGAAGTAACAATGCAAAGTGAAGTGGATCAAAAGTGTATAAGACCTACAAATATGCAAACATAAACGTGATCTCAAAACGCATGTGGTCGCCAAAACTCAAACTCAAAAAATTGGTGTATATTACAACACAAAATTGATATAAATTGTGTATAACACAAAACTATGAAAATAGAATGCAAACTGGGATGATGATAGCAAGAACTGGAGACTCTATGTTAAACTGGTATGAGCACTTAACCGTACAAATACTTTGAGAAAGTACTATGAGCAGCTGGATATCACATGCACATAGCATGCAATCACTAGATGTAACTACAACCACCGAAATCTGTGCTAAGATGATGTGAACACTTAGTAAGCTGGTACTTAAAAAATAATGTATGTCCGAACGGTTGGGTGTCGCATGTAGTCACATGCAGACATTCAAAACCAAACAGAAGGGCACAAACTCAAGTAATGAAAAAAGGAAAATAAAATGTGAAAGTAACAGTGGTAATGAGCACATATATGTTAATATTATATAACGATCCCACACATATATCTCTATTTGTATGTGAACCAAACTATTACAGTAAATGGTGTACATATGGTGGGAATGATGGAATATGTTTCAAATGTATGATATACTGCAATGCTTAAGATCTAAAGCAAACTGCAAAAAATAGGAAACATATGCCACCCCTAGGAATGAGGGCAGATGAAAGTCTGCATATATATAACAAAATGTTCATGCAGATGACTTCAAAGCAGTAGGTGTACGTTCTATGTTTTCTGAGTTGACTGTCAATATGTTCTATAATCAAAATGAACACTCAAACAATGCTTTTAACTTCAAAGAGTAGGGAAGAGGTTGAGGTATCCTTACCGGAACTGGTGGACTCACAAGCCGATGGCGGTGAGTCAAACGAGCTTGTACCGGATTACGGTAGATGAGGATCTTATACAGATCGACGCAGAGATGGGACTTATCCTGGATGGATCAGTGAATGACCAAGACCCTTACTCACCACAAGAAAAAGTCGGATGTAGATGTTACCAACTGGAATACTCCATTATCACTTTTATCAAACGGCCAAAAGATGTTATAAACACCGATCCTCATCTTCAATCCTCTCAATATAAGTGATGGTTCTCAAAAGAAAAAAATATGCTTCCACATAGTGTGAATCCATATATGAAAAAAGGGAAATTTATTTGAAAAAAACAATTTCCAAACAACAAGGGTATTATAAGACAATAAGTTCAATTGAACAGGATAAAATGCACTATAAAATTGTGGCTCAGCAAGCAAATCCACCCGTCGCGTTTCGTGTACAGAGATTTCGATTGGGGTATATGGTTGCCTGCCACTGCTATGCTTATTTATATAAAAATGTACATGATACAAAAATTAAACACCTGTTGGCACTATGTTGAATCTGACTTGCGTGTTCGCGGGGGAATACGTCCTGCTCCTCATCATGTGACGAGTGGATGAACCAATAAGGGGTGGTTATGTCCAGACAACCCAAACCTCAAGGTCATCGTCCACTAGGGGTGATTCGTGTCTGGCACACAGCATGAAACATCACACGTAAAAGGCGCGAACGGAGAAATAACTATCAAATAAGCCTATCGCGTATGTCCACGGATTAACAGCAAAAAGGCCAGCCAGTCTCATCACTTCATCATGGACAGGAAATCCAATGCCAGAAAGAAACCAGAACTGGCTAGTGATCGACGTTGGAGCACAATTGCGTTCCAAGCCTCAAGGCTGGTGCATGGAAAGATCGGAACTAGATGGTAGTCGGCAATGGAGAGCAATTGCACTCCAAGCCTCAAAGTTAATACAGCACTCAAGAATACATCAGTGTTCCAAAACCTGAAAAAATATGCATATAAACTGTGTATTAAAAATGCAAAATAGGTTAGTATATTGACTGTGGAATCAGGGAGTGAAATTCCACAATTTACAGTAGTTCAATAAAATACAACATATCAATAAACATGTCATACAGATGTAACATTTTATATATATATATATATATATATATATATATATATATATATATATATATATATATATATATGATACCCAATCATGTGAAGAAAAGGGAGGAAGAGATTAACTCGAAAAATGCCATTATATAGTATATGTATGTATGTATGTATGTATGTATGTAGCAACTGTAACTGGCCTAAACCAAACTATAGAAGAGTGAGCAAATGTACAAATTTTGAAATCTATTGAAATGGTACTTCAAAAGCGGGAAAAAACGCAAATCTTAAGGCAATGCCTGCGTGATGGTGCCAATCTATCCTGCGCAAATTATGGCATGCCAATCTGAATGTAATGTCAACTACTCATATATTGCACACAAGGGCTATAATCAAGATTGGTTAATGAAAGCATTGATATCCCAATCTACATTAAGTCCATGGGGTGTGTAACATTTTAACTGGTATATCCAAAAAGTTTCCAGCTTGGACATGTCCCTCACATTGGATTCACCTCTCCAATGGGGAACGAACTTGTCGATAACCTAAAACTTTGTACCCGCTGGGTTTTGGTAGTGACATTGCAGATAATGTCTAGGAACGCTATGGTTGGTGCATCCCCTTTTTTATGCTGGTTATGTGCTCATTAGCCCTTACGGAAAAGGTCTGTATGGTACGAATTTCGTATTATTTCCCGCAAGGGCACGTGATCAAATAAACAACACAACGGGTTTGGCATGTCAGAAAATGCTTAATCTGGTATTCTCTTGCCGTAGAAGTTGATATAAAGGATTTGGTTCCCCTGCACCCACAGATATTATGCGAACACACATTGCATTTTCGGCATGGAAAAAATCCTTTTGTGTTGTGAAAAAAGACGGGATCGTAGGAGGACCTATTACATTGGGAGCAATCTGTCCACTTAGTGGAAGAGCGCCCCTATAGATTACTCCCCCCTGTTCTGGGAGTGAAGGTCCTAACACTAGATCATTTTCTAGGACCTTCCAATGTCTGGATATGATATCCTTGATTTGTTTATGCTGTATGGAGAAATTGGTGAGAAAAAAACGTCTAGGTTTTGTATCCTGTACACTTTTCGGTTGTTCAGATATTAAAAGGTTTCTATCCAACGCAGAGATTTTATTGATCTCTTCATATATATGTGAGGAATTATATCCTTTTATTGACAAATCTGGACTTAAGGATTTTTGCTTGATGGAAAAAATCTGGAAGATTGGTACAATTGCATGTAATTCGTGTAAGTTGGCTCCGGGGGACTGACTTTAGCCATGCTGCATGGTGACAGCTATCGACCGGAATGTAACCATTCCGGTCTGTGTCCTTGAAGAAGTATTTAGTCTACAATTGGTTATTGACTGCTGTTATTTCTAAGTCCAAAAAATGGACGGTAGAGGAACTGGCTTCATAGGTCAGCCTAATCCCTACATGATTGTCGTTTTAAGGTAGCCATAAAGGCATCTAAGGAGTCAATGCTACCTCTCCATAGGAGGAGGATGTCATCTATACCTAGCCCAGAAGACCAACTCTGGTGGGACTAGGGTATAGACGACATCCTCCTCCCAATGGTCCATAAAAATATTGGCCAAACTGGGAGCAAATTTGGGCCCCATTGCCATGCCCTTTTCTTGAAGTTAAAAATCATTGTTGTACCAAAAATAGTTATGCTTAGTAGCAAAACATAAAAGGTCCATAATAAATCTTTGCTGGGTTCTTGGAATCGTCTTACTCCTGGATAGGGATGAGCTTCGAGTTCGAGTCAAACTCAGGTTCGACTCGAACATCGCATGTTCGACCGTTCGTAGAATTTTGAACGTTATGGGCCGTTTGCGCCAAATTCGAGTGGCGCGTCATGGCCTATCACAGCGCATGCTTGGCCAATCACAGTGCCGTCTGTACAGAGAGCCGTAATAGGCCAAAGCCAGGGTGGCTTTGGCCAATTATGGCTCAGGGGGTTTAGTACACACCCCACACTGTATAAGGCAGCCTTGTGTAGTGTGTTGTGGCGGCGGAGAGATAGACAGACAGAGAGACAGTGACATTTGATTTCAGTTAGAGCAGGCAGGCGAGTCAGTTAGCTGCACTTACTTATTTTGTGTATGTGTGTGTATGTATATATATATATATATATATATATATATATATATATATATATATATATATATATATATATATATATATATATATATATATATATATATATATATATATATATATATATATATATATATGTGTGTGTATATATATATATATATATATATATATATATATATATATATATATATGTGTGTGTGTGTGTGTGTGTGTGTGTGTTTATATATATATATATATATATATATATATATATATATATTGCTAATAGGACACAAGCAGGCAGGTGTCCTATTAGCTGCAGTATTTACAGTTAGTGTAGTGCATCCTCTGCACAGCGTGAACTTAAAGCTACCTAAAGAAAGTTGGTGGTGTTCTTCTTATCCTATTAGTACCGCAGGCAGCTGCAGTATTTACAAGTTAGTGTAGTGCGTCCTCTGCACAGTGTGCACCTAAAACTACCCGAACAAAATTGGTGTTCTTCTGATTCTATTAGTACTGCAGGCAGCTGCAGTATTTACAGTTAGTGTAGTGCATCCTCTTCACAGTGTGCACCTAAAGCTACCTGAAGGCAATTGCTGTTGTTCTGATACTATTACTGCAGCTGCCTGCCTGTGGTATTAATAGTATCAGAAGAACAGCAATTGTCTTCAGGTAGCTTTAGGTGCACACTGTGCAGAGGACGCAGTACACCAACTGTAAATACTTGCAGCTGCCTGCCTTTGGTACTAATAGGATCAGAAGAACACCACCAATTATCTTCAGGCAGCTTTAGGTGCACACTATGCAGTGGACACAGTACACTAACGGTACATACTGCAGCTGCCTGCCTGTGGTATTATGTACAGTTAGTGTACTGTGTCCACTGCATAGTGTGCACCTAAAGCTGCCTGAAGACAATTGGTGGTGTTCTTCTGATCCTATTAATACCACAGGCAGGCCGCTACTGTATTTACAGTTAGTGTATTGTGTCCTCTGCACAGTGTGCACCTAAAGCTACCTGAAGACAATTGCTGTTGTTCTGATTCTATTAGTACCACAGGCAAGCAGCTGCAGTATTTACAGTTAGTGTACTGTGTCCTCTGCACAGTGTGCACCTAAAGCTACCTGAAGACAATTGCTGTTGTTCAGATCCTATTAATACCACAGGGAGGCAGCTACAGTATTTACAGTTAGTGTACTGTGTCCTCTGCACAGTGTGCACCTAAAGCTACCTGGAGAAAATTGGTGGTGTTCTTTTGATCCTATTAGTACCGCAGGCAGCTGCAGTATTTACAGTTGGTGTAGTGCGTCCTCTGCATAGTGTGCACCTAAAGCTACCTGAAGACAATTGCTGTTGTTAGAAAAATGGAGCTAGTGCTGTTGTATGTATTCTTAGATAAGGCACCTCATCCCAGAAAGTAGGTACAAACAATGCATGGAATGATGGGATTATTGCAGTGCCAAATAAATATAACGAAAAATTGTATACATTAAAATAAGTAGTTTTATTAGAAAAAAATCGTATTAAAAAATAGTTGCCTTTCATTTATAATACAAATATATACAGGAGCATATACAATAAATTTACAACCGGTAGATGAAAATTATGCACTTCCCTACTAGTTTTGCCAAAACATTGACTTCTTCAGGGGACGTATTGGGTTGCAATTCTACAGGAAGAAAATTAATTTAGCATAGTGAATTAAACTAACACATAAAGAAGCAAAAAACAAAGTGCAGCAGCGCAATGCCAATCCCCAACACGAGTGCATGGAAACTTAACAGTTGCAACCGATCAGTGAAGCCCAGCAAGAGTGGAAAATTCATCAACTTAACATCACACATACATACCCAGAGCGACCCAAAGGGCCACACAGAGAGCCTCCAAAGTGAAGGCCCATGATGGATGATATTCCCTATGACGGATTGTTCACATTCACATGCCTTCTGATGACTTCTTAAATGTGAGTGTGACTGCTACTAGTTTTTTATGAATGAATTGTTTTAAGTCTACCCCCAGAGGCGCCTCTCTCTTTTGTTTTCTTCTCAGGATTTGGAATCTGGTTTCAGTTCTCGGTGAAGGCAGCCCTATTTGTGGACTTATTGTCTTGGTCCTTTGGATCCCTGGACTCTCCTTTTGCATATTTATGACTGTGATATAAATATAAATATTTATATATCCACTAATGTGGTCCCTTTCCACACACCTATTCATCACATTCCCTAGTTTTAAAGTTTTTATATCTCTACAGTTTCATATGTGTTGTTTTCTAGAGATACTTTTTCTCTGACCATTCATTTTGACCATTCACTTTGGAGGCTGGGGGGGTTTGTCTTTATTGCCGTCTCCAGTTTATTGCACCTATACTTGTATACTGTGCCTTAGTGTGACTGCAGGGGGCTTGGTAAGAGTCTTAAAATTTAAAAGTATAGAGAAAGAAACATATGTAAAGCTAACTAGCTCAATTATTTCAAGAGGGGGAGAAAGGACATAAAGGTCCTCAATACTCACCACAAATTAAAATTAAAATCTCATAGAAGAAAGAGGGAACCGGAACGCTCACAGAATCGATAATTGGATAGTCCGTGTTACTACAAGACCATATGGATTGACCAAACTAAAAAGTATGAAAAATATATGTGTGAAAAAAACAGCTATAAAATGGGGGAGCACAGAGCTGTATCATAGGTATTAGAATTAGTTAACCATACATACCTATTTAGCACACTAAACAGGTGGGACTGCAAACGGGGAGCAGTCTAATGCCCCGTACACACGGTCGGACTTTGTTCGGACATTCCGACACCAAAATCCTAGGATTTTTTCCGACGGATGTTGGCTCAAACTTGTCTTGCATACACACGGTCACACAAAGTTGTCGGAAAATCCGATCGTTCTAAACACGGTGACGTAAAACACGTATGTCGGGACTATAAACGGGGTAGTGGCCAATAGCTTTCATCCCTTTATTTATTTATTCTGAGCATGCGTGGCACTTTGTCCGTCGGATTTGTGTACACACGATCGGAATTTCCGACAACGGATTTTGTTGTCGGAAAATTTTATATCCTGCTCTCAAACTTTGTGGGTCAGAAAATCCGATGGAAAATGTGTGATGGAGCCTACACACGGTCGGAATTTCCGACAACAAGGTCCTATCACACATTTTCCGTCGGAAAATCCGACCGTGTGTACGGGGCATAATACTTTCTGGTAGAAGGTATGCTGTGATGGATGTTTGTAATTTAACACAGCAGGTGTAGTGTACAAGCCTGCAAAGTATAGGCAGAAATCCTAAGTTAAAATTACGTTTTTAGAGTAAGTCTTCTAATATGTTTTCACCGCAGTTAAATAGTTGAAGTCAGAGAGTAAGTTTTACCTGCTGTCTCAAAACGACCAGTGTAGCGTCCAGGTGTGTCTGCACTCATGGTCGGTGGATGCACCTATTTAAAGCCCCCACCTGATTGGCACAGTGAATCGGCCAATCAGGGGCGGACATAGGATGGCCTGTGCGGCGCTTGAGCATGTACCTACACATGCCAGAGGTGGCAGTATTGATATTCCTCTTTTAAAAATGGAAACCAGGTGGATATATTGTTTGGATGCCACCAAATATCCTGGCCTTAATGAGTACATTAGCTTTAAATCTTTTTTAGAAGTATGTTTAGTAGTCTTTCCTATTTGTCTCCTTATTTTTTGTTACACAAACTTTGCTCCACAAAAATCTATTTGGTTTTGTTTGGGCTGCCTCTCTTCTTGTGCCATGGTTTGTTTGTCCCTTTCCATCTTTCCCGCGTGCCATCATGAGTGCTGTTGCCCTATTAGCTCACTAGATCTTATAAGCTCAACGCCTGTGTTAGTGCCCTCCTTTCCCTTTTATTTTTTGTTAATTTTTTCTTTTTTTATTTTCCACATTATTGAATAAAATATTTATTTACTTTATACAACTATCATATATCTGTATAGTTTATTTTCTTTTTGTATTTTTTTTTTTTCCCAATTTTGTATTTTCATTATTTAATGTGTTTAAACAGAACACTCAAATCCATTATTAGAATCATTTATTTATTTGGATTATGTGAAGCGTTGTGCCATTCCTCATTCTATGATCGCATGGTATTGTTTCACTGCTGAGCTTGGAGCATGCTCAGTGGTGTCCTTTCCATTTTCATCCTTGCAGTGTCTCCCAGCTTAATCATCCTTCTGATTCCTCGTCTGCCCGGTGTCCCGTCCGACCGTCATATACTCCCCAGGGTTGAGTCACTCCTTCTACAGCCAGTGACTGTATGGATACCCAAGTGCTGGATGTTGTGTCCGACCAGCCCGCCCTCCGGCTCGTCATCACCCCCTGCTCCCCGCCCTTTCCATCCACATCAACACCATCCTCCATCCACGGCCCCGCCCCTGGAGGCACGCATTGGACATTCTCTGTCCGTTCGCGCTCCCGGGATGAGAGGGGAATTATGGGTGTTGTAGGATTCAATGGGACGCAGTGCGCAGGCGCACGGGCCGTCTTATGTCCGCTCCTGATTGGCCGATTCACTGTGCAAATCAGGTGGGGGGCTTTAAATAGGCGCATCCACCGTCCATGAGTGCGGACACACCGGGACACTACACTGGTCATTTTGAGACAGCAGGTAAAACTTACTCTCTGACTTCAACTATTTAACTGCGGTGAAAACATATTAGAAGACTTACTCTAAAAACTTCATTTTAACTTAGGATTTCTGCCTATACTTTGCAGGCTTGTACACTACACCTGCTGTGTTAAATTACAAACATCCATCACAGCATACCTTCTACCAGAAAGTATTAGACTGCTCCCCGTTTGCAGTCTGACCTGTTTAGTGTACTAAACAGGTATGTATGGTTAACTAATTCTAATACTTATGATACAGCTCTGTGCTCCCCCACTTTTATAGCTGTTTTCTTTTTCACACATATATTTTTCATACTTTTTAGTTTGGTCAATCCATATGGTCTAGTAGTAACACTGACTATCCAATTATCATCTGTGAGCATCCCGGTTCCCTCTTTCTTCTATGTGATTTTAATTTTTGGTGAGTATTGAGGACCTTTATGTCCTTTCTCCTCCTCTTGAAATAATTGAGCTAGTTAGCCTTACATATGTTTCTTTCTCTATACTTTAAATTTTAAGACTCTTACCAAGCCCCCTGTAGTCACACTAAGGCAGTGAGGAGTTGGCCTTCACTTTGGAGGCTCTCTGTGTGGCCCTTTGGGTCGCTCTGGGTTTGTATGTGTGATCTTAAGTTAATGAATTTTCTACTCTTGCTGGGCTTCACTGATCGGTTGCAACTGTTAAGTTTCCATGCACTCGTGTTGGGGATTGGCATCGCGCTGCTGCACTTTCTCTGTTTTTTGCTTCTTTATGTTTTTAATTCACTATACTAAATTAATTTTCTTCCTGTAGAATTGCAACCTAATACGTCCCCTGAAGAAGCCAATGTTTTGGCGAAACTAGTAGGGAAGTGTATAATTTTCATCTACCGGTTGTAAATTTAATTTATATGCTCCTGTATATATTTGTATTTTAACCACTTAAGGACCGCCTCACGCCGATGTACGTCGGCAAGGCGGCACGGGCAGGCAAAATCACTTACATGTACGTGATTTGCCTCCCGCGGGTGGGGGGTCCGATCGGACCCCCCCGGTGCCCGAGGCGGTCCTGTAATTTCCCCTGGTGATCAGAGGTGAGGGGGAGGCCATCCGTTCGTGCCCCCCCCCCCTCGCGATCGCCGCCGGCCAATCAGATCATTTCCTTTGCTGCTGTATGCTAAACAGCAGCAAAGGAAATAATGTCATCTCTCCTCGGGTCGGTATTTTCCGTTCCGGCGCCGAGGGGAGAAGACAGGTATGTGAGTGAAAATGCACTACACACACAGTAGAACATGCCAGGCACACATTACACCCCGATCCCTCCCCCGATCGCCCCCCAATCACCCCCCCCCGTCACAAACTGACACCAGCAGTTGTTTTTTTTTCTGATTACTGCATTGGTGTCAGTTTGTGACAGTTACAGTGTTAGGACAGGTACTGTTACCCCCCTTTAGGTCTAGGGTACCCCCCTAACCCCCCCTAATAAAGTTTTAACCCCTTGATCACCCCCCTTCACCAGTGTCACTAAGCGATCATTTTTCTGATCGCTGTATTAGTGTCGCTGGTGACGCTAGTTAGGGAGGTAAATATTTAGGTTCGCCGTCAGCGTTTTTATAGCATCAGGGACCCCCATATACTACCCAATAAATGTTTTAACCCCTTGATTGCCCCTAGTTAACCCTTTCACCACTGATCACCGTATAACCGTTACGGGTGAGGCTGATTTAGTTCGTTTATTTTTTATAGTGTCAGGGCACCCGCCGTTTATTACCGAATAAAGGTTTAGCCCCCTGATCGCCCGGCGGTGATATGCGTCGCCCCAGGCAGCGTCAGATTAGCGCCAGTACCGCTAACACCCACGCACGCAGCATACGCCTCCCTTAGTGGTATAGTATCTGAACGGATCAATATCTGATCCAATCAGATCTATACTAGCGTTCCCAGCAGTTTAGGGTTCCCAAAAACGCAGTGTTAGCGGGATCAGCCCAGATACCTGCTAGCACCTGTGTTTTGCCTCTCCGCCCGGCCCAGCCCACCCAAGTGCAGTATCGATCGATCACTGTCACTTACAAAACACTAAACGCATAACTGCAGCGTTTGCAGAGTCAGGCCTGATCCCTGCGATCGCTAACAGTTTTTTTTTTGTAGCGTTTTGGTGAACTGGCAAGCACCAGCGGCCTAGTACACCCCGGTCGTAGTCAAACCAGCACTGCAGTAACACTTGGTGACGTGGCGAGTCCCATAAGTGCAGTTCAAGCTGGTGAGGTGGCAAGCACAAGTAGTGTCCCGCTGCCACCAAAAAGACAAACACAGGCCTATCGTGCCCATAATGCCCTTCCTGCTGCATTTGCCAATCCTAATTGGGAACCCACCACTTCTGCAGCGCCCGTACTTCCCCCATTCACATCCCCAACCAAGTGCAGTCAGCTGCATGAGAGGCATTTTCTTTATGTCCTCCCGAGTACCCCTACTCAACGAACCCCCCCAAAAAAGATGTGTCTGCAGCAAGCGCGGATATAGGCGTGACACCCGCTATTATTGTCCCTCCTGTCCTGACAATCCTGGTCTTTGCATTGGTGAATGTTTTGAACGCTACCATGCACTAGTTGAGTATTAGTTAAGGGTACAGCATTGCACAGACTAGGCACACTTTCACAGGGTCTCCCAAGATGCCATCGCATTTTGAGAGACCCAAACCTGGAACCGGTTGCAGTTATAAAAGATAGTTACAAAAAAAGTGTAAAAAAAAAAAAAAATATAAAATAAAAAAAAATTGTTGTCGTTTTATTATTCTCTCTCTCTCTGTATTCTCTCTCTCTATTGTTCTGCTCTTTTTTTACTGTATTCTATTCTGCAATGTTTTATTGTTATTATGTTTTATCATGTTTGCTTTTCAGGTATGCAATTTTTTATACTTTACTGTTTACTGTGCTTTATTGTTAACCATTTTTTTGTCTTCAGGTATGCCATTCACGACTTTGAGTGGTTATACCAGAATTATGCCTGCAGGTTTAGGTATCATCTTGGTATCATTCTTTTCAGCCAGCGGTCGGCTTTCATGTAAAAGCAATCCTAGCGGCTAATTAGCCTCTAGACTGCTTTTACAAGCCGTGGGAGGGAATGCCCCCCCCACCGTCTTCCGTGTTTTTCTCTGGCTCTCCTGTCTCAACAGGGAACCTGAGAATGCAGCCGGTGGTTCAGCCAGCTGACCATAGAGCTGATCAGAGACCAGAGTGGCTCCAAACATCTCTATGGCCTAAGAAACCGGAAGCTACAAGCATTTTATGACTTAGATTTCGCCGGATGTAAACCGCGCCATTGGGAAATTGGGGAAGCATTTTATCACACCGATCTTGGTGTGGTCAGATGCTTTGAGGGCAGAGGAGAGATCTAGGGTCTAATAGACCCCAATTTTTTCAAAAGAGTACCTGTCACTACCTATTGCTATCATAAGGGATATTTACATTCCCCGAGATAACAATAAAAATTATTTAAAAAAAAAAATGAAAGGAACAGTTTAAAAATAAGATAAAAAAGCAAAAAAAAATAAAGAAAAAAAAAAAAACCACCCCTGTCGCCCCCTGCTCTCGCGCTAAGGCGAACGCAAGCGGCGGTCTGTCGTCAAACGTAAACAGCAATTGCACCATGCATGTGAGGTATCACCGCGAAGGTCAGATCGAGGGCAGTAATTTTTGCAGTAGACCTCCTCTGTAAATCTAAAGTAGTAACCTGTAAAGGCTTTTAAAGGCTTTTAAAAATATATTTATTTTGTTGCCACTGCACGTTTGTGCGCAATTGTAAAGCATGTCATGTTTGGTATCCATGTACTTGGCCTAAGATCATCTTTTTTATTTCATTAAACATTTGGGCAATATAGTGTGTTTTAGTGCATTAAAATTTAAAAAAGTGTGTTTTTTCCCCAAAAAATGCGTTTGAAAAATTGCTGCGCAAATACTGTGTGAAAAAAAAAAATGAAACACCCACCATTTTAATCTGTAGGGCATTTGCTTTAAAAAAATATATAATGTTTGGGGGTTCAAAGTAATTTTCTTGCAAAAAAAAAAAAACTTTTTCATGTAAACAATAAGTGTCAAAAAGGGCTTTGTCTTCAAGTGGTTAGAAGAGTGGGTGATGTGTGACATAAGCTTCTAAATGTTGTGCATAAAATGCCAGGACAGTTCAAAACCCCCCCAAATGACCCCATTTTGGAAAGTAGACACCCCAAGCTATTTGCTGAGAGGCATGTCGAGTCCATGGAATATTTTATATTGTGACACAAGTTGCGGGAAAGAGACAATTTTTTTTTTTTTTTTGCACAAATTTGTCACTAAATGATATATTGCTCAAACATGCCATGGGAATATGTGAAATTACACCCCAAAATACATTGTGCTGCTTCTCCTGAGTACGGGGATACCACATGTGTGAGACTTTTTGGGAGCCTAGCCACGCACGGGACCCCGAAAACCAAGCACCGCCTTCAGGCTTTCTAAGGGCGTGAATTTTTGATTTCACTCTTCATTGCCTATCACAGTTTCGGAGGCCATGGAATGCCCAGGTGGCACAAACCCCATCCAAATGACCCCATTTTGGAAAGTGGACACCCAAAGCTATTTGCTGAGAGGTATAGTGAGTATTTTGCAGACCTCACTTTTTGTCACAAAGTTTTGAAAATTGAAAAAAGAAAAAAAAAATGTTTTTTCTTCTCTTTCTTCATTTTCAAAAACAAATGAGAGCTGCAAAATACTCACCATGCCTCTCAGCAAATAGCTTGGGGTGTCTACTTTCCAAAATGGGGTCATTTGGGGGGGTTTTGTGCCACCTGGGCATTCCATGGCCTCCGAAACTGTGATAGGCAGTGAAGAGTGAAATCAAAAATTTTCACCCTTAGAAATCCTGAAGGCGGTGATAGGTTTTCGGGGTCCCGTGCACGGCTAGGCTCCCAAAAAGTCTCACACATGTGGTATCCCCATACTCAGGAGAAGCAGCTAAATGTATTTTGGGGTGCAATTCCACATATGCCCATGGCCTGTGTGAGCAATATATCATTTAGTGACAACTTTGTGCAAAAAAAAAAAAAAATGTGTCACTTTCCCGCAACTTGTGTCAAAATATAAAATATTCCATGGACTCAATATGCCTCTCAGCAAATAGCTTGGGGTGTCTAATTTCCAAAATGGGGTCATTTGGGGGGGTTTTGAACTGTCCTGGCATTTTATGCACAACATTTAGAAGCTTATGCTAGGCTCCCAAAAAGTCCCAAATATGTGGTATCCCCATACTCAGGAGAAGCAGCAGAATGTATTTTGGGGTGCAATTCCACATAGGCCCATGGCCTGTGTGAGCAATATATCATTTAGTGACAACTTTTTGTAAATATTTTTTTTTTTTGTCATTATTCAATCACTTGGGACAAAAAAAAAAAATATTCAATGGGTTCAACATGCCTCTCAGCAATTTCCTTGGAGTGTCTACTTTCCAAAATGGGGTCATTTGGGGGGGTTTTGTACTGCCCTGCCATTTTAGCATCTCAAGAAATGACATAGGTAGTCATAAACTAAAAGCTGTGTAAATTACAGAAAATGTACCCTAGTTTGTAGACGCTATAACATTTGCGCAAACCAATAAATATACGCTTATTGACATTTTTTTTACCAAAGACATGTGGCCGAATACATTTTGGCCTAAATGTATGACTAAAATTGAGTTTATTGGATTTTTTTTATAACAAAAAGTAGAAAATATCATTTTTTTTCAAAATTTTCGGTCATTTTTCCGTTTATAGCGCGAAAAATAAAAACCGCAGAGGTGATCAAATACCATCAAAAGAAATCTCTATTTGCGGGAAGAAAAGGACACAAATTTCGTTTGGGTACAGCATTGCATGACCGCGCAATTAGCAGTTAAACGACGCAGTGCCAAATTGGAAAAAGACCTCTGGTCCTTAGGCAGCATAATGGTCCGGGGCTCAAGTGGTTAAATGAAATGCAACTATTTTTTTAATACGAATTTTTTCTAATAAAACTACTTATTTTAATGTATACAATCTTTCGTTAAATTTATTTGGCACTGCAATAATCCCATCATTCCATGCATTAATTGCTGTTGTTCTGATCCTATTAGTACCACAGGCAAGCAGCTGCAGTATTTACAGTTAGTGTAGTGATTCCTCTGCACAGTGTGCACCTAAAGTTACCTGAAGACAATTGCTGTTGTTCTGATCCTATTAATACCACAGGCAGGCAGCTGCAGTATTTACAGTTGGTGTACTGCGTCCTCTGCACAGTGTGCACCTAAAGTTACCTGAAGACAATTGCTGGTATTATCATACTAATAATACTACAGGCAGGCAGTTGATTCTGCTAGCTGCAGTATCAGTATATATATACATCCCAGCTTTGTGCAGCTACATCTCACTGCAGGCCATTAGTATGTCTGGAAGGCCAATGAGGAGAGGCAGACAGTCACAAGCCAATAAAAGAGGGCAAGAAGGCTCTGTGTCTAGAGGCAACAGTGCTGATCGTGGAGACGGTGCATTCTCATCAGCATGTGGTCGTGGGACACGCTTGTCCTTTTTTTCGGCAGCTGGCCGCGTTGAGCTGCAACATGCGGAAGACTTGGTCGAGTGGATAACCAAGCCGTCCTCATCCTCCTCATCCTCTCCCACCCAGGCTCAGGGTACTTTGTCTGGCAAAGCAGCTGCCTCTTCCCTCAGATCAATGGCATTGGTCACCCAGCTAGAGGAAGGCAGTAACGTGAGCCCAGAGAGAGGGGTGCCCAAGAAGGACAGCAATCTTTCAGTCATGTTCCCCCAACTGCCAGCTTTGCTCCAGTGATCAGGAGGATGATTAGGTCACTCACTCCACGTGGGTGCCTGATTGGAGAAGGGAGGAGTAGGCACATCTCCAATGAGGCAGGATGCCCTCCAGGGGCCAGCTTAAGGGCAGCACACTGACTGCATCACATCGCAGAGCTCCGCACGTGCAGGGCGCTGCTGTCTCTGCACGTTATTCCAAAAGTTCTTTGGTGTGGGCCTTTTTTGAGATGAGTGCATAAGATCCCACCGCTGCTATTTGCAACATATGTCTCAAGCGTATCTTGCATGGCCAAAACATCACCCACTTGGGCACCACATGCTTGACCAGACATATGCCGACCTGCCATGCAGTTCGTTGGCAATCGTACCTAAAAGACCCCCACCAAAGAACAAAGCGGACCTCTCCTTGCTCCTCATCAGCTGGGATCTCCAACCCCACTATACCTTCAGTCCTCCCTGATACCTGAACTGAGCGGAATGAAGGTGTAGAATTAGGTGTGTCACAGCCAAGTACTTGTGGGCAATCTGCTATCGGTACACTGACGTCAGATTGTACCAGGTAAATTTCCCTGCCCCGGCTGCTTCACCGCCAAAAGAAGTTCGCTCCCAGCCATCCACATGCCCAGCGGTTGAATGCTAGCTTGGCTAAATTGCTAGCACTTCAACTGCTGCCTTTTCAGTTGGTAGACTCTGCCCCCTTTTGTGAGTTTGTGGAATGTGCAGCAAGATCAGACTTGGACACCTTTCCCACAGAAAATCCTCTGGGTTACTGGGTCTTGAGGATGGATCATTGGCCAGAGCTTGCACAGTATGCAATTGAGCTACTGGCCTGTCCTGCATCCAGCGTTCTTTCGGAACGCACATTCAGTGCTGCTGGAGGAGTGGTAACCGATCACAGGGTGCGTCTGTCCACCGACTCGGTCGATCGACTGACCTTCATAAAAATGAATCAGTCTTGGATCACCTGATGCTGATGTAACCGATTGAGTTTTTTTTTTTGATTTTTTTTTGATTTTTTTTTTTATGTGAGATCCCTTCAAGACTGCCTATGCTGATGCTAAATGACTATCCTGTTATGCTAAGTCAGAATCCTCTTCCTCCTCAATTTTCATGCTGATAGCTTGTAAGAACATTTTAGTTCTGGGCACCGCCACCAGTGGATAAGGCCCAATTTTTCTGCCCCTGTTTAACAGGGGCGTGTAATTACAATATTTGATGCAATGCTTTGCAGCCGGGCTCATTCCTGTGCTCCAACTATAGTATCTGTGAGGGGTTGCAGTGTTGTGGCACCAGCACCAGTGCCCAAGGCCCAATTTTTCAGACCCTGTTTAACAGGGGCATATAATTACAATTTTTGACAATACTTTGCAGGAAGGCTCATTCCTGCGCTCCAACTATAGTATCTGTAAGAGGTTGCAGTGTTGTGGCACCAGTGCCCAAGGTCCAATTTTTCAGCCCCTGTATAACAGGGGTGTATAATTACACTTTTTGATGCAATACTTTGCAGCAGGGCTCATTCCTGTGCTCCAACTATAGCATCTGTGAGGGGTTGCAGTGTTGTGGCAATTTTTCAGCCCCTGTTTAACAAGGGCGTGTAATTACAATTTTTGATGCAATACTTTGCCGCAGGGCTCATTCCTGTGCTCCAACTATAGCATCTGTGAGGGGTTGCAGTGTTTTGGCACCAGTGCCTAAGGCCCAATTTTTCTGCCCCTGTTCAACAGGGACATGTAATTACAATTATTGATCTAATATTTCACAGCAGGGCCCATTCCTGTGCCCACCAAGAGCAACTGTGAGGGCTTACAGTGTTGTGGCAACACCACCACCACCACCAAAGGCCCAATTTTTCTGCCCCGGTTCAACAGGTGCATGTAATTACAATTCTTGATATAATATTTCACAGCAGGGCCCGTTCCAGTGCCCACCAAGAGTAACTGTGAGGACTTACAGTTTTGTGGCACCAGCACCACCACCACCACCAAAGGCCCAATTTTTCTAGAACTGTTTCCTCTTCATTGATGCTTTATCACCAATCCTTGTTTCACTAAAAACCCCACATTTTCAAAAAATATTTGTCATTGGGACAGAAGGTGAGGTGAAATCTTCTGAAGAGGAGCACAGAACCCTTCCCTACGTTTTCCAAAAAGCTTAAAAATAGATTTTTTGGCTGGAGCTACACTTTAAAAATGTACCAGTTCAAAATTACAAACAGATTCTACTTAACAACAAACCTACAGTCCCTGTCTTGTTTGCACCGCCTGGTGGCCCCACGCCTTTCCTTTTTTTAATTTGGGTGCAGGGTTCTCCTTAATATCCATACAAGACCCAAACGGCCTGGTAATGGACTGGGGGGTACCCATGCCGTTTGTCTCACTGATTTTCATCCATATTGCCGGGACCCGATATTACATTAAAGCCGCAAGCAGTTTTAAATGACTTTTATTCCTTTAAAAATGTAATTTTGTGCAGGGACTGTTCTAAGCACGGGAAACACGCGCCACTTTACAGGCATACTATAGACACCCCCCAGGTATGATATTCAAAGGAGTATTTCACTTTTTTTTCACTTTAAGCATCATTAAAATCACTGCTTCCGAAAAAACTGCCATTTTTAAAACTTTTTTTTTTGCATTGATACATGTCCCCTGGGGCAGGACCCAGGTCCCCAAACCCTTTTTAGGACAATAATTTGCATATTAGCTTTTAAAATTAGCACTTTTAATTTCGAGTCCCATAGACTTTAATGGGGTTCTAAAGTTTGTGTGAACTTTCGGTCCGTTCGCAGGTTTTTTGTGTGAACCGAACCGGGGGGTATTCGGCTCAACCCTAGTGAACACACATTGCATTTTTGGCATGGAAAAAATCCTTTCATGTTGTGAATAAAAGACGGGATCGTAGTAGGATCTATTACATTGGGAGCAATCTGTCCACTTAGTGAAAGAGAGCCCCTATAGATTACTCCCCCCCCCCCTGTTCTGGGAGTGAAGGTCCTAATACTGGATCGTTTTTAAGGACCTTCCAATGTCTCAATATGATATTCTTGATTTGTTTATGCTGTACGGAGAAATTGGTGAGAAAAGACCTATGTTTTGTATCCTGTACACCTTTCGGTTGTTCAGATATTAAAAGGTTTCTATCCAACGCAGAGATTTTATTGATCTCTATCTATATATGAGGAATTATATCCTTTATCGACAAATATGGACTTAAGGATTTTTGCTTGATGGAAAAAATCTGGCAGATTGCGTCTAATCCGCGTATGTTGGCTTCGGGGCACTGACTTTAGCCATGCTGCATTGTGACAGCTATCGACCGGAATGTACCCATTGGTGATCGGTGGCCTTGAGTAAGGTTTTAGTCTCCAATTGGTTATTGACTTCTGTTATTTTTAAGTCCAAAAAATGGACGGTAGAGGAACTGGCTTCCAAGGTCAGCCTAATCCCTACATGATTGTCGTTTAAGGTAGCCATAAAGGCATCCAAGGAGGCAATGCTACCTCTCCATAGGAGGAGGATGTCATCTATATACCTAGCCCAGACGACCAACTCCGGTGGGTCTAGGGTATAGACGACATCCTCCTCCCAACGGGCCATACAAATATTGGCCAAACAGGGGGCAAATTTGACCCCCATTGCCATTACCTTATTTTGAAGGTAAAAATCGTTGTTGTACCAAAATTAGTTATGATTAGTAGCAAAACATAAAAGGTCCATAATAGGTGGCTTGGCGCGCGGCGGAGATGGCTGCTCACTGAAGAGGCTCTGAGACACACGCAGAGGTTCTAAGCCCTTACCCCCGACCTACAGCTCACAAATGCCGGGTAGAAAGCTGCATTGGACGCCTGAACCACGGACACGCCGAAACTCGGCTTCTGCCAGTGCCAACATCGCTGAAATCTTCTGACATAACTCAGCGGCCCGTAGCGGGACCCCGAGAAGCAAGATGGCACCGACGCCACAGGAGGAAGGGGAGAGCGAGGACTCACTGTCCGCTTCTGGAGACATCAGTAGGGGTAAGTCCAAACCGGACCACCCGCTCACATTTGCGGACATGTCGATATTCGCTGCAGACATAAAAGCTACGTTTTCTGCCGCCATAACGGATCTGAAAACAAGCATGATGGTGATAAATGAAAAGATGGCGGCGGGCTGGGACATGTGATTGACTGACGCAGGGAGGGGCGGTCTGAGCATGACGGAGTGAGAGGCGGCGCATCGCAGTGGCGCGCTCGAGCAGGAGATCGGGTTCGGCGGACTGAGTGAGAGACGCCAGGAGAACCACGAGTAGCTGTGGGGGCGAGTTTATGCCTGGAAGCAGACAAGAGAAGGCCACAGGTCGGGCGGAGGCACCCAGATACCCTTCCATCACCAAATATTTCACTGGGAAGACGGAGCCAGCCATGTCAGTGGAGGCTGGGACCGTCTCACAGCGCGCTGCCCGGGCCGCCTTGAGACAGCAAGCGGCCATGGAGGAACCACATATCCCGAGCACTGTAAACGTCTCAGCCGGGAACATCCGCATGGAGGTGGTAGAAACTGCAGAAACAAGCCCCCCAATTGTGCCCCGGACCGAGGCTGGCACAGAGACTCAGGTACGTTTCGCAAATAGGGGGGAAACTGCTGTACTGGCTGCTGAAGGTATACAGGACATTAGGAAGCTTATACAGGCGCTACCAACTAAAGAAGAATTACAAGTCCTATTGAGTGATATAAAAATTGCGGTCAGGGAAGAACTAAGTGAAGTAACTGCCAAATTAGAGGTGATGGACAAAAGAATGGATACCTGTGAGTCCTCACAGGCTTTGGCAGATGCCCGTATAGAGTTACTGGAAAGGAAGGTTAAAACACAACACCAACAACTGCTATTGCTGCAGTTACAAGCAGAGGAATCTGAGAACAGAAGCAGGAGAAATAATGTACGCATTAAAGGGATTCCAGAAACAATAAAACCACCCGAGCTGAGGAAAACAGTAACCGAGGTCTTTAATAAATATTTAGGAAGGTCAGCTGACAACCATATTGAGATGGATCGTGTTCATAGGAGCCCAGCAGGGCCTATGCTAGTAACAGGTCCTCCTAGAGATGTGCTTTGTCGTGTGCACTTTTTTAGGGTGAAGGAGGATATAATGAGAGCTGCATGGCAGAAAGGGTTGCTGGAAGTCGCAGGCCAGGGGGTCCAGGTGTTCCCAGACCTTAGCCGGCAGACGAAAAAAAGGAGAAGGTTACTGAGACCGTTGCTGGATCAAATACGGGCAAAAGGTGCAACCTACAGATGGGGACATCCATTCTCATTAATCGTAAAAAAAGATGACCACACCTTTGCCTTGATGGCGCCAGAGCAATTACCTGACTTATTTAAGTTCCTAGACTCAGAGATAGTGGAGATCCCCGATTGGATTGACATGACCACGGACACTGTCAGAGAGTATACTCAACAGAAATAACTGTGAGGGTGTAGGAATAGAAGAGAAGGAACTGGGGTTACGATGTCATGATGGACTTGCTCTCAGTTTTGTTTCTTTCTGTGTTATTTTGCAACGGACTTTTTTCAATTGAGTGTTGTTCCGGTCTTGATGGAAGGTTTGGGGGACACTCGCCCCCCCATGGGGGTGTCCATCATGTCCCATCCCCCTTTTTTTTTTTTTTTTTTTTTTTTTTTTTGTGTGACACAGGGATGGGTATTGTAAGTGGGTGAATTGCTTGCTGTGTTTTGGTGAGAAGAAGGTATGGGAATTTAGAAGCACAGGATGCAGAAGATGTATTTTTTGATGGAACCCTTTTTTTTTTTTTTTTTTTTTTCTTTTCTGTGTCTGTTTGGGTGGTAAAGGTAATAAGTGGGGGAGGGAGGGGGGAGGGAGAAGAGGGGGGGATATACACTAAATAATACGTTTTTGTTTGTATATAAATTTCTATACCAATGGATAGGGGTCCCTAGGGTCCCCCAAGAATCAGAGGGAGTTGGGAAGGTGAAGGACACAAGAATTTTGGATTTGTTGTATTGTTTTTAGGATGTAGGGCTCTTGGGGTTACAAAATAATTTTTTTTTTTTTTTTTTTTTTTTTTTTTTTCCTTCTTGTAAAGGTAATAAGGTCTTGTTGTACTACAGACACAAAGCACGGAGATGCTGGTGACTACACATTTTACACTGATGGTACATATGAAAGTAAGGGGGAGGGAATAATTAGGGGTAGGCCGGGGGAGGGGTAGGGAGGGAGAGGGGAGGGAGAATGGGGGAGGGATATATGACACTAAACAATACGTCTTCTGTTTGTATGCACATATTAACACTAATGGATAGGGGTCCCTAGGGGCCCCCAAGAATTAGAGGGTGTGGAGAAGGTGACGGACACAAGATTTTTGTATTTCCTGCACTGTTTTTAGGGACTAGGGTTTTTTTTTTTTTTTTTTTTTTTTTTTTTTCTTCTTCTTTCTCTCTCTCTCTCCTCCCCCCTGGGCCCCCCCCCCCACCCTGCCCTCCAAATACCTCGGTTTTGCCGGGGGGGGGGGCGCTGGGGGGAGGGGGGGGGAACAGGGGTGGAGGGGGGTGAGGTATGGGTTATTTGGGAATAAGGGGTAGGGGAAGGGATGGATGGGGGTGTGGGGGGGATGAGGGGGAGGGAGGGGATGTATGAGGTTACATGTAAACAAGCGGAACACAAGCAAGGAAATGGAAACACAGACGCAAAAGGGTAACTGACTGATAATATTACAGGTGTATTCTTCCTGGCTATTTCACTCGCAGATATTACCAATGGGCGCGCCACTGCAGTTTTTTGATATACAGACACTCAAACTTTTTGTGCTCAGGGGCATCCCCCCATAATAGACGTCTCCCCTCCGAGTGGAGGGAAAGTCGGAGGCGTTTACAAAAGAAATTTTTTTTTTTTTTTTTTTTTTTTTTTTTTTTTTTTTCTCCCCCAAACGGCATCGAGGACTCGCGCCGTTTGGATTGCATCCTCCAATTGGTACAAGGGGGGCCCTTTTTTTTTTTTTTTTTTTTTTCCCCATCCCTCTTTTTTGGGGTTCTGGTGGGGGGCCCCTCTCCTCGTAAATCCCAATAGACCGTAAAAAAGGTAAAGAAAGAAGAAAATATGACTAGGATAAAATTTACCTCGTATAACGTCAAGGGACTGAATATCCCCGAAAAACGGATTAGGCTACTGGCGGAGATGGGAAGGTCGGGGACACAGATTGGCTTCCTCCAGGAGACACACTTTAGAAGGGATAGTATACCAAAACTCGGAAATCATAAATTCTTAACAGCCTATCACAGTACATCCCCGAGTTCTAAAACTAACGGAGTATCAATCATAATCTCAAAACAGATTCCATGGAAGGAACTGAAGGTAGTTACAGATGAGGAGGGTCGCCTCTTAATTGTAAAGGGACAAATTGGACCACAGAGGATCACATTGGTGAACCTATACCTCCCAAACGAAGAACAGGTTAGCTACTTGGAGGCCTGTCTGCAAATGGTATATCAACATAAGGAGGGTATCTTGGTGATAGGAGGCGACTTAAACTTAGTATTAGATCCGCTCCTGGACACGTCCAGGGGAGCCTCACATCTCTCTTCAACAAAAATACGAAGAATTAAGAAACTATTGAGCAATCTGCAAGTAATAGATACATGGAGGACAATCCATGTCCAGGACAGGGACTATACGTTCTACTCGTCAAAACATAAAACATATACGCGCATTGACTACGTTATGATATCACAGACAGTGGTATCATCACTGGTGAGTGCGGAAATAGGTTCATTCACCCTCTCAGACCATGCTCCGACAGATTGCATGTTGGATCTGGGGGAGGATGAACGCCGGGAATGGCATTGGAAGATTAATGAAACTCTACTAAAAGATAAGGAGTATGAGCAAAAACTCAATCAGGAGCTGGACTCCTTTTTTCTGATAAATGAGTCGGGTGATACCACCCCATTTTGTGTGTGGGAGACACACAAGTGTGTGATGAGGGGAGTTCTGATATCGCTCGGGGCGCATAGGAAGAAGAAGTTTAGCGCTCAGATTGAGGATCTGCTCGAAAAAATTAGGGTAGTAGAACTGGAACATAAAAAATCCCATACACAGACATTAGAGGAGAAACTAGGTGGCCTCAGAGGAGACTTGAACCTGCTCCTCATCGAACAGGCTAAAGCAAAACTAAAAAGGGGTAGGCGGACACTATACGAATTTGGTAATAAACCAAGTAGGATGCTGGCAAAGGCCCTTAAAGATGCCACAACACCACCCCATGTGATGGGCATTAAAACACAGCAGGGGGTGGCGGCGAAATCTTCACAGGAGACGGCACAGATTTTTAAGGAGTATTATGAGGTTCTGTACCAGCTGGAGGGTCATCAGCTCCCACATAGGTGCAGAAACAAACAAGAGAGGGTAAAAGAATATTTGGGCAATTCAGAAATGCCAAAGCTAACGGAGGAGGTAGCAAGAGATTTAGACACACCAATCTCAATAGAAGAATTTAAGAAAGCAATAAACCTTCTAAAAGTAGGGAAAGCTCCTGGCCCAGATGGGTATACTCTGATGTACTATAAATTTTTTGCTGAGAAATTGGCTCCGAGGTTTACAGCGGCTTTTAATTCCCTACGGGAAGGGCAGAGGATACCTAAAGAAACTTTGTTGGCACATATAGCAGTAATTCCTAAGGAAGGAAAGGATCCATCCCAATGCTCTAGCTATCGGCCAATCGCGTTACTGAACGTGGATTTAAAAATCTTTTCTAAGATCTTGGCGCTAAGACTAGAAGAACATATCCCGACATTGATCCATCCAGACCAGGTGGGATTCACGGCAGGAAGGGAAGGCAGGGAAAATACGCAAAGAGTAATAAATGCAATATATACAGCACAGAGTAGACAGGAACCCCTCGTATTGTTCTCAGCGGACGCAGAAAAAGCTTTCGATAGGGTTGATTGGATCTTTCTCAACACAACCCTACAACATATCGGACTGGGTGAAGGAATGTTGAGCTGGTTCTCAAACCTCTACTCAATTCCAAGCGCAAGGGTTAAGGTTAATGATAGGCTATCGGATCCCTTTGAGATACAAAATGGAACGCGGCAGGGGTGCCCTCTCTCACCAATCATTTTCATTCTTACACTGGAACCCTTCCTAAGGAAAATACGTGCGAACTGTAATATCAGGGGTATTAAGACGGAGAGAGAGGAACACAAATTAGCAGCATATGCGGATGATTTGATCTTCTTCATAACCTCTCCAACTATATCCCTCCCTTCCCTCCTAAGCGAGCTAAATGAGTATGGGGAGTTAGCAAACTATAAGGTAAACTATACTAAATCCGAAGCTATGGGGTTGGAGATGGATACAACTGAAATACATCGGATAAAAGTACAATTTAATTTTAGGTGGACAGATTCCCACATAAGTTATTTGGGCACTAAAATTCCAAAGAAGCTTAGTAGAATGTTTGAATTAAACTATGCCCCGTTGTTAAGACAAATCAAACAAGATTTTAGGAGATGGGATAGGGACATCTTTACCTGGTTTGGAAGGACAAATATTATAAAGATGAATGTGATGCCCAGAATTCTCTATCTGTTTCAAACGTTGCCAATAAAGATCCCATCAAACTTTCTTAGGGACCTTAGATCAGGGTTTTTAAGGTTTATATGGGCAGGCAAACCAGCAAGGATAAGGAGAAATATCCTAGTACTCCCAAAAGGGAAAGGAGGTATTGGTCTCCCAGACCCAGTACATTACTGGGAAGCCCTACATTTAGCGAGAGTGGTGGAATGGTGTGCCTCGGTAAGGAAACCGCACATACAGTTAGAGCAGGCGACGTCTAAAATTCCATTGGAAGGATTAGCATGGATTAAAAAATCTGACTTACCCACCATAGTGAAAAAACATCCGTTAACAGGGGCAACCATTCACTCTATTTACACGATCTTCAAAAAAACAAATCTCTCACCAACTCCGAGCCCAATGACCCCGGTACTGGGTGCTCCGGATTTCTTACCAGGCTTAATCGATCGGAGGTATGAAGTAATAAAACACAAAGGGAAAAGTAGGCTGATAGACTTTTCTAAGGATCGTCGCCTAATGACAAGAGGCGAGATAGAGGGAGAGGTGACAGAAGACCTGGATTACTTTAGGGCTATGCAGCTGGGAGCATATATCCGCTCAAAAAATAAAAAATTTGCAGTAATACGGGAGCTGACTAGGTTTGAACGGACCTGCCTAAATGGCGAAAACATCAGGCACTCCTTGTCATATTTCTATGAAATATTAACAAGCCTGGATGAGCCACAGGAGTTCAACTTTATGCAAGCTTGGGAGAGAGAGCTAGGAGTAATGTTCACTCAAAAGCAGAAGACGAAAATATTAAAATCAGTACATAAAACATCAATTGCCAGCAGATACCAAGAGGGGGGATACAAAATCCTTACCAGATGGTACAGAACACCAGTAGCCCTTCAAAAAATTTATCCCCAAGTATCAGACAGATGTTGGCGTTGTAAGAGGGGGGTGGGAACGATGACACATATATTTTGGGAATGTGAGGATATTAAAGGCTTCTGGGAAATAGTTGAGGAAACGATTAAGGAGATTACAGGTGTGTCTCTTGGGGGCAATCCGGCTGCATTTCTATTAAATGATGTCCCCCTATCGGTGGAAAAATACAGGAAGTCCCTGCTCAAACACCTTCTCACCGCCGCAAGGGCGTGTATCCCGGCCTTGTGGAAGAGTACAGTTCCTCCGACTAAATCTCAATGGTGGGCTAGAATCATAGAAATTCAACAAATGGAAAACTTGACGATGATGCTGAAAGAACAAGATGAGAAATATCGGAGGACTTGGTCTCCCCTAGTAGAGTATAGAATTAGGGAACAGGAGAAGGGGGATAGATAAGTTCGAATGGACCTGAGGAGAGGGACTCCCCCCCTCCCCCTGGGGGGGGGGGGTAAATAACGTTTTTTTTTTTTTTTTTTGTTTTTTTTTGTTGTACTGGTGGGGTGGGGGGGGTAATGGGAGTAGGGGAAATGAAAAAGGGGGAACTATATGATTGCCCTTGGAACAGAAGAGATTTAGACTTAATTGGTAAGGAAACGAATGATAAAGCTATGTCATGATAGAAAGAATGTGCATTTGTTGATATGATGTTTAAAAAGAAATGTTTCAAATGGCATGTGATATATTGGAAAATAAAGAATTTATAAAAAAAAAAAAAGATGGCGGCGGCCGAAAATGCAGGCAGACAGAGAGATAAAGCAATCCACAAGCTAGAGATGGTTTCGTCAAACCACATGCAGCACTTTATTAACATGAATAGACACATTGAAGATCTCGATAACCGGGGGAGGAGGTGTAATATCAGAGTCAGGGGGATCCCGGAATCAGTAGATCAAGATCAGATCACCACAGCACTCCGGAGAGTCTTCAACAGCCTGCTTGAGAGGCAGGAAGACACGGAAATTGATTTTGTAAGAGCTCACAGAGCTCTCAGACCCAGAGGCCCAGATTCTGCACCGCCCCGTGACATAATCTGTTGCTTACAAAGCTTTGCTACCAAAGAAGAGATTATGCGAAAAGCGAGACAAAATGAGCAAATTATATTTAATGGTGCCACGATTATGCTGTTCCAGGATCTTTCTCAGATTACTCTGAAGAACAGACGTGCACTGCGACCCCTGCTGGAGAAACTGAGAGCAAAAGACTTGAGATATACTTGGAGATTTCCCTTCGCGCTCACAGTTACCTATAATGGCCATCAAGCTATCCTGCGTTCGCCAGCAGACTTACCAGAGTTCTGTGAAGCATTAGACCTGGAACCAATGGAATTACCGGAATGGTATGAGGAAATCCTACAACCACCCTTGGTCAGGAGCCCCCCCACCTCCCCACTCTCCTCTCCAGACAAAAGGTTATCGAAAAAACACAAGCAGAACAAAGGAAACGGCTCCCACGCAGAAACCCCGAGGAGACTGGCCGGACCATCCAGAGCCCAGGAATGTGCATAGTTCCCTTTATACCACAATAGACATGACCTCAACAAACCTACAGCCCAGAACATAACTCTCACCACACTGATGTGCATGTCATATTACTATCGCCTGTGGAACATTCCCCCTAAGGGGGAGAGACGATGGAGGAAAGGAAATAAGGATGATCACTTCTACAAACATCACCCGGAGGGGCACCTATAACAACATCCCATAGCTCCCTGCACAGCCATTGAGCTTAAGATGCGAGCTCTGAAGTTTGATCAGGAGGAGATCTACCCCTTCAGGTCCATATCTCTTGTTGATTGATGGGGGGACCTTGACCCCAGATGTGACGACAGATGTGCCCTGGACGTGGCTCACTGCTACACCGACACCTAGCCCTGAAGCACCGGGACTCCGTCTGCAAACCACGAAGATTTACAAAACTGTGCGGGAGCAAGAAGATTAGATGGGGGAGGGTTAATAGGAGTAAAGGCTGTTTGCTGATGCCTCCTCTCCCCCCCCCTCCCCTCTCCCTCTATCCCCCCTCCCCTCCCCCCCTCCTCCTCTCCTCACCCCCCCCCCACCCCCCCCCTTTTTTTTTTTTTTTTTTCCTACCGCTCTGAACAGATTTATTGTATGCAGATTGGATCTGATTATATACTTATATGAGGGGCGTATCCACAGGTGACAGCTAGGACTACCTAATTAGATGAGAGTCTGATGACATTATTGTTAAAGCTACATTCTGTGAGTTCAGGTTCTGGTTTTCACGTTTAAACCCGAGTTAACTTGTTACACATCCTGGTCGGGTGTGACCTTTATAATATCAATATTTTTACTATTGTGAGCCTCCGTGTGTGTCACGTTGAGACTATACATTCATAGTTTTTACAGCACTCCATTTACTTGGAGCCTAAGCTACGCTTAGTCGTAGTCGCTTCCCACAGTCCCCACAAATTTTACTTGATATTTTACGCCTGGGGGTACATCTCCACCTGGGATGGTTTAGGTACCTCTGGAGATTGACCCCCATAGTAATAACTCCTTGCTAAGCTTTTTCTCTTTTTTTTACCACTCACCCTTTTTCTTCCTCGTTCTCTACCTTCCCTTTAATTTAGTGGGGGAGGGGCACCCGCCCGGGCTATCAGAAATATTCTATATCTGAGTGAAGATCAAGTGTCAAACCTTCAGATAACAGCCTTGTATTTGCAGATTCGAAATCCGGCCGTCTCCTCCTTTGCCGACACTATGGTATACTCATCGCTGGGGAATCGTCCTCTTGTGATCTCTCACAACATCAGAGGCTTAAATATACCCGAGCGACGTTCCACTCTGCTCAGAGAACTTAAAAAAGGTAAACCTCAATTTGTATTCCTCCAAGAGACCCATTTTAAAACAAACAACATCCCCAAATTAACATCCCCACAGTTCCCGAGAGCTTTCCATGCTACCACAGCCGATTCTAAATCAAAAGGGGTCACGATACTAATAGGCAGAGACACACCATTTAAACTAAATGAACAGTTGTGTGACCCTGAGGGCAGATTCGTGTTCCTGAAGGGTACATACAACGACTTGCCTTTGACTCTCGCCAATGTATACTTCCCAAATAAGTCCCACATAACCTTTTCCCAACTCATCGTGAGGAGGCTACAGGAGTTCGCCGATGGTTGTATTGTCCTTGGGGGGGATTTTAATGTACCTCTAAACCCACTTCTGGATACATCCAATGGAAGGACATGCATTACCTATAAAATTCTGAAAAAGATTAAATCACTCCTACACAGACTCCAGTTGGTGGACTCCTGGCGCTTCCTTAATCCCGATGGTAGAGACTATACTCATTTCTCGACACCACACAACAGATATGCCCGGCTGGATTACATATTTGTTCCTCAGAGAGATCTATCAAAAATCTCCGCCGCGAAAATAGGTACACAAACAATATCGGACCACGCACCTATCTCACTGACACTGGACTTACAGAACTCAAATAGACAACAGCAGACATGGAGACTGAACACGTCTTTATTATCAGACCCGACACTCTTACCTGTACTTACAATCAACATAACCGATTTCTTCAAACATAATAACACACCTGGGATAGACCCCCTACTATTATGGGAAGCACATAAATGTACCATACGAGGAGTTCTGATAGGGATGGGTTCAAGACGCAAAAAGGAAAGAGACGCCCAGATCAGAAAATTACTCACCCAAATTGAGTCACTAGAACTATCACATAAACAATCTCTATCGGAGACCTCGGCCAAGAGCCTCCTAGAGGCAAGGAAGGATCTACAGCAGATTCTCCACACTAAAGCCAAACGGATTCTCTTCTTTAAGAAGCGGCTCTATTATGAGTCAGGGGACAAAGCTGGGAGGTTCTTGGCGAGAGCCCTCAGAGAACAAAATTCAATCAATCAGATAGTTGGTATCAGATCCAAAGAGGGAAGGCTCGAGGTAACACCTGAGGCAATAGCTAATCACTTCCATGCTTTCTATACGAAGCTTTATAACCTGCCCCCACAACATAAACCTCCACAAATGTTAGGAGATAGGACACAAATCATACAAGACTACATAAGACATAGCGGACTACCATCTCTGCCCAAGGAGGATACAGATCTCCTAGAAGCCCCAATCACAACAGAAGAAATCAAACAGGCCATCAAATTACTAAAACCGGGAAAGAGCCCGGGACCTGACGGATATTCCGCCACATATTACAAATCCTTCATAGAGATTCTAACTGAACCCTTAAAAGATGCATTGAACGCCTTATCCAAGCCAAGACGTATCACCCCTGGTTTCCTTTCTGCCCATATTTCGGTTATACCGAAAGAGGGCAAAAACCCAGAGGAATGTGCTAGCTACCGTCCCATCTCCTTGTTGAACCTCGATGCCAAGCTGTTCGCGAAGATCATTGCATTGAGGATGGGGCCGCTGCTCTCAAAACTAATTGGCTTGGAGCAGGTGGGCTTTATGCCAAACAGAGAGGCCAGAGACAACGTTACTAAAGCTCTCTTGCTAACACAAGCTGCGAGACAAAGGAAGATCGAAGGCTTTCTCCTCTCAACAGACGCGGAGAAGGCCTTCGATCGTGTGGCATGGGACTTCATGCTGGCGGTGTGTGGAGAGGTGGGCTTAGGTCCGAACATGCTGTATTGGATCTCGACCCTCTATCAGAACCCAACAGCGGAATTAAAAATTAACGGAATTCTCTCAGAAAAAGTATATATTAAAAACGGGACTAGACAGGGTTGCCCCCTATCGCCCCTTTTATTTATTCTCTCACTAGAGCCCTTTATTAGAACAGTGCAAAAGAACACAGCAATACAGGGTTTCCAGATTAAAAATAGAGAGTACAAAGTAGCTGCATACGCAGATGACTTATTGTTCTTCTTAACAAAACCGACCACAACTCTCCCTAACCTGCTACAAGAATTCGCACACTACGGATTTGTATCCAATCTAAAAATCAATTACACAAAGTCAGAGGCCCTGAACCTCTCCCTTCCAGACAGTGTACTCAAATTAACACAGGCGAATTCAACATTTACCTGGGATAAGACCAAACTAAAATATTTAGGAATTTGGCTCACACCATCTCTAAAAATGGCATGAGAGAAATTTTGTGGCCTTTCTAAAAAATTGTGCGAAGGATCTCACAGCCTGGAATGAGAACTACTTCTCTTGGTTTGGCAGAGCAGCCATAGTGAAAATGGTCATACTGCCCAAATTTTTATACCTGACCCGCACACTACCGATAGAGATACCTCAGAAATTTTTCAACGAACTTAATACAATGGTCACGAGATTTCTCTGGCAACATAAAAAACCCAGAATCAAACTAGGCACCCTGGTCAAACCCAAAGATCTAGGAGGAATCCATTTCCCGAACTTCCGCAGTTATTACCAGGCCTCACACATAACCAGAATCATAGACTGGCATTGCCATTCCCCATCTCCCATCCTCTGGAATTCCCTGCCCCAGTATGTCCGATCAGCCCCTACCCTGTCCACCTTTAGGAGATCCTTGAAAACTCATTTATTCAGGGAAGCCTATCCCACACCCACATAACTGTCCCTGAGCCACCCCCATCAAATCATTCTTTGCAGCTATTACCTTTTGTACCACCACCCCCTCCCTTTTTAGAATGTAAGCTCTACGAGCAGGGCCCTCCTGTACCTTTTGTATTGTACTGTAATTGTGTTGTCCCCCTTATACATTGTAAAGCGCTGAGTAAACTGTTGGCGCTATATAAATCTCGTATAATAATATAATAATAATTGCCATGAGTCGGAGAAAGACTGGGTATCACTAGAGTCAACGCTTGCCACGCTGCCACTTAAATACCTGCCATGGTCCTCTATCAAAACATTACCTCATGTCGTTAGGTTACACCCGATCACTGGTACCACATTGAAGATCATTACCGGCCTAGCTAAACAAAAAAAGTTGACCACATCACCCAGCCCTCTAACGCCCCTGACAGATAATCCAGGCTTTGCCCCAGGCCTACATAACCCGACTCTTAAGACGACTCCGGCGGGGGATCCCTTGCTGGCCGGAGACTGTTATAATGAAAACAAATTCAGAGACTGGTCGTCTTTCAAGACAGACATAAACCGACCCCAACTGAAACTCTGGACATATTTCCAATTAAGAAGCTATTTAGGTAACATTAAAGAACCCCAAACACTATATAGACCCCTGACGGCTTTGGAGTCGGTGTGTCGGGAGGGAACTCCAATTGAAAAGGCCACTTCGGTTGCATATGAGTGGCTGAGTCGCTCGGGGACTGAGATATCGGACGGGCACAGGAGGAGATGGTCGGAAGAACTTGATTTGGAGATTTCAGACAAACAATGGAGGTACGTGGCTGCCCTAGCACATAAATGTTCCATAAGCACAAAACTGCAAGAGACAAATTACAAACTTCTGACCCATTGGTACAGCACTCCCGACAAGATACACAAATGGGATACACAAAAACCAGACACCTGCTGGAGATGTCTCTCCGAAAAAGGCACACTAGCCCACATCTGGTGGCATTGCCACAAAATTGAACCATTCTGGAATGAAGTTAGGGTTTTAATTAAAAAAATTACAGAAACCAGAGTAGAACTGACCCCAGCATGTTGTCTACTACACCTGTCCAATACCTCTTTTAAACGCTACAAACGCTCGTTGACGATCCACCTCCTCAATGCAGCCAAATCTCAAATACCTCTACACTGGCTCTCTACATCTACCCCAACTGTAAGGGACTGGCTGTCGAGAGTCAGTGAAATCCACGAAATGGAAGATGTAGTGGCCCAAGACAAAGGCCATATCGAACGATTCCACAAAACATGGCAACCCTGGTTGATTTTCAAATACTCTGCAGAATTCCCTTCCTGAATTAGGTTTGGGAGAGACCTCGCGGTCTGGGCGGGTGCCCTGCCTCTGTATTCTATTTCTGCCCTTCACTTCATTATCTTATTTTCTTTATTCTTTTTTACTTCTCTTCTACATCTAACTTCTTAACCACTCTATGGCTGATCTATAGCCTATGTTCCCACTGGTATATATTTTGGAAATTCGTACTTCTCTTATTGATGTGAGTTAGATTGTTTCAGAGAATCATAGAGACCACACTTTTGCTTGTTCTCAACAATAAACAATCTGAACAACTGATAAGAAATGTTTGTCGCAATGGCTTGCGAACGCGTAGATAGAAATATTATAGTGTATTTTTTTTTTACAGTCACAAAGTCAGCTTAGTGGAAATAACCTCAGTGAAGCGATGTCTGTTAAACATTTAGACTTCTACACGAGTTTCACACTAACTGTTTATTTTGTAAAAAGACGAAAAGTACGCAGTTGCATCTGCAAAATTTGCAATATACAGTGTATTCTTTTGTTACTATTCTTTTTTTCAATAAACTTGAAATGATAAAAAAGGTCCATAATAAATTTTTGCTGGGTTCTTGGAATCGTCTTGCTCCTGGATAAGAACTATTCCACCGCTGCAAGGCCTAGGTTATGAGGTGTACATGTGTATAATGCTGTAACATCAGCAGTGACTAATAGTAAATCCTCACTGTAATCTACATGTTGCAACCTGGCAATAGTATTCTAAGTATCTTTCAAATATGACGGTCAATTTAACGATAGGTTGGAGATGAAAATCAATGTATCTCCCTATACGGGATGTAACTAAATTGATACCGCTGATAATAGGGCGGCCGGGAGGTTGGGTGACACTTTTGTGTACTTTAGATAAATGGTAAATTATAGGGGTGGGGGGAGCAACTGGTATTCAATACCTTTTCTCATTTTTGTCCAGGATACCCAACTGAGATCCAGTATTGATGAGATCAATAAGTGTTTTCTTAAAATCCAATGTAGGATTCTTTGGTAACAATGAATAGGTCTCAGTATCACTCAAAATTCTGGTCATTTCTGAATGATAGTCACTCTTATCTGCAGGACAGATAATAAGGTCTTTACGCTCACACAGTTGTTTAAGACCAATTTTAATATTGGGGTCACTATGTACCCTCTTCTTAGGTAGTTTCTCCAGGTCCTGAAGCACAAGATCCCGAAAAACCCTAATAGAGGGAGCAGTTGGGCACATCTATAAATGTGGAGAATTTATTTAATTTCTTTGGGGGAACAAACTAATCCCTTATTCAAAACCAGTTGTTCTGCCTCGGTAAGGGTGACCTTACTGAGGTTAAAGATATCATTGTCTTTTATACCCGCTTTCTTTTTCTGGGCACGCCGCCCCCCTCTGGTGCCGCGTTTAGGTCTGGATTTCGTTGGTACCTTCTAATTCCCTGGGAAAACCCCCCCATATTTGAAGGTCCAGGTTGATTGTGGTTATAGTTAAAGGGTGATCTGTTATGGTAATTATTTTCCCTATCCATATAAGAATATTGGGAGTTATAATTCTCTCGTGGTCTATCTTCTCTCAGAGGTGAGAATCTATTGTAGGTCTGTACAGGTGTTCTTTAGGGATAGTGTTGATCGTAATAGTGGTAATTTTGGCTTGTTTTTCTTCTCCGTGATGACACATCCTGTCTATAGTAATCATAGTTTTGTGAATGGTCTCTTTTGCCTCTGCCTTTACCTCTAGTTCCTTTTCCTCTACCTCCATGATTGGGAAATGAACCCTTCCAGTTGGGTGCAGGGGTGTACGGACCAGTAGATGAATGGTTAATTTCATGAGCATTATATGTATACTCAACTCTATTTTGTATGGGTTCAGAGGATTGTTGGTATTGTGGTCTAGATTCAGGTTGACCTGAAGTTGCCATTTGTGACTGTTCAATGTCTGAATTTATGGGTGTGTTATCTTTGTTTTGCCAACTGAAAACACAGCCATTTTTCTAGTCATTGACATCTCTGGTATATTTTTTTCTGTTTTTTTAATTTTTGCTCTCTCTCCTTTCTCTAGGTGGTTCTTTAAATTAGTAGAAAGTGAATTATATTCAGTGGTGGATTTATGTGGAAGGGGTTTGTCTCTAATGTCTCTAATTTCTTTAATTTCTTTATCAATAACACTCATTCTTAAACAATTCTTTTCTGTCAGGAATCCCAATAAGGAGATTCCCGCCTCATTAAAATAGCGGAACCAAGGTTCTAATTCTACATCCCCTTGTTGGGGGTGTACATTCCACCTCAATCCTCTGGGTACCATACGTTCCTTGGAGTACTGATCCAAAAAAGCTATGTCCCATTAAGGTGACGTTCTGATACCATAAGGTTCTTCAACCTTAAAAATAGACCTCCTATTTCTGTATCAGGTTTTTAAAGCCGTGAAAACACCCTCAGTGTTAAATGAGCGGCTAGTGCGATATTCAAAAACATCCATATTGGAATGCTTCTAAAAGACTTAACTAAAAAATTATAAACATAATAATGAAAACGGAAGGCAGTGGTATTGGTGTCAAAGTGATACAGTGAAAAATAAAGTGGGAATACCGCGCAGACTTTGAATGTGAGCAGCCAACACAACAATCAGACTAATTGTGAAGTGAAATGGAAAGCAAAAGTGTAGCGCTAATGTATGTATTACACAAAATAACCTACCCAGAATGGAAATCTGGAGGCGGATTGTGCTATAAATACTATAATATAACACTCTAATGCCCCGTACACACGGTCGGACTTTATTCGAACATTCCGACAACAAAATCCTAGGATTTTTTCAGACGGATGTTGGCTCAAACTTGTCTTGCATACACATGGTCACACAAAGTTGTCGGAAAATCCGATCATTCTGAACGCGGTGACGTAAAACACGTACGCCGGGACTATAAAGGGGGCAGTGGCCAATAGCTTTCATCTCTTTATTTATTCTGAGCATGCGTGGCACTTTGTCTGTCGGATTTGTGTACACACGATCAGAATTTCCGACAACGGATTTTGTTGTCGGAAAATTTTATATCCTGCTCTCAAACTTTGTGTGTCGGAAAATCCGATGGAAAATGTCCGATGGAGCCCACACACGGACGGAATTTCCGACAACATGCTCCGATCGGACATTTTCCATCGGAAAATCTGACCGTGTGTACGGGGCATAAGTTTAGAGGGTATGGAAGTAACAATGCAAAGTGAAGTGGATCAAAAGTGTATAAGACCTACAAATATGCAACCATAAACGTGATCTCAAAACGCATGTAGTCACCAAAACTCAAAAAACTAAAAAAATTGGTGTATATTTCAACACAAAATTGATATAAATTGTGTATAACACAAAAATATGAAAATAAAATGCAAACTGGGATGATGATAGCAAGAACTGGAGACTCTATGTTAAACTGGTATGAGCACTTAACCGTACAAATACTTTGAGAATCACTAGATGTAACTACAACCACTGAAATCTGTGCTAAGATGATGTGAACACTTAGTAAGCTGGTACTCTAAAAAGAATGTATGTTTGAACGGTTGGGTGTCGCATGTAGTAGCATGCAGACATTCGAAACCAAACAGAAGGGCACAATCTCAAGTAATGAAAAAAGGAAAATAAAATGTGAAAGTAACAGTGGTAATGAGCACATATATGTGAATATTATATGACGATCCCACACATATATCTCTATTTGTATGTGAACAAAATTATTAAATGGTGTACATATGGTTAGAATGATACAGGGAAATGATGGAATATGTTTCAAATGTATGATATACTGCAGTGCTTAAGGTCTAAAGCAAACTGCAAAAAATAGGAAACATATGCCACCCCTAGGAATGAGGGCAGATGAAAGTCTGTGTATGTATATGTATGTATGTATGTATGTATGTATATATATGTATATATATATGTATATATGTATATATATATATATATATATATATATATATATATATATATATATATATAATATATATACAAAATGTTCATGCAGGTGACTTCAAAGAGCAGTAGGTGTACGTTCTACGTTTTCTGAGTTGACTGTAAATATGTTCTATAGTCAAAATGAACACTCAAACAATGTTTTTAACTTCAAAGAGTAGGGAAGAGGTTGAGGTACCCTTACCAGAACTGGTGGACTCAGAAGCCGATGATATATATAGAGATATATGTGTAGGATCATTATATAATAGTCACATATATGTGCTCATTACCACTGTTACTTTCACATTTTATTTTCCTTTTCTCATTACTTAAGTTTGCGCCCTTCTGTTTGGTTTCGAATGTCTGCATGCGACTACATGCGACACCCAACCATTCAGACATACATTATTTTTAGAGTACCAGCTTACTAAGTGTTCACATCATCTTAGCACAGATTTCAGTGGTTGTAGTTACATCCAGTGATTGCATGCTATTTGCATGCGACATCCAGCTGCTCATACATACTTTCTCAAAGTATTTGTACGGTTAAGTGCTCATACCAGTTTAACATAGTCTCCAGTTCTTGGTTATTATAATCCCAGTTTGCATTATATTTTCGTATTATTGTGTTTTACACAATTTATATCAATTTTGTGTTAAAATATACACCAATTTTTTGAGTTTTTTGAGTTTTGGTGACTACATGTGTTTTTAGATCACATTTATGGTTGCATATTTGTAGGTCTTATACACTTTTGATCCACTTCACTTTGCATTGTTACTTTCATACCCTCTAAATTTAGAGTGTTATATTATAGTATTTATAGCACAATCCGCCTCCAGATTTCCATTTTGGGTAGGTTCTTTTGTGTAATACATACATTATTAGCACTACACTTTTGTTTTACAATGGAAGCACTATAGCACACTAGCTAGCAGCACTGAACAGAGTTCACTGAACAGAGTTCTATCTCTCTTCACGCCAATATTGCACTGCAAATGAACTCTACGGGGAAATTATTTTTATAGTGTGGGGTGGGACTAAGAGCAATGAGCCATGATTGGTGTCAGAAACCATGAATTAGACCGAGACAGAAGCACAGATAAATCACACTTGTTTATTAATAAAAATAAAAAGGTAAGTAGAGTAAGCATACTCAAAGCATAGCCCGAGTTCAGTAACCGGATCGGGTAACCAGCCAGGCCAGAAGTCAAGGATCCAAGTAGTGGAACAGCAAGCAGGCAAAGGAGCCAGAAGGGATGTCAGTAAAGCCAGTCTTTAAACAGGAACTCAGGAGATGGTTTCTTGTGATGTGACCAAGGCAAAGGCAGAGATGAAGTGAGCTAGACAGCTTTAAGTAGGCAGGTCAGACGAGCAGGATCAGGAACAGCTGGGTAACTGTAGAGAGATGAGAGCTGGCAATTAGCTGACGGCTGAGTGGCCAGCTCAGAGAAGGAAGGGCTGAGCTAGCCCTGACAGTACCCCCTCCTCAACGACCCCTCCCCCTCGGAGGACCACTGGGCTTGAGGGGAAAACATCTATGGAAATTGCAGAGGAGGGCAGGGGCAGGTACATCCGAGGATGAGACCCAGGAGCGTTCCTCCGGACCGTACCCCTTCCAATGCACCAGGTACTATATGCACCCACGGAACCTACGGGAGTCAACAATGGATTGTACCTCATACTCCTCATGGTTCTCAACCTGTATAGGGTGAAGACGTGGCACTGCGGTGGTAAATCGGTTGCAGACCAACGGATTCAGTAAGGAGACATGAAACACATTTGAGATATACTAGGAGTGCATACTCGGAGGAAGGTCCAATGCGTAAGCCACTGGGTTAATCCTGCGAAGGATATGGAAAGGCCCAATAAACTGAGGTGCGAACTTCAGTGAGGGAACACGAAGTTGGAGGTTGCGAGATGACAGCCAGACCCTGTCCCCAACCTGGTAGGAAGGCGCAGGCAGGCATCTGCGGTCAGCATGGAGTCTGTACCTATCATTAGCATGACGCAAAGCCTCCTGGACTTGTGCCCAAGTGGAACGAAGACCACGGAGATGCTCCTCTAATGCAGGAATACACTGCTGAACAAACGAGTCAGCCAACATGGAAGGTTGGAAACCATAATTCGCCATAAACGGAGACAATCGGGAGGCAGAATTCAAGGCACTGTTGTGAGAAAACTCTGCCCATGGTAATAGGTCTGACCAGTTGTTATGATGGTCAGAAATATAGCAACATAGTAATTGCTCCAAGGACTGTTTGGCTCGCTCTGCGGCCCCATTAGACTGTGGGTGATACGTAGAGGAGGAAGCAAGCTGAATTCCCAACTGTGCACAAAAGGCTCGCCAGAACCGGGAGACAAACTGACTGCCCCTGTCCGAGACAATCACCTTGGGTAGCCCATGTAAGCGAAAGATCTCCCAAGCAAAAATGGAAGCCAGTTCCTTAGAAGTAGGCAACTTCTTAAGTGGAATACAATGACACTTCTTTGAGAACCGGTCAACCACCATAAGGATAACAGTGTTGCCTTGGGAGTTGGGCAACTCCACAATGAAATCCATAGACAGGTGGGTCCAGGGCCTCTCTCCATTGGGTATGGGTTGTAGGAGGCCCACTGGAAGGTGTCGTGGAGTCTTACTCTGAGCACACACAGAACAGGCAGCTATAAAGGCTGTTACATCAGCACATAGACTAATCCACCAGAATTGTTGGTAAATGGCCCAAATGAGTTGATTCTTCCCAGGGTGGCCAGCTGTCTTGGGAGAATGGTAAGTCTGGAGCACGGCAGTATGGAGACACTCTGAGCATCGACCTGAGCAGCAAGTATTTTTTCACCCAAAGGAGAAGTAAGACTGGTGCGAACCATAGCCAGAATACGATCAGAAGGAATCACAGGAACCGACTCCAACTTGGAAGTGGAGGAAAATTGTTGTGACAAGGCGTCAGCCCTTGCATTCTTAGTACTGGGTAGGAATGAGACAATGTAATTGAAACTTGACAGGAAAAGAGCCCATTGCGCCCTTCTGGGAGAGAGGCGTTTAGCCTCAGACAAGAATGTGAGATTCTTATGGTCAGTAAGAATGAGAACAGGCCACAGTGGTACCTTTTGAGGAGATGTCTCAATTCTTTCAGGGCTAAAATGATCGCCAACAGCTCTCTGTTACCAATCTCGTAATTGCACTCCCCAGGTGACAATTTCTTGGAAAAGTAGCCACAAGGATGCATAGCACACTCAGAGGTGGGACATTGAGACAGAAGGGCGCCAACGCCAGTCTCAGAAGCATCAACTTCAAGGATAAAAGGTAACGTAAGATCAGGATGTGCCAACACAGGATCCGAAACAAAGGCAGCCTTGAGACTCTTAAAGACCTTAATGGACTCCGGAGACCAACTCTGTGGATTACTGTCCTTTCTGGTCATATCAGTTAGGGGCTTGACCAGAGACGAGAAGTTACAAATAAACTTCCGATAATAGTTGGCAAAACCCAGGAAACACTGCAGAGGATGTAAACCCATGGGTTGAGGCCACTGTAGGACTGCCGAAAGCTTCTCTGGGTCCATCGAAAAACCAGCAGTGGAAATGACATGGGAATTTAATCTGTTCACCATGGAACTCGCACTTCTCCAGTTTACAATAGAGATTGTTCTCTCTAAGTTTCTGAAGCACACAACAGATATCTGTGTGGTGGCTCTCCAGGAACTTGTAAAATATGAGGATATCATCGAGATAAACCACCACACATAACTGCAACAAATCTCGGAGGACATCGTTAATAAATTCCTGGAAAACTGCCGCGGCATTATAAAGGCCAAAAGCCATTACGAGGTACTCATGATGGCCTGTTCTGGTATTAAATGCAGTTTTCCACTCCTTCCCACCCTCCATAATCCTCACAGGATTGGAAGCCCCTTTCAAATCAAGCTTCATGAAAACCGTTGCTCCCTTGAGTCGGTCAAATAACTCAGTAATCAATGGAATCGGGTAGGCATTCTTAATCGTGAAACGATTGAGACCCCTATAATCAATACAAGGTCTCAGTGCACCTGTCATGAAGATCCTGCCAGTAACAGGCAGATTAGACCCATCGGTGCACGATTGCGGGCGTCTATGCGCACATGCACTCATTAGTGTCTGGCGGGTTATTTAAACCTGTCTGGCACTTGCATCATTGCTGTTTGCTCTGCAGCTCTGTGTATGTGTTCCCTGAAAACCTGATATCTGCTCCTGTTTTGACCCGGCTTGCTTTGAGACTATTCCTGTTATCTGCCTGTACCTGATCCCTGGCTTGTTTGACGATCCCTCTGCCTGCTCCTTTTGTACCTCTGCTGCCAGCCTGCTTACCGACCCGGCCTGTCTGACGATCCTGGACTCCTATCCAATCTGCTGAGCCTGTCTGCTGAGCCATCCAGGCTGTTCACCTGTCTGCTCATCATCCAGTCTGCTGGGCGTGTCTGCTGAGCCATCCAGGCTGTTCACCTGTCTGCTGATCATCCAGTCTGCTGGGCCTGTCTGCTGAGCCATCCAGGCTGTTCACCTGTCTGCTGATCATCCAGTCTGCTGGGCCTGTCTGCTGAGCCATCCAGGCTGCTCACCTGTCTGCCTGATCCATCCAGTCTGCTGTCCTGTCTGCTGAGTTGTCCAGTCTGCAGTTCCTGTCTACTGATCCATCCCGTCAGCTGTGCTGGCCATCTGATCCTTCTGCTGTTGATCCTACCAGGCACTCATACCACTCTGCACTCCTGCACCCCTGTCACCACTATCAGGGGCTCTCGAGTCGGAGGCGTAGGAGAGGCCATCCTCTGCAATTCGGGCTCACCCTTTAGGTACGTAACAGTAGCAAACAGCCATGTCTGAGCCCAAGCAGGGAACCTCTCCTATGCAGGAACTTTGTTTGCACTTAGCAGGCCTGACCCAGGCTGTCAAAAGCCTTCAGGAAGGATACACCCGGTTGGAGGAACGGGTCCAAGTACTGTCTTCTCCCACTGGAATTCAAGGAACCCCTCAAGCCTCTACCTCTTCTACAGGCACAGCATCCTCTCCTTCGGTCGTGATGCTTCCGCCCGAACCACGTGTCCCCACACCCGAAAAATTTGCTGGGGAGCGTAGCAAATTCAGGGCGTTTCGCAATTCCTGTGAACTGTACTTCGCCCTCCAGCCACGTACCTTCTCCTTGGAAGCCACCAAGGTGGGCTTTGTCGTCTCTTTACTTTCGGGTGAACCTCAAACCTGGGCCCGTCGCCTCCTGGAACAGAAAGCCGATGTGTTGACCAACCTTACCACCTTCTTTAATACCATGGCTCAACTGTATGAAGACCCTCAGCTTTCTGCAACTGCCGAAGCCGCACTGCACGCCCTTCAGCAAGGGCACCGGGCAGCGGAAGATTATGTGGCTGAATTTCGGCGGTGGAGCGCAGACACTGACTGGAATGACATTGCGCTCCGTTACCAGTTTCGCATGGGATTGTCTGACCCCTTGAAGGACGAGCTAGCCCGAGTTGGTGTACCCCAGACCCTAGATGCATTAATCAATCTTGCCATACAGATTGACCGGCGGCTGAGGGAACGTAGGTCGGAAAAAGCAACTGGATTTTCCCGACCAACCTGGATATTACCTAGAGTGCCCAGTCACCTGCATCCGGCCCCTACCTCTCAGTCCACTTCTACAACGGACACTTCGGAACCCATGCAGTTGGGGGTGCTTCACCCTTCTCTCACTATGGAAGAGTGCCAACGTCGCCGGGCAAATAATCTTATGTCTCTACTGCGGGGAACCCAGTCACTATGTCAAGAATTGCCCTACTAAACTTCGTAAGTGTTTCTGAAAATCTCCTGAACATGTGCTTACTGGAATCCAGACCTCTTCTCATCTTGCCCTCTCTATCTCTTTGCAGCTTCCAGGAAAGACTCTGTCAGTGCCCGCCATTATTGATTCAGGAGCCTGCAGCTGCTTTATGGACTCATCTTTTGCAACAAGACATCAGATTCCTCTGCTTCCTAGGACCCAAAGACTGTCCATTCACCTGGCTGATGGGTCCACTATTAAATCTGGGCCAGTTATCCAAGAGACTTCCCCTTTGCCAGTCACCATTGCCGGTGCCCACCACGAACTGCTTTGTATGGACATTATCTCCTCACCTCTGTTTCCTGTAATTCTTGGAATGCCTTGGCTTCAAGCCCACAATACTGGTGTCAACTGGGACACAGGGGAGGTCACCTTTTCCTCTCCTTATTGCCAGCAATTCTGTGCCTCAAAGGACCCCCATGGGCCCTTTCCTTTGCTATGTCTGGACACTGAAGCTGAGCTATGCCAAACTGTCCCGAAAGCCTACCATGACTTCATTGACGTGTTCAGCAAGAAAGGAGCAGAAACTCTACCTCCCCATCGGGCGTATGATTGCCCTATCGAAATTCCCTTCGGAAGAATCTTCCCGTTAACCGAGTTAGAACAGGTGGCCCTTAAGGACTATATCGATGAAAACTTAAAGGGTTTCATTCGTCCATCCACTTCCCCGGCAGGTGCGGGTATCTTTTTTGTAGAGAAGAAGGATCACACACTTCGGCCTTGCATAGACTACCGTGAGCTAAATAAAATTACCGTCAAGAACAGGTACCCCCTTCCCTTGGTCCCCGAGTTATTCCAGAGACTGGGAACAGCTACTATCTTTACTAAACTTGATCTTCGAAGAGCCTATAACTTGGTCCGCATCAGGGAAGGAGATGAGTGGAAAACGGCGTTCCGCACCCGTTTTGGGCACTTTGAGTACCTAGTAATGCCCTTCAGGTTATGTAACGCTCCTGCCACATTCCAGTATTTTATTAACAATGTTTTCCGGGATTATTTAGATCTGTTTGTCATCGTCTACTTAGACGATATTTTAATCTTTTCTTCCTCCCTAGATGCTCATCGCAGACACGTCAGGTGTGTTTTGACACGACTTCGACAGCATGGCCTGTACGCGAGGTCAGAAAAATGTGAATTCGAACAAGAGAATATACCATTCCTGGGATTAATCATCTCCATAGAAGGTATCAAGATGGATCCGCAGAAGATCGCTGCAATACTTGACTGGCCAGTTCCTGTTGACAAAAAAGGAATCCAACGTTTCGTTGGATTCGCTAATTTCTACTGGAAATTCATTAAGGGGTTTTCTGCCATCATTGCCCCTATTAACCAAATTGGGGGTTCGCTTCCATTGGACCCCAGAAGCTCAAGTTGCCTTTGAATCTCTCAAATAATTGTTTACATCTGCCTCCGTTCTAAAACACCCTGATTCCGCCCTGCCATTTGTACTTGAGGTAGATGCTTCTGAGATCGCTGTTGGAGCAGTACTCTCCCAACGCCAAGGAGCCAAGGCACTGCTCCACCCGGTAGCCTTCTTCTCCCGCAAAGTTTCGGCTGCCGAAAGGAATTACGATGTGGGGGATCGGGAACTGCTGGCAATCAAATCGGCACTTGAAGAATGGCGGTACTTACTTGAAGGAGCAACTCACCCAATCTTGATCTTCACTGATCATAAGAACTTAGAGTACTTGAGGTCGGCATAGAGGTTGAAGCCACGGCAAGCCAGATGGGCGTTGTTTTTCTCCAGGTTCTCTTTTCATGTTACTTACCGGCCAGGCTCTAAAGAATACAAAACCTGACGCCCTGTCCAGAATGTTTCACAAATCCAAAGAAATGACTTCCCCCGATACCATTCTTTCTCCAGGGAATTTTCTTCTGCTGCACGAAGATTTGCTCTCCCGGATCAAGCAGGCTACTCTGGGGTGGACGCCCCCCCCGCTAAATCGGAACTACGAGCAAAAGACGGGTTGTTCTGGTACAGGGACAAGATTTTTGCACCTGAAAGCGTACGAGTCCCTATATTAGAACTCTGTCACGATCACGCACTAGCTGGACATTTTGGCATAACTAAAACCACCGATTTGGTACAACGTACCTTCTGGTGGCCTCAGGTAGGCAGAGACTGCAAGAAGTTTGTGGAATCCTGTGTCACTTGCATTAGAAACAATAGCAGTAGAGCCAAGGCCTGGGGATTATTGAGACCACTGCCTGTTCCGGATAGACCCTGGAAGATGTTATCCATAGACTTCATTGTAGAGTTACCCCCAGCAGAGGACCATACCACCATCTTTGTGGTGGTAGACCGGTTGTCAAAAATGGCACACTTTATCCCTATGAAAGGCACTCCCTCTGCTTCTGAGACTGCACAGGTATTCATCAGAGAAATTATCAGACTCCATGGAGTACCGGCCAACATTGTCTCAGATCGGGGGGTACAATTTACTTCCCGATTCTGGAGGTCCTTATGCAAAGCTTTGAAGATCAAGCTATCTTTCTCTTCCGCTTATCACCCCCAGACAAATGGGCAAACGGAGAGGACCAACCAAACCCTCGAACAATACCTCCGCTGCTTTTCTTCATTTACTCAAGATGACTGGATCTCTTTGCTTCCGCTGGCTGAATTTGCCTACAACAATTCTACACACTCTGCTACAAAACAAACCCCATTTTTTGCCAATTATGGCTTCCATCCATCATTCCTGCCCAGCTCCATCCCAGAATGTCCTGTACCAGCAGTTCATGAAACAATTATTTTTTTTTTTCTCTCAACAATCCGCTCTTGGAAGAAACTATGGCCAGGACACTGGAACACAATAAAGAAGCTTTTGATAAAAAGAAACGTGGAGAACTGTTACTGGCACCCGGTAATCTAGTTTGGTTGTCTACACTGAACCTGAAGATGGCATGCCCTTCGAAAAAGCTGGGTCCTAAATTCATAGGCCCATTTCCTGTGAAGAGGAAAATCAATGAAGTGGCTTACGAGTTGGAACTTCCTGGGTCACTTAAAATTCATCCTGTTTTCCATGTAACACTATTAAAACCCTCTGTTGCTAATCCCTTTCCTGGCCGAAGCTCTGACCCTCCTGATCCTGTATTAGTAGATGGGGAAGAGGAGTTTGAGGTAGAAGCAATAGTGGATTGCAGGAGGAGAAACAATCAAACTCAATTCCTGATCAAATGGAAGGGCTATGGGCCCGAGGAGAATTCATGGGAACCTGAAGAAAACATCCACGCTGAGAGTCTGGTTCAATCCTTCAAAAGGTCCCATCCTGAAAAATTGGCTCGGATGGGCATCCGGAGGCTGCCCCTGGGGGGGGGGGGGGTGTCATGAAGATCCTGCCAGTAACAGGCAGATTAGACCCATCGGTGCACGATTGCGGGCGTCTATGCGCACATGCACTCGTTAGTGTCTGGCGGGTTATTTAAACCTGTCTGGCACTTGCATCATTGCTGTTTGCTCTGCAGCTCTGTGTATGTGTTCCCTGAAAACCTGATATCTGCTCCTGTTTTGACCCGGCTTGTTTGACCATCCCTCTGCCTGCTCCTTTTGTACCTCTGCTGCCAGCCTGCTTACCGACCCGGCCTGTCTGACGATCCTGGACTCCCATCCAATCTGCTGAGCCTGTCTGCTGAGCCATCCAGGCTGTTCACCTGTCTGCTGATCATCCAGTCTGCTGGGCCTGTCTGCTGAGCCATCCAGGCTGTTCACCTGTCTGCTGATCATCCAGTCTGCTGGGCCTGTCTGCTGAGCCATCCAGGCTGTTCACCTGTCTGCTGATCATCCAGTCTGCTGGGCCTGTCTGCTGAGCCATCCAGGCTGCTCACCTGTCTGCCTGATCCATCCAGTCTGCTGTCCTATCTGCTGAGTTGTCCAGTCTGCAGTTCCTGTCTACTGATCCATCCCGTCAGCTGTGCCGGCCATCTGATCCTTCTGCTGTTGATCTTGCCAGGCACTCATACCACTCCGCACTCCTGCACCCCTGTCACCACTATCAGGGGCTCTCGAGTCGGAGGCGTAGGAGAGGCCATTCTCTGCAATTCGGGCTCACCCTTTAGGTACGTAACAGCACCACTCTTCTTCTTTACAAAGAAGAAACTGGCACCAGCAGGAGACAGGGATTTGCAGATGAAACCTCGAGAGTGCGTCTGCAACATACTCCACCATGGCTTTATCCTCCAAGACCGACAAAGGGTAAAGCAAGCCATGAGGGTCTATGGCACCAGGTTGAAGGTCAATTGCGCAATCATACGGCCGGTGTGGAGGCAAACCACCGGCTTGACCTTTGTCAAAAACATTGCTAAAATAACGGTACTCCTCTGGCAGGGAGGAGAATGAAGAGGTGCTCAGGACCTTGGCTACCTTCCGGAAGCATGTCTCACTGCATTGTGTTGACCGGGACAGAACCTCAGCACGGAGCCAATCAAAAGAGGGGTTGTGCCTCTATAACCAAGGATAACCAATAACCAGCGGAAACTTAGGTGAGGAGATAACTTGGAATTGGATTATCTCATTGTGGAGCGCCCCTACGGCCATGGACAATGGAACCGTTTCATGAGTCACATGGGCAGACTGTAGAGGTGTTTCCTTTCAAGAGCCTCAATGGCAAGTGGAGTGTCACGCAGCTGCAGTGGAATCAAGTGCTTTGATACAAAGGCAGCATCAATGAACAGGCCTGCAGCCCCAGAGTCGATTAGAGCCTGTATCCCGATAGATGACTTAGCCCAAGAAAGGGTGGCAGAAACCAGGAGCTTATCCTTCTGGATAACTGGGGATGACACAACGGCACCTAATAAGACTAAGGACTAGAAAAGTGGACTTTGAAGGCACACAGGTACAACATATAAAAGTCATTAGGGTATTTTATTTATAGAAAAATTGGTTAAAAACATTAATAATACATAACATTTATTTAAAAAAGGTTTTGTTATTCTATGACCCACACATGGATTCTGACAATACTTCTAACATATGCAAATTGTATGGATACACCCAATGGTACAGTAGTTGGAATCTGTGATGGTAACAGATTTAGGATGTACAGGTGGAGTAGTCAGTCAGGGTGTGAATCCAATTGGAGAAAATGTTCACCCTACATGTTGCGCATAAGGGTACGCTTCTTCAGGAGCACATTGGTAACAAAGTTATTGTATATAAACAAAATTATCGCCGGACTTGAGAGAAACAGAAAGCTAACTGACCAGTCCGGAATGTAAAGTCATAGAATTAATCGCAGAGATTTGATGTTTATAATTTGCTAATGAGCAAGATAATTTTTTATTTATATATCACTCTAACCGGGAGAAGGTTGTAGACACACCACTAAAAGGCATAGTTACTGGTAAAGTGGGAAACAGCCTGTATATATCAGAATGACAAGGCTGTCCACAAAATAGCTTTACGCTCAAATGACAGAGGGGGTAATACCTCAGAATTCAAAGACTTGCTTGGGTGGCGTGTGTATCTCCTGGGGTTCAGTGAGAGTCTGCAATGCCACCTAAGGTCTGTCAATGACAGGACCTCAAGGTTCGGGTGTTCCCAGGACGGGTAATACAAGACTTCAAAAAGTGACCTGCCTGGCCACAATAAAGGCACAATCTCTCCCTCCTCCTAAAGGCTCTCTCATCCGCAGAGAGATGCGTGAAGCCCAAGTGCATGGGTTCATCTTCACTGACCAACTTGGTACTAGGAGGAATGGGAGGTGAGGGAGGCATGGGTGGGACTGCAAAGCTCGGAGGCAAATGTACAGGAGGCTTACGCAAGTGCTCCTTAAAAAGTCTTTCTCTGAGTCTGAAGTCAATGAGGATGGCAAACAAGATCAAGCTCTCCAGCTCAGTGTGTATATCTCAGGCTGCTATTTCATCGTTGGTGGAATCCAAGAGACCATGAGAAAAAGCAGCCACGAGAGCCTCATTGTTCCAATCAACCTCTGCTGCCAGGGTATGGAATTCAATGGCATAGTCGGCAACAGTTCTCGTACTCTGTTTAATTGCCAAGAGGCACTTGGCAGCAGAAGCGGAGCATGTGGGAACGTCAAATACCCTTTTAAAAGAGGCCACAAACTCTGGGTAACTCAAGACAACAGGTTTTTGCGTCTCACATAGAGGGTTAGCCCAGGTCAAGGCTCTCAGAAAGCAAAGATATCACAAAACCTACTTTGCTTCTGTCTGTGGGAAACGCCTTGGGCAGCATCTCGACGTATATCTCAACCTGATTTAGAAACCCTCTGCATTGAACTGGATCGCCCCCAAATCAATGGGTAAGCGAAGCGGAACCAGACACACCTCCTTATAGAGGTAATACTCAAGGTGGGTGCCTGCAAAGAGACTGGCGCAGAAGCAGGGACGGCCTGTGACTCAGTACCGGAGCAGCCACAGTGGGGAATTCCAGATGAGCCATGCAACTCAGGAGCATTTGTAATGCCATGGCAAACTGATCCATGCTGAAATCTTGCTCATCCAATCTGGAAAAAATATTACCAACAAGTGGATTGACTGTATGTTCTGAATACATGGCCTTCGCCTACTTCAGTAACCTACTGACAGAAACTGGAGAGAGATGAGAGCTGGCAATTAGCCGACAACTGAGCGGCCAGCTCAGAGAAGGAAGGGCTGAGCCAGCCCTGACAATTGGCTAGAGTCATCATTACTTTCTTAAATCATGACTCTGACAGTGCTCTGTGCCCTGATTGGGCAAAGCTTTCATTGCTTCAGCCAATCACGGCTTTTAATGCACTGCGCAGCAGTGCAGTGCATTGTGGTCATTCGGTGGGCCAAACAAATGGTCAAACGTCACAATAATTTGGGTGTTCGATGAACGGTCGAGCAGCCAATGTTCGGCACAATCTCATGCTCAGGCCGAACCAATCGCCCAACTCTAATTGAGAAATGTTTTTCAGCATGTACTTTAGTAATCAGCTCTTCATGATTTTAGATTACAAAGTCCAAGTGAGCATTATTTCTAGTTGGGGCTTCAATAAACGATACCATAAAATTATCTTTTAATAGATTTTCTGCCCCTTTACTGTTCTAGCAGTGCTATTACCCCAGTCAATTTCAGGGTGGTAAAAATCTCTCTTTATTACCACTATCCCAGCCTATGTAAGCCTTTCCATCTGTGCAAATTTCTGAGTTTCCCCCTCCTTATTAACACTGGGGAACCTGTAACAGACTCCAACAACTCACTTTGAAGTATGAATTGCAGGGGAAAGGGGGGCAATGGGGGAAAGTGGGACTTTATATGAAGCAGGCAGTCTAAGGGAAAACCAACTATCAATAGTTTATATATAAATATGTTTATTTTGGTACAATAGGACCATGAATAACAAGGTAAAAACAATAATTGATAGTGGTAATATAACCCATGAATTCCATCTATATACACATACATGTTGATTATTAACATATAAAAGCAATGACTACAATAATTAAAATGACCTCCAAACTCTCTGAGCTGCATAGGTGTATTAGGAAAGAAACTCTAGATTGGTGGTATCTAAATCCTATACCCCAAGGTTTTATAGAATATGACATGATCGTTATAAATAATATGTAGGTACAAACACAGCTTCAAACTAGCTTGACGTGTTTCGTGGCTTGGTGTTACCACTCAACATTCATTCATCATTCATCATCACTCAAATCATTCCCCGCATCCATTACCTTTTGTACCACCACCCTCTCCCTTTAGAATAAAAGCTCTATGAGCAGGGCCCTCCTGTCCCTTCTGTATTGAACTGTACTGTAACTGTGCTGTACCCCCTCTACATTGTAAAACGTTGCATAAACTGTTGGCGCTATATAAATCGTTAACAATAATAATCAGGAGCAGGCACATGATAATGATCTAAAACAAGATACATAATTGTCCATTAATAGCATATAGCAGAGGAAATGATGTATATGTTGGAATGGAACCAATCCCATAGTAGTACTTGCAAACAGATCTGCTGTGTATAAGAGGTACAGTGTGGCACTGAAAACCAGAGGCCCACTGGTCGTGTCAAGTACGGGAACTGAGGGAGCGTGCAGAATGACCGTAACCCACACCAAAGCCTCCCCCAAGGTGGAAAGGCATCCATGGACGCAAAATCCCTTCATGGCTGGGGATATAGATAACACCATCTGTTGAGGGCTGTGTAGACAATAACAGTAATGACAAATGTATAAGCCTCCATAATACACAGAGTTTCCCATATTAACAAAAGGAATAGGGGAAATGTGATGTGCTGATAAATGTGACAGAACCCTCATACCAAAGGAATTAAAAATGGGTGGATTTGATGAATAGTTAAATTAACATGTAAGGAACTACAAAAGGAGGATGTTAAATTAAAACATCAAACAAGTGAAACCCAAGAGAATTAGTACTACCTCAAATTAGGAGCATAGATGCCAAGGTCCAATGAAGTGCAATGTGTAAGGGAATCTGACCAGGACACAGGGCCAGCAAGGAAAGGACTATATGGGCACGGCCAAGGCACACCCCCAACGTCACATTACATGCATGTGAGGAGGAGGGTGCCACCACCCAAGCACCAGAGGCACCCAGCAGTTGGCGCCAAACCATCCCCTCGTGCTACACGCAGATGGAACAAGACCGCCCACACAATGGTGCCCCAGACAGGACGCGGCACATGTAGAGTAATGAATGTGACGTCGACGTGCAGCACAAGGCACCCGCCCGCCCCACGTGGGAGAGGAGGGGGGTGACCAGCAGTGCACGTCGGAGTTCCTGAGGCAGATAAAAAAAACGGGAAGGGCCATCAGTCTAGACCACACACCACCTCCAAAACACAGCCCAAAGTAGCTGACCACAAAGTTTGCAAGAAGGAACAGGCTAACACATCCCATGTGCAATCATACCTCTGAGAAGAGAGTAAAGGAAGATAAGGAGATACAAGTTACATGTAGAAAAATCATTACAATAAAAAAAAAACAATAAACATTATATATGTGCTGATAATAAATAGTTTGACATAACATGACTGTATGCTTCCATCCCTAAATTACATTGAAAAGAAGACAATTCTTTGGGACTTCCTGTGAGGTCAAGACCAAATAAGTCATGTACCTCCAACCCTATCTAGTGAGAATTGCAGGGGAAAGGGGGGCAATGAGTGAAAGTGGGACTTTATATGAAGCATGCAGTCTCGGGGAAAATCAACTTTTAATAGCGTGTATATATATATAAATATGTTTATTTTGGTACAATAGGACCATGAATAACAAGATGGAAACAATTTATAGTTGTAATATAACCCATACATTCCATCTGAGACTGCATGCTTCATATAAAGTCCCACTTTCCCCCATTGCCCCTCTTCCCCCCCCCCCTAATTTTCAATAGATAGGGATGGAGGTACATGACTTATTTGGTCTTGACCTCATAGAAAGTCCCAAACAATTGTCTTCTTTTCACTTTGAAGTATGCCCATTGGCCACTTCAGCTCCACCCATAATGCCACAGCACCATCACACTCTATCAGTTGTGATTAGTAGTTGTGTAGCTGTCCCTGACAGTGGGCACTGCCTTCCATCTGTTGATATTTTAACATCATATTTTCCCAAATGTAAAGATAGAGATTGATAAAAAAAAAACATTTTTGCACAGCCACATAACCTCTTATTATAGACAGCGTAAATATGCAGAAAAAAATAGGTTACATGAATACTTAAAACAACCTTTTTCCACAACAGATTTCTATTATTCTGTATACAGATGACACTCAGACCTATGCCCATCCTTGATAGTTTTCCCTCTAGCCTTAATGTAATTTTAGACTTTATGTCAACCATATCCTTATTACTGTCAGTTACCTAAAACTCATCATAGTTAAAACTGGTAAAACTGAGGTAATCATCTTCCAAACCGATGCCTTAAGTGAGTTCAAACTTTATCTAAATCTTTTTTTAAGTTGCAATGGGGTTAACATTTCTGTCAGGTTTTTATTGTCGTGTCCTTACCAGGGAAACTTTCCCTCACTATCGTCTTGTGACCATTGTCATCAGGATGGAGAGTAAGGGAAATTCTGTTGGTGTGATATCATCACAAATAAGGGCCAGGGGTGGGATTTAAAGTAAGAGTAACAGTAACACCCAATACACTATTATTTAATTATTTATTTAAAAAATGTTGTTGAAATTGAACTTAAAAAACCCACATGAGTCCACTGCACATGACGTATCCTGCTGTAAGGGCTGGGTGAAGGATTGTGTATATGGGATTGTATGATTTTTTTTTTTTTATTATTATTTTTTTTTTTTTATTGGTTAAACTAGATGGACTTGTGTCTTTTTTCAACCCGACTAACTATAAAATTATGAAATATGCTTTCTAACTATTGTATCTATCAGATAAGTAAATAGTGTTCATCCAAGTCAGTGGGAAATTAAGAATTTTAACAGTAAAATAAAGTTGCTTCACAACTAGTTTTGTTCTTGAACAAATCAATAACATACACCTAATGCCCCGTACACACGGTCGGATTTTCCGACAGAAAATGTGTGATAGGACCTTGTTGTCGGAAATTCCGACCGTGTGTGGGCTCCATCACACATTTTCCATCGGATTTTCCGACACACAAAGTTTGAGAGCAGGCTATAAAATTTTCCGGAAAAGCAAGCTAAGCAGAGAGGGGTCCCACCGCTCAGGTAGGCGCAGACCAGGGGAGATGAAAGCCAGTGTAGTATTATCCTTCAAGAGGGAAGAGTCCCAGGTGCTGGCTGATGCAAGATGAGGCAGACAAATCGAGGAAAGCTGGAAGCCGCACACCGGTATAATGATGAATGCTTTATTTAAAAAGCTGAATCATGAAGAAACATAACAGCAGAAGCGTACAAAAGCAGCTGACGCGTTTCACACTACAATGAGTGCTTATTCATAGAGATGAAAGCTATTGGCCACTGCCCCGTTTATAGTCCCGACGTACGTGTTTTACGTCACCGCGTTCAGAACGATCGGATTTTCAGACAACTTTGTGTGACCATGTGTGTGCAAGACAAGTTTGAGCCAACATCCGTCGGAAAAAAATCCTAGGATTTTGTTGTCTGAATGTCCGAACAAAGTCCGACCGTGTGTACGGGGCATTAAAGAAATGCCTTGCATCTCAAACAAAGATAATTGTATTACATATTATATATTCATTAAATTCATAGCCATGATTAAATAATCTGCAGTTTATTGCAATACAGCGCACAGGAAATAACTAATTTATCATCATAATTATAGACAGTTTTTTTGTATTGAAGTTATGAAAAAAATGTATTTATTTGAAATATGCATTCAAACAAGTGTAAATAGGTCCCTTATGTTAATGTCAAGCCGTTATTCTCTGAGAGAATACATAAACAGCAGATAAGGAAAGTTTTATTTCTACTGACAAATTGCAGTTTTTCAGCAAGTATGGACATGTTAACAGAATCTGTACCATGTAATAAAAATATCTGTTGCATCACAAGGCTCCTTTGCTCTCTCTAAAAATTAGTAATTAAACTCTAGAGTAAACAACACAACAGGATTAATTAGGGTGTACTTATTAAGAGATAATATACAGTCAATGAACATTTTTAATTAACTTCACTTCACTGTGTAGTTAAAGGGCAACATAGGTGTTTAAATTAACACTTCAGTGCCCAAATCAGTCATCACTTTAAACAATTGCTACTACTATAACAAATATAATACCCATACTAACATTTTTTTAATATAAAGGGATTTATGACGAAATTGTATTAATTGGTACAGTATTGTATTATTGGTGTATTCATAACATTAGTATAAGTTTGACTTTTTGTGTTGACCGGTTTGGTTGACTTTTTGTGCTACTGTGTATGTATATGTATATGTGTACAGTATATTTAATATATATGTTAGTAGTATAGCTTACATAATGTTTTATAATATTTCAATGTAAACAATGTTTTCATTAAGACTTTAAAAACATTGTGGTGAGAGTATAACATTATGACTTCACGAGTCGTACACTAGGATGCAGAGTGGACTCCACAAGTATTGAACACATTCCTCCTGCATAAATGATAATTCACTGGGCTTAGTAAATAAAGTATTATTATTAAATATAAAAATAAATTTTGCGCAATATTAACAATAGATAAGTGCGAAATACTGTGTAAACGTAAATAGTGGCTATATTAGATAATAGTTGCTGCGATTAGGGTCGCTAGATACAGCGATCTGACCCAGCGATCTCTAGGGTCAGTAATCTCTATGTTGCAGCCTATAATAACTTTGTGATAAAGTGCTGGTGCTATATTAGAGAAGTAAAAAGACGTATATATAACTATTATAATATTGTGAGAAAATATCCGTGAATAAAAAACATGCTAAAATCTAATGAACACATTCACGTGAAATAGGCTTATGAGTAAAAAAAATCTTCCTGTGAAATAAATAATATATATGAATAAATAAATTGGTGTGAAAAAAACTTATGAAAAAAATCCTTCTGTGAAATAAATATATAACCTTGTGAATAAAAATCCTTCTGTAAAATAAATATGCAACCAATCAAAGATGATATCCTAAACAGCTGGAAGTGCCAACAATAATCTTTTCTAAAAATAAATACAGTCACAATTCACTAAAATATAGCCTTTAAAAATGCAGGTGATAAAATGTGGAAAGTCCTTGGGGATAGAGGATAGGTGGCAATATATATAAAAAGTTCATAAATAATTCTTCTGTTTAAGTTAGTTCTTTGTTATATGCTGAGTATGTTATTCCTGTAAAAATGCCTCCTACTGTGGTCTTACAGAACTCTCACCTTAAATATGTATAAATCAGGCTTTCAGTGGTTGTGTCTTTAAGCAGTAGAAGCAGTATCTAGGAGTCTCCCTTTCTTTCCATGATTTCTTCTATGTCACTCCGCTCTGGTAAACTCAGTAAATAAAATGAGGGAGGAGGGGGGAGAGAAAGAAGGCTCCACTAGTGTATTAACATTTTAAAAACAAACAGGGGGATATTTATTTAAGTGTTGCTCTTATATTTGTTACATTAAAAATAGGCAGAGTAAATAGGTAAATGGTGTGGCGTTCTCAGAGCCCTCTCACTTGTGCTTCAGTCTGTGTGTGCCGCTCCAGCCAATCCCTACGCGTTACGACACCGTCACGTGTCTTCATCTCCCACTCCTTAGTGTCCCCACACTCCTCTCACATCCTGACTTCTGCACTCAATACACCGTGTTTTATGTTACTTATTTCTGCACTCAAACATGTTGCCCTAACCAAATTGTTCATTGTCTCAGCAGTTGCTGGTTTTAATGAAGTTCCTTTTAAGGTAGGCTCAGACAGGCAAAGTGATATAATTCTCATAGATTGATTGACTTCAGTCCAACTATATTGATGTCACCTCCTCACCACCTGTTTTAACTCCCTAAATTATGCATCACCCCCACCACAACCATGTGCATTTCACGCAGTTGTGGGGAAGTTGTAGCATGGACCCTTTTATTTAAATGTGTGAATGGAAGTGCAAATGCAGCTGGGGGTATAATTTGTGCCGCAGTCACATAGCAAAGCATTGTGGCTGCAGCATGTGTACACCCTCAGCTGTTACCTTGTCAGCTAAGGCTAAGTTCACACTAGCTGCGGCGTGGTTCACAGCAGGGGGTCCTAATTAATCCTGTTGTGTTGTTTACTCTAGAGTTTAATTACTAATTTTTAGAGAGAGCAAAGGAGCCTAGTGATGCAACAGATATTTTTATTACATGGTGCAGATTCTGTTAACATGTCCATACTTGGTGAAAAACTGCAATTTGTCAGTAGAAATAAAACTTTCTTTATCTGCTGTTTATGTATTCTCTCAGAGAATAATGGCTTGACATTAACATAAGGGACCTAGTTACACTTGTTTGAATGCATATTTCAAATAAATACAATTTTTTCATGATACTTCAATACAAAAAAACTGTCTATAATTATGATGATAAATTAGCTATTTCCTGTGCGCTGTATTGCAATAAACTGCAGATTATTTAATCATAGCGCAAATCGGGTCCGATTTTTTTTTTTTTTTTTGGTCTGTTTTCGCACCTGAAATGGACCAGAAGACGCACAGGACTCTTCTGCGATTCGGACCACGGCCACCCCAGAGGCCATTGAAAGCCTGTTACACTCTCCTGTCATGCAAATTGGATGTGGAGAAACCTGCATCTAATTCGCATCAGTGTGAACCCAACATAAAAGGTTCATTCACTCCAGCTGTTGTGTTACAACGTGCTGTGCAGTATCAGCATAGTGTGGATTGCAGGGCATTGTACTTTTTTTAGCAAATTTTATTGAAATGTCACACTGACATTTCATGAAGTTCAATTGGCTGCTCTGCTGTATGAGGTAGTGGATTGTCTTACATTGTGCTGTGCTTAAAAAAAAAAAGTATTGCAAGCAATACTTTTATGAGCACACACCACTGCAACACAGTGGTGTGAACTGGACATACCAGAGACAAGGAATTTTGCCTTGTCATGTGGTGGGACTGTTCTGGAATAGCCACCCACCACAGTCCCACAGCATCTGGTGTAAATACACCTTAAAGAGGGAGCAGTACAACTATGGCTCAGCTGCATGGCTTTACTCCTCCGAACCACATATGTGAAAGACGCCTGAAAAAACAGGTTAGAAAAAGGATGAGAAACATTGGTCTATACATGTGCTTTTTGATTTATGGCATATTTTCTTATTGTATCAAAATCTATTTTGTTGAAAGTACTAGAAAGAAATATGTGTTCAAAACGATCAACTATGTATACTTATACTAATGCTTTAAAGTAGGTGCGTAAATTGGGGCAGGCTTGTAGTGGCCCCAGTGCATTACTTTGTCCAGAGGTCCATGATGCTATTAAGATGGCCCTGAACTCGACGGTTGGGTTGATTCAGTGCCTTGAAAAAGTATTCATTCCCCTTGAAATTTTCCAAATTTTCTGATGTTACAACCAAAAATGTAAATGTATTTTATTGGGATTTTATGTGATAGGCCAACATAAAGTGGCATATAATTGTGAAGTGGAAGGAAAATGATAAATGGTTTTCAAAATTTTGTACAAATAAATATCAAAAAAGTGTGGCATACATTTGTATTCAGCCCCCTTTATTCTGATACCCCAACTAAAATTTAGTGGAACCAATTGCCTTCAGAAGTCACCTAATTAGTAAATAGAGCACACCTGTGTGTAATGTAACCTCAGTATAAATACAGCCATTCTGTGAAGCTCTTCTGTGAAGAGGTTTGTTAGAGAACCTTAGTGAACAAGCAGCATCATGAAGGCCAAGGAACACACTAGATAGTTCATGAATAAAGTTTTGGAGAAGTTTAAAGCAGGGTTAGGTTATAAAAAAAAAATATCTCAAGTTTTGAAAATCTCTAGGAGCCCTGTAAAATCCATCATTGAAAACTGAAAGATTATGGCACAATTGCAAACCTACCAAGACATGGCTGTCCACCTAAACTGAGAGGCCTGGCAAGGAGAGCATTAATCAGAGAAGCAGCCCAGCAACCCATGGTAACTCTGGAGGAGCTGCAGAGATCCACAGCTCGGGTGGGAGAATCTGTCCACAAGACAACTATTAGTCGTGCACTGCACAAATATTGCCTTTATGGAAGAGAGGCAAGAAGAAAGCCATTGTTGATAAAAATGTTGAAAAAAAAGCCATAAGAAGTCCCGATTGCAGTTTACGAGAAGCCATGTGGGGGAGACAGCATACTTGTGGAAGAAGGTGCTCTGGTCAGATGAGAGCAAAATTTCATGTTTTTGGCCTAAAAGCAAAACGCTATGTTGGGTAGAAAACTAACACTGCACATCACCCTGAACATACCATCCCCACCCTGAAACATGGTGATGGCCGCATCATGTTGCGGGGATGCTTTTCTTCAGCAGGGACAGAGAAGCTGGTCAGAGTTGATGGGAAGATGGATGGAGCCAAATACAGAGCAATCTTGGAAGAAAACCTATTAGAGTCTGCAAAGACTTGAGACTGGGGCGGAGGTTCACCTTCCAGCAGGACACGACCCTAAACATACAGCCAGAGCTACAATGGAATGGTTTCGATCAAAGCATATTCTTGTGTTAGAAGGACCCAGTCAAAGTCCAGACCTTAATCCAATTGAGAATCTGTGGCAAGACTTGAAAATTGCTGTTCACAGACACTCTCCATCCAATCTGGCAGAGCTTGAGCTATTTTGCAAAGAAGGATGGGCAAACTGTCACTCTCTAGATATGCAAAGCTAGTAGAGACATACCCAAAAAGACTTGCAGTTGTAATTGCAGTGAAAGGTGGTTGTACAAAGTATTGTCTTAGGAGGGCTGAATACAAATGCACACCACACTTTTCACATATTTATTTGTAAACAATTTTGAAAACCATTTATCATTTTCCTTCCACTTAGACTGTAGAGAGCAGGGATGAGCCGAACACCCCCCAGTTTGGTTCGCGACAGAACATGAGAACAGACCAAATATTTGTGCGAACACGCGAACCCCGTTAAAGTCTAAGGGACTCAAACATGAAAAATCAAAGTGCTGATTTTAAAGGTTAATATGCAAGTTATTGTCATAAAAAGACCCGGGTCCTACCCCAGGGGACATGTATCAATGCAAAAAAAGTTGTAATATTTGTTTTGCTGTCTGTGCCCCTGTTCAGAAGATTTCACCTCACTTTCTGTCCCAACAAAAATTGGAGTTTGAAAATTTTGGGTTATTAGGGAAACAAGGATTGGTGATAAAGCATCAGTGGGGAGACACCTTTTTCTCTTAACTTTTACAGGAGAGAATTTCCCTTCCTAGGGGTAGATTTCCTCTCACTTCCTGTCATCTCCCTCCGTTTGTAAGTAGGAGTTGTTTGTAAGTCGGATGTTTAAAAACAGGGGACCGCCTGTATATACTATACAGCCTGCCCTATACACTCTGTGGAAAATTGGGCCTTAGGTGTTGGTGGTACCAGAACATTGTAAGCCCTTACAGTTACTCTTGGTGGGTGCTGGAACAGACCCTGCTGTGAAATATTATATCAAGAATTGTAATGACATGCCCCTGTTAAACAGGGGCAGAAAAATTGGGCCTTAGGCAGTGGTGGTGGTGCCACAACACTGCACCCCCTCACAGATACTCTTGTTGAGTGCAGAAATGAGCCCTGCTGTTAAATATTTGATCAAAAATTGTAATTACATGCCCCTGTTAAACAGGGGCAGAAAAATTGGGCCTTAGGCAGTGGTGGTGGTGCCACAATACTGAAACGCCTCACAGATACTCTTGTTGAGCACAAGAACGAGCCCTGCTGTTAAATATTTGATCAAAAATTGTAATTACGCACCCCTGTTAAACAGGGGCAGAAAAAGTGGTGGTGGTGCCCTGAATCGAAAATATTCTTAGAAGCTATCATCATGAAAATTGAGAAGGAATAGGATAGTCACTCAGCATAATAGTATAGTCACTCAGCATATGCAGTCTTCAAGGGATCCCACATCCATGGAAAAATCATTCCGTTACATCAGCATCAGGTGCTTGGTAGCAGGTGATCCAAGACTGATTCATTTTTATGAATGTAAGCCGATCAACAGAGTCTGTGGAGAGGCGCACTCTGTGATTGGTTACAATGCCTTTAGCAGCACTGAATGCGCGTTCAGAAAGAATGCTGAATGCAGGACAGGCCAGTCCTCAATTGCATACAACAATCCATCCTGAAGACCCAGTAACCCAGTGGATGTTCTGGTGGAAAGGTCTCCAAGTCTGATCTTGCCCCTAGATATTCCTGCACCATGTAATTTAGATGCTGGTGATGGTTGCTGCAACTGATCAGACCTGGGCATTGAGGACTGAAGAATTGCCTGAAGGCATCGGTCAGCCGGCCACCTTCTCCACCACTCTTTCTGTGACTGAACGAAGCCTCAGCAACACGTTGTCCAGCACCAGGAAATTGTAACCTCCCAGGCTCTGGAAACGCATTGCACAAACTTTCTGCAAGGCCTCCCAAAGATGTTTCATCCTCTGCTCCCTCTGCGAAGATTGCAAAAGTTCTGCAACCTTACCCTTGTGATGAGGATCAAGAAGGGTTGCCAGCCAGTAATAATCCCTCTCCTTGATACCATGCCTTTCGCAGGCTTTGCAGGATCAGGGAGGCCATGCAGCGTAGGTTTGCAGAGGCATTCGATCCTGAGTCCCCTGGGTCACTAAGGATCACATGATCCTCAACCACCTCCTCCCAGCCACGTACATCTCCATGGGTTTCTGGGGACTGCAAAAGATCCCTTTGAAGACTGCTGCTGATGCTGAGTGTTATCCTCCACCTCCATGATGACACAATCCTCCTCCTCCCTTCTCCCTCCTCGTGGCCTCCTCAAATGGTGACAGGACAGTGCATGCCTCCTTGATCAGTAGCCACTGGTGTGGCAAAAAAAAGCCAAGCTCCTGGTGCCATACTCACACAGGTACTCATTGATGGCCCTCTGCTGCGTGTGCTGCCGCTGCAGCATTGCCAACGTTGAGTTCCACCTGGTGGACATGTCACAAATAAGGCGGTTCTTGGGCAGGTTGCATTCTCTTTGAATGTCAGCCAGCCGAGCACTGGCATTATATGACCAGTGGAAATGACCACAGACTTTCCTGGCCTGCCTCAGGAGATCCTGTAAGCCTGGGTACCTGCTCAAGAACCGCTGCACCACCAAATTCAGGACATGAGCCAAACAGAGAACATGGGTCAAGTGTCCCTGTCGGAGGGCGGAGAGGAGGTTGGTGCCATTGTCGCATACAACCATTCCTGGCTGAAGCTGGTGTGGCGCCAACCACCTCTGAACCTGCCCTTGCAGAGCTGCCAGAATCTCTGCCCCAGAATCTCTGCCCCAGTGTGGCTCCTGTCCCCTAAGCAGACCAACTCAAGCACCGCATGGCAACTTTTTGCCTGAGTGCATGTGTAGCCTCTTGAACGCCTACGGACCACCACTGGTTCAGAGGAGAAATCTGCAGAGGAAGAGGCAGGAAGAAGAAGAGAGGTTTGGAACAAGAGAATCTGGATGCCGCACACTGGATAAAGTTGAAAATTCTTCTTTATTGTATAAACAGGATCATCAAAAATACAGGACAATCAGGCAGATGGTACAGACATACTGACGCGTTTCACACTCTAGTTTGAGTGCTTACTCATAGCTGACAGATAATGGGAATGACTATCCTTTTTTTTTTTTTTTTTTGTGCACCGGTCCTGGAGGTACTGCAATACCAGGTCGATGCGTGGAGTGGACAGAGCAAGCTCTTCTTCCATCTCCCTGTTCTAAAAATCCATTTAATATATGGTCCCCAGATAGGGGACGTATCAGATATTAAACTGATAAGAACAGATACTACACTTGATCTTAGCCAAAAGACCGAGAAGCGATGGGGAATGACTATCTTATATATCCTTATAAATGATGCCACATGACCGTATAATTACACTTGTAATGAATATCAGCTGAAAGCTAATTATATAGGATCTCGGCATCTGTTGTCAAATCAGTGTGTTACCCAATAGAAAAGACTCTTATGAATATGACATTAAGACAACAAAACGTGTGAAGATATATACTTTACAATAAAGAAGAATTTTCAACTTTATCCAGTGTGCGGCATCCAGATTCTCTTGTTCCAAACCTTGCTTCAATTTGCATTTAGCCAGCACCTGGGACTCCCCTCCTCTGAAGGATCTACTAAACACACACCTGAAAGCAAGTCTGTTTAGGAAGAAGAAGAGGAGGGGGTGGAGGAGAGAGCTGTGGCAGAATCACCACTAGAATTTTGAAGGCGTGGTGGCGTAACAAGCTCCAACAATACTAAACCCTGTCCTGCATCCATCCCAGCTGCCAGCAGAGTTACCCAGTGCACCGTGAAAGAAAGGTAACGTCCCTGTCCATGCCTGCTAGACCATGAGTCAGCAGTAATATGCACCTTACTGCTGACCGCCTTGTCCAATGAGGCCAAGACATTGCCTTCCACATGCTGGTAGAGAGCCGGAATGGCCTTCCGTGAAAAGAAATGGCGTTTGGGAAACTGCCACTGAGGTACTGCACATTCCACAAATTCATGAAAGGGGGCATCGTCTACCAGCTGAAAAGGCAGCATTTGCAGTGCTAGCAATTTGGCTAAGCTAGCATTCAGACGCTGAGCATGTGGATGGCTGGGACGGAATTTCTTTTGATAGTTTAGCAACTGGGGTAGGGAAATTTGCCTGCTAAAATCCAATGTTGGTATACCGCTAGCAGATTGGCTGCAAGTACTTGGGACACCTATTTCTATACCTTCATTCCTCTCAGTGCAGGTTTCTGAGAGAACTGGAGGTATAGTGGGATTGGAGATCCCAGCTGATGAGGAGCAAGGAGAGGTCTGCCTTGTTCTTTGATGTGGGTCTTTTAAGTGCTGTTGCCAATGGACTGCATGGGAGGTCGTCATATGTCTGGTCAAGCATGTGGTGCCCAAGTGGCTGCTGTTTTGGCCATGCTTGATATGCTTCAGACATATGTTGCAAACAGCAAGAGTGCGATCTGCTGCACACGTTAGCTCTGCGGTGTGATGCAATAGGGTGGCTGCCCTTAAGCTGCCCCCTGGAGGGCATACTACCTCGTTGGAGATGTGCCTCCTCCTCTCTTCTGTCAGGCACCCAGGTTGAGTCAGTGACCTCATCATCCCCTCCCTCCTCGTCACTGGATCAAACTTGGCAGTATGCTGCAGCTGGAGGAACATGACTGCCAGTTTCTTGACCTTCTTGGGCACCCCCTCTCTCTAGGCTGACGTTACTCCCCTCTTCAACCTGGGTACCATCATCCGAGCCTTCAAATCGCTGCGCATCCTCCTTCAGCATGTACCTGACACTGTGGTTGAATAGTTCGGGGGACTCCTCCTTACATTATGGTGAGGCTAAGGAAGGAGTGACTGTTGACATGGAGACAATGGAATAGGCCGCTTTGACAGCTGCATTGGAAGGCAAACTACTCTGAGCCTGGGTGACAGAGGATGAGGAGGATGAGGAGGGCTTTGTTATCCATTCCACCAACTCTTCTGCATGTTGTGGCTCAATAACATGGCCAGATGTAGGAAAAAAGCAAACGTGCCCCAGGGCCACGTGCTGAGGATGCACTGTGTCCATGACCAGCACTGTCGACTGTAGTCACAGAGCCTGCTTGCCCTCTTTTAGTGGCCTGTGAGCATCTGCCTCTCCTTGGTAGCCTTCCGGACATGCTGCAAATTTTGTTTAGCAAATAAACACTACACTGTATTATGTACTGTGTACACCACCAGGAAAGTAGCAGCAACTGCACTAGGGGTGCACGGTACTATGTACACCAACAGAAGTGTAATAACAACTATGGGTGCACTGTATGTATTATGTACACCACCAGGAAAGTAGTAGCAACTGCACTAGGGGTGCACAGCACTGTATACTGTGTACACCACCTGAAGTATATTAGCAACAGTACACCAGGAAAAGCCTGCAGTGAGATATAGCTAAACTGTATGCAGTGGATATATATATATATATATATATATATATATATATATATATATATATATATATATATATATATATATATATATATAATGTGTGTGGCAGGCAGGTGATTCAGTTAGCTGCAATGTATTTAATAGATAGATATCTATCTATTAAATACATTGCAGCTAACTGAATCACCTGCCTGCCAGAAGTATATTAGAAAGAGTACACCAGGATTGGCCTGCAGTGAGATATAGCTAAACTGTATGCAGTGGATATGTATGTATATGTGTGTGTGTGTGTGTGTGTATATATGTATGTATGTGTGTGTGTGTGTGTATATATATATATATATATATATAAAACACTGCAGCTAACTAAATCGCCTGCCTGCCTGAAGCATATTAGTATATTAGAAACAGTACACCAGGTACGGACCACAGTCAGATCTAGCTAAACTGGATACAGTGGATATATATATATATATATATATATATATATATATATATATATATATATATATATATATATATATATATATATATATATATATATAGATATATATATATATAGATATATATAGATATATATATATAGATATATATATATATATAGATAGATATATATATATATATATATATATATAGATATATATATATATATATATATATACGAGACTGACTCTGTGTGTATGTATGTATATTAGAAACAGTACACCAGGAACGGACTGCAGTCAGATCTAGCTAAACTGGATACAGTGTGTATATATATATATATATATATAATTTAAATACACTGCAGCTAACTGAATAACCTGCCTGCCTGGTCAATCTAAATGAGACTCTCTCTCCGTCCACGCCGGCAATGACACACTACACGAGGCCGACATGCAGGCGGCCTTATATAGTGTGGAGTGTGGACTTAGTCCCCCTGAGCCATGATTGGCAAAAGGCACCCTGCCTTTGGCCAATTATGGCTCTCTTAGCTGAGGGCGCTGTGATTGGCCAAAGCATGCAGGTCATGGTGCATGCTCTGGTCAATCATCATACAGCAATGCACTGCGCTCCCATTATTTGGCGCGAACGGCCCATAATGTTCGGTTTTCGACAAACGGGTGAACAGCCAATGTTCGATTCAAACTCATGTTCGACCCGACCAGAAAGCTCATGCCTAGTAGAGAGCTATATTTGGATGCCGTCAGCATAGAGATGGCATTGGAAGCCATGTGTGGTTGTCAATTGATCAAGGGAAAAGACAGAGATAGGGTTGATTTAAGAATAGGTCTGAAGACAGAGTCCTGGCAGCCCCCATACAGAAGGAAAAAGAGGAGAGGAATAGTTGTAGAGTTCTAGGAAAGAACAGAATCTTGAAGATTAAAGGTATGGAGTTTTTTTAGCAGGAGTGGGTGGTCAGCTGTGTCAAAGACAGCAAAAAGGTCTGATAGTAAGAGCACTGAGTAGTGGTCATCGGTTTTAGTAGTTAGTAAGTCTCTAGTAATTTTGTAAAGGTTTTTTTTTTTTTTAATCCCTAATGCCCCGTACACAAGGTCGGATTTTCCGATGGAAAATGTCCGATCGGAGGGTGTTGTTGGAAATTCGGACCGTGTGTGGGCTCCATCTGACATTTTCCATCGGATTTTCCGACACACAAAGTTGGAGAGCAGGAGATAAAATTTTCCGACAACAAAATCCGTTGTCGGAAATTCCGATCGTGTGTACACAAATCCGACGGACAAAGTGCCACGCATGCTCAGAATAAATAAAGAGATGAAAGCTATTGGCCACTGCCCCGTTTATAGTCCCGACGTACGTGTTTTACGTCACCGCGTTTAGAACAATCGGATTTTCCGACAACTTTGTGCGACCGTGTGTAGACAAAACAAGTTTGAGCCAACATCCGTCGGAAAAAATCCTAGGATTTTGTTGTCGGAATGTCCGAACAAAGTCCGACCGTGTGTACGCCCTATAAGATAGCATCTCAGATGGTTGACAGGTGTTATAGGAGTTTTGAGGTAATTCTATTTTTACCCAAATCAACCAATCCTGTTTGTTTTTTTATTTCCCTTGCAGATGATTGGATATTCAAAGTAACCACTAAACTTGTGCACAACGAGTAATTTCGTTTAGTTTCAGTTTGTTGTCATTCGTAAAATACATAATTTTGTTCTGTTATATTCGTTATTGTTACGTTGATTCGTTTTCGGATAATTCGTTATTATTCGTAGAGTATCGATATTTGTTATACTAAATCTCGAATCATGTTGAATTCATTCTTTATATCCATTATCATTTCTTTCGTATTAGTTGAAATTCGATATTAATGTATGTATATATATTCGTGATAATGATTTGTAGTTTGGAAAGTCGCTTGTTGATTGAATCTATTAACACACACAATGACAAATCTCTTCTCCATAAGTGTGCGCAACCTATTGCATTAGGGTGTGCACCCCAAAGCTCAAACACACATGCATGTGTGTGTCTACATACTGTACAGTATATATGGTCCAGGCACATTGATCTTCCTGCAGGCACAGTGAAAGAGAAGTTCGTAAGCTCTTCTCTTATGGCAGAGTCGGTAAGAGGGGAAACTGTTCCCATCCCCACTGCCAAAAAAAAGAGCAATAATGCTAATGCGCACTGATTAGGGTGTGCCCAGGCACACCTGGCACACCCTGTGCGCACGCCTATGCTCTTCTCCTATGCTCAAATACAATACAACACCCTTCTCACTCAGTTCTCAGGAATGCAATTTGCCAGTAATCCAACCTCCAGCACAAAGTTAATCAGCTGATTGGACTGTAAGATTTACTTTAAATTTACCTTTTGTTTCATTAGATCTTTAACGAACTACCGAATCATGTCAAATTCATTCATTATATTCGCTATAATTTCTTTCGTATTAGTTGAAATTTGTTATTTTTTTTATTCGGACATTTGGATGCATCTGAATGTCTGAAAGATGCAAAATTCGGCCAAATTTCGATTTGTTACGAAACGAATTGCACATGTCTAGTAACCACATCACCATATTTACTAACATCCTCTATGACCTGTAATTATTAAATAAATCAACACCAGTGTCGTTCTCCATGTTTTCAAAGCCTCATATTCAGAACTCTATATATTTGTTCATAATGTTAAAAACCATGTATGAAATGCTGCACTGATGTCTTGTGTTCCCTTAAAGTGATATTAAAGCTTCCTTTTTTTATTTAAAATAATAAACACAGAGCAGCCCCGATTCTCCTCCTCTCCAGTCTCCCGCTGGCGTTCCTACTCCTTCCCCCCAAGAGTGCCCCCATAGAAAGCCGCTTTCTATTGGGGCACTTGTGTGGGCTCACTCCTTGGCCCTGCCCCCTGCTCGTTCATCAAAGGATTTGATTAACATGAGCGGGAGCTAATGGCCCCCACTGCTATCAATCTGCCCAGTGAGAAGGGACAGAACCGGGAGAGCCGCTTCTCTCCTGCACATTGCTGCTGAATTGAGATTGGGCTCAGGTAAGTACGGGGTGGTATCAAAAAGATCTAGACTAGTTTTGTAACATGCAAACAGATGGCAGCACAGGGTTGCACGCACAGTCACAGGGAGCACCGACTTTCATCAGTCACTGTGCCAAAAGACATCATCCTGTGTACATTGGAAGCTGTGCAACTGGTGCTATTCTGATCATGTGCATTACCATGTGTGTTAAACTGGGCAAATCTGCCACAGAAACATTTGATATGATTCGACAAGTTTACGGCAATGCTGCAATGAGTCGTTTGAGGAGTTTTAAATGTCACGCGCGCTTTAAGAAAGGAAGAAAGAAAGAATGGGTAGGGGTACATGGTACCCCTACCCATTCACCTAGGGAAAAGTGTCAATAAAAAAAAACACACTGCACAGGTTTTTAAAGTAATTTATTAGACAGCTCCGGGGGGGTCTTCTTCCGGCTTCGGGGGTCTTCTTCTGACTTCGGGGTCTTCTTCTGACTTCGGGGGTCTCTCCGGGGGGTCTCTCCGGTTCTTCTCCACTGTCTCTGGCCTTTTCTCCCATTGTTCGACCTGTTCTCCGCGCTCTCCGGGTCTTCTGCTGGGCTCCTCCGCTATCTTCTGCTCTTTTGCCACTTTTTTGCTAGCGGAGGAGCCTGGTCTGCTGCCTTCTGCCTTCTTCCCTCTTCTCTTCTTCCGATGTTGACACAACGCTCTCTCCTGCTGGAATGCTCTCTGAGCGCTCCGCTCTGACTTATATAGGTGGTGACCCCGCCCCCTTATGCCGTCACAGTCCCTGGGAATGCTGGGACTGTGACGTTTTAGGGGGTGTGGTCAACATTACCCGGTGACCACGCCCCCTTATACCATCACAGTCCCAGCATGCCCAGGGACTGTGACGGCATAAGGGGGCAGGGTGACCGCCTATATAAGCCATAGCAGAGCGCACAGAGAGTATTCCAGAGCATCGTGTCAACATCGGAAGAAGAGAAGAAGAGAAGAGGGAAGAAGGCAGAAGGCAGCAGACCGGGCTCCTCCGTTGGCAAAAGAGCAGAAGATAGCGGAGGAGCCCGGCAGAAGACCCGGAGAGCGCGGAGAACAGGTCGAACAATGGGAGAACAGGCCAGAGACAGTGGAGAGGAACCGGAGAGACCCCCCGGAGAGACCCCCGAAGTCGGAAGAAGACCCCGAAGTCAGAAGAAGACCCCGAAGCCGGAAGAAGACCCCCTGGAGCTGTCTAATTAATAAATTACTTTAAAAACCTGTGCAGTGTGTTTTTTATTGACACTTTTAAATGGGTAGGGGTACCATGTACCCCATACTAATTCACATAGGGTAGCGGGCCGGGATCTGGGGGCCCCCTTATTAAAGGGGGCTCCCAGATTCAGATAAGCCCCCCGCCCCAACCAACGGCCAGGGTTGTCGGGAAGAGGCCCTTGTCCTCATCAACATGGGGACAAGATGCTTTGGGGTGGGGGGCCCCTCAGCATGCCCCCCTTCCCCAAAGTACCCATCTCCCATGTTGAGGGCATGCAGCCTCGCATGGTTCAGGAGGGGGGTGCTCGCTCGTCCCCACCCCCTTCCCTGACCGGCCAGGCTGCGTGCTCGGATAAGGGTCTGGTATGGATTTTGAGGGGGGACCCCACGCCGTTTTTCGGCGTAGGGGGTTCCCCTTAAAGTCCATACCGGACCGAAGGGCCTGGTATGCCCCTGGGGTGAAACCCATGCCGTTTTTTTATTTAAAATTTGGCCTGGAGTTCCCCCGCAAGATTCATACCAAGCAGTGCAGGGCCTTGGCGGGGATCCAAGTCGGATCCCCGTTCAATACAGTCGGTACTCTATCGGGTTGCTATGGAAATGGCAAACCGTAGCTAATCGCACTGTACCAATACAGCTGATCGCAGTGCCTGGAGTCTTAAATTTCACTGAAAAAAAAAACATGCTTTTAACTGTGGCAGAATAGCCGTCCGTGTGAAAGGCACCTAAGGCCCCTTTTACACTGGGGCGTTTTTCAGGCGCTATAGCGCTAAAAATAGTGCCTGAAAAACGCCCTAAAGAAGTGGCTCTATTCACTCCAGTGTGAATCGGGCTTTCACACTGGAGTGGTGTGCTAGCAGGACAGTGAGGCTCGATTCACATCTATGCATGTTGCTTTTGAGTGTTTCTGCAGTGCTTTTTGCGGTGCTTGCTGCGTTTTTGGACCGGCGTTTTTTCCTTTTTTTTACACTGTATATAGCCAGTTGCTAAGGAGGGGGGCCAGGAAGCTGACTGCCACATCCTTAACAACCAATGAGTCATCAGCTGACTTCCTGCTCAATGTAAAAAAAAAAAATAACGGCTAAAAAAAAAAAAACGAGAAAAAAAACAGCGTGGGGTCCCCCCCAGGTCCATACCAGGCCCTTGGGTCTAGTATGGATTCGGAGGGGATCCCCATGCCAACATTTTAAAAAAAAATGGCGTGGGAGTCCCCCCAAAATTCATACCAGACCCTTATCCGAGCACGCAGCCCGTCAGGAAAGGGAGAGGACGAGCGAGAGCCCCCCCTTTCCTGAACCATACCAGGCCGCATGCCCTCAACATGGGGGGATGGGAGCTTTGGGGCAGGGGGGCTCTGCGCCCCCCACCCAAAAGCACCTTGCCCCATGTTGATGGGGACAAGGGCCTCTTCCTGACAACCCTTGCCCGGTGGTTGTCGGGGTCTGCGGGCGGCTTATCGAAATCTGGAAGCCCCCTTCCCCTTTAACAAGGGGGCCCCCAGATCCCGGCCCTCCACCCTATGTGAATGAGTATGGGGTACATGGTACCCCTACCCATTCACCTGGGGAAAAAAGTAGGGTAGTGATAAAAAATACAGTAGACAGTTTTTGACAAGTCTTTTATTATGCAGCTCCGGGGGTCTCTTCCGACTTCTCCACTCTTCTTCTCCACTCTTCTTCTCCCGTTGTCCTGTGCCTTCTGCCAGGTTCTTCTTTTGCTAGCTCTTGCCCGCTCTTCTCTTCTTCCGATGTTGACTCATCGCTGTCTCCCACTGTAATGCCGTGTGCACCATGCCCAATGACTTATATAGGCATGGGGCGGGGTCACTGGATGATGTCATCCGGTGACCCCACCCCCTTATGATGTTACAGCCCGGGGCATGATGGGTCTGTGATGTCACAAGGGGGCGTGGAATTCTGATGATGTAATCCAGTTGCCAGGCCCCCATGATTATTTAAGAAATGCAGGACATCGGCGCCGACAGATCAGCGGGACGCAGCATCGGAGGAAGGTCGTCGTCAGGAGCGGAGAAAGAAAAACACCGGACAAAGAAGACAGAAGAAGAGCGGAAGAAGAAGCAGGGAGAGAAGAAGAGCGGAGGATGAAGATGTGGGAGAAGATGGAGGAAGAAACGGAGAAGAAGATTTGTAATAAAAGACTCGTCAAAAACTGTCTACTGTATTTTTTAACACTACACTACTTTTTTTTACAGGTGAATGGGTAGGGGTACAATGTACCCCATACTCATTCACATCGGGGGGGCCGGATCTGGGGGCCCCCTTGTTAAAGGGGAAGGGGGCTTCCAGATTCCGATAAGCCGTCCGCAGACCCCGACAACCACCGGGCAAGGGTTGTCGGGAAGAGGCCCTTGTCCCCATCAAAATGGGGGCAAAGTGCTTTGGGGTGGGGGGGCAGAGCCCCCCGCCCCAAAGCACCCATCCCCCCATGTTGAGGGCATGCGGCCTGGTATGGTTCAGGGAGGGGGGGGGCGATCGCTCGTCCCCTTCCTCTCCTGACCTGCCAGGCTGCGTGCTCGGATAAGGGTCTGGTATGGATTTTGGCGGACTCCCACGCCATTTTTTTTTCAAATTTTGGCATGGGGGTCCCCTCCGAATCCATACTAGACCCAAGGGCCTAGTATGGACCTGGGGGGATCCCACGCTGTTTTTTTTTCACAATTTTTTTTTTTTAACGGCATTTTTTTTTACATTGAGCGGGAAGTCAGCTGACAGCTGATGACTCATAGGTTGTTAAGGACGTGGCGGCTGGTTTCCCGGCCCCCTTCTTAGCAACCAGCTATATACAGTGTAAAAAAAATGCAAATCGCGGTAAAAACGTGGTACTTGCGTTTTGGATGCAGGTCCATTGAAATCTATTACAAGCAAAACGCTGCATTTTGCGGGAAAAAAAGTCCCCGATCCTTTCCAAAAACACAGAGGCACAAAAATGCATTGATGTGAACATGTTCCATAGGAACCCATGTTAAAAAAATTCCCATGCATTTCTGCAAAATGCATCAAAAAACCCATTAGTGTGAATAGAGCCTAATGCCGCGTACACACGAGCGGACTTTACGGCGGACTTTGCCCGGCGGACTGGATTTCGTCGGACAAATCGATGTGTGTGGGCTCCAGCGGACTTTGTTTTCTCAAAAGTTGGACGGAATTAGATTTGAAACTTGTTTAAAATTTATCCGTTGAAATCGAGTCCGGTCGAAAAGTCCGCCGTCTGTATGCTAGTTCAACGGACTAAAAAGCCACGCTAGGGCAGCTATTGGCTACTGGCTATGAACTTCCTTGTTTTAGTCCGGTCGTACGTCATCACGTATGAATTCGACGGACTTTGGTGGATTGTGTGTAGGCAAGTCCGTTCATTCAGAAAGTCCGTCGGAAAGTACGTCGAAAAATCCGCCGGGCAAAGTCCGCCGTAAAGTCCGCTCGTGTGTACGCGGCATAAGGCCCTTTTCACACTGTGGCGGGGGGGTGTCTGTGGTAAAGTGTCACTATTTTTAGCGCCGCTTTACTGTCATTTTAGCGGCGTTATTCGGCTGCTAGCAGGGCAGTTTTAACCCCTCTGCTAGCGGCCGAAAAGGGGTTAAGTCCGCCCGCATTTTGCCGGCGGTATGACGGCGCTGCCCAATTGATTTTAATGGGGAGGAGCAGTGAGTTCACCGCTCCAAAGAAGCCAGTGGCAGGACTTTTTGTGATGCTCTGCCAGCGCATCGCTCCAGTGTGAAAGCCCTCACTGGAGTGAATGGAGCTGCTTCTTTAGGGCATTTTTCAGGCGCTATTTTTAGTGCCGTAGCGCCTAAAAACGCCCCAGTATGAAAGGGGCCTAAAAAAGTCCTGCTAGCAGCATCTTTGGAGCGGTGTATAAACTGCTCCTGCCCATTGAAATCAATGGGACAGCGCGGCTATACCGCCGGCAAAACGCCGCTGCGGTGGCGTTTTGCGGGCGGATTTAACCCCTTTCAGCCGAATTTAACCCCTTTTCGCCCGCTAGCGGCCGAATACCGCCGGTAAAGCAGCGCAAAAAATAGCATAGTTTTAACGCTGCCGCCCACACCGCCCAAGTGTGAAAGGGGCCTAAGGCTCCCCTCGGACCTGACCGGACACTCCATAGACCTCCTATGGAGGGTCGGATGTCAGTGGTGACATGTCCGCTGACATCCAAACCACTCCAATCCTAAAAAGTGTAACGGAGGAAAAAACTATTTTTCCATCCATCATCGGATCGTGTGACCAGGGCCGTCTTTAGCGCTGGGCAAACGGGGCAGCTGCCCAGGGCCCTGTCATTGCTTAGGACCCAAAGCAGAGCTGCCCGTTACCCCTGCGCGCTGCCCGCAAATCGGCGCTGAATTAGGTGATGACAGCCGCGGCGGCGCGCACGGCGCCCACACTGCCAGTGCCTTTTTTTTTTCATTTGAGGAGCGGGCCGTGGGTGGGCGGGGCCTTGAGCTCCACTGACGCTCTGGACCCGCCCCTTGCTATGCGTGCAGACAGTGCTGTGTTAGCACTGACTCGGAGGAGCGGAGAAGCGGAGGAGGAGTGAGACAGGGCCCTGGGCAGCGCGGAGTGGAGAGTGCACTGAAGCCTGGTGAAGTGAAAGAACTAAGGAGCAGTGTGGAGAATTTAGCTGAGCTTTCCACGACCAGGTAAGGTCTTTTCTCCTCCCCTGGCTCATGCTCCCCCTATCCCCATGCCATGTCTTGTGTCTTGTTTCCTGCAAAAAAAAAAAGGTGCATGCAGCATTTAATAGGGCTGCACACACCTATGCCCATCAAGCAATGAAATACAGCACTGTCTGTTCATTATACTTTTGCACCATGTGACTTACCTGCAGTTCCTGCTCCGGCAAACTTGCTGCATTTTTAGATGTTTAGGCCACGCTTTTAAAGACACAGTACGTTTGTGTGCGCAGGAACTGCAGGTAAGTCGCATGGTGCAAAAGCCGAATGAATTTCAAGGCCACTGCATTTTTAAAATGCTGCATGCAACTTTTTTTTCTGCAGGAAACGCAGGCATGGCAGCCCATTCAAATGAATGGGCTGCTGTGCCTGCGCAAATGTGGGCCGCCAAAACACATACATGTGAATGTGTGATGTGACAATGGCTGCAATGTAATTGGGGTGCTGTGATGTGTAAAGGGGCACTATGACATGAACAGGCATGTACTGGCCATCGGGACTACCGGGAGTTTCCCGGTGGGCTGATGGCTCAGTGGGCCGGTTCCAGCGGCCGCCTAATTTGCCTTTTGCATCGTTTCCCAGTTGTTCTGCGGTGAGGTCCGCCGCGATGTACCCCAATGTACCCTGATGTGCCCCATGTGCTTTGATGTGCCCCATGTGCTTTGATGTGCCCCAATGTACCCTGATGTGCCCCATGCCCTGATGTGCTTTGTGCCCCGTGCCCTGATGTGCTGTGCCCCAATGTCGTGTGCCCTGATGTACTGTGACCTGTGCCCTGATGTGCTGTGCTGTGTCCTGATGTGCCCTGATGTGCTGTGTCCTGATGTGCTGTGCCCTGATGTGCTGTGTCCTGATGTGCTATACCCTGTACCCTGATGTGCTGTGCCCTGATGTGCTGTGTGCTGATGTGCTATACCCTGTACCCTGATGTGCTGTGTCCTGATGTGCTATACCCTGTACCCTGATGTGCTGTGCCCTGATGTGCTGTGTGCTGATGTGCTATACCCTGTACCCTGATGTGCTGTGCCCTGATGTGCTGTGTCCTGATGTGCTATACCCTGTACCCTGATGTGTTGTGTCCTGATGTGCTATACCCTGTACCCTGATGTGCTGTGTCCTGATGTGCTATACACTGTACCCTGATGTGCTGTATCCTGATGTGCTATACCCTGTACCCTGATGTGCTGGGCTCTGTACCCTGATGTGCTGTACCCTGTGCCCTGATGTGCTGGGCTCTGTACCCTAATGTGCTGTGTCCTGATGTGCTGTACCCTGATGTGCTGTGTCCTGATGTGCTATACCCTGTACCCTGATGTGCTATACCCTCTACCCTGATGTGCTGTGTCCTGATGTGCTGTGTCATGATGTGCCCTGATGTGCTGTGTCCTGATGTGCTATACCCTGTACCCTGATGTGCGGTGTCCTGATGTGCTATACCCTCTACCCTGATGTGCTGGGCTCTGTACCCTGATGTGCTGTACCCTGATGTGCTGTGTCCTGATGTGCCCTGATGTGCTGTGTCCTGATGTGCCCTGATGTGCTGTGTCCTGATGGGCTATACCCTGTACCCTGATGTGCTGTGTCCTGATGTGCTATACCCTGTACCCTGATGTGCTGGGCTCTGTGCCCTGATGTGCTGTACCCTGTGCCCTGATGTGCTGGGCTCTGTACCCTGATGTGCTGTGACCTGATGTGCTATACCCTGTACCCTGATGTGCTGTGTCCTGATGTGCTATACCCTCTACCCTGATGTGCTGGGCTCTGTACCCTGATGTGCTGTACCCTGTGCCCTGATGTGCTGTGCCCTGATGTGCTGTGTCATGATGTTCTGTGTCCTGTCCCCTGATGTGTTATGCCCTGGGTCGGTCTGGATGAAGTCCAGGGCCACATTTTTGTCCCAGTCCAGCCCTGGACATGAAGGGGACTCTAATGTAACAGGGGCGCTGTGATGTGTAAAGGGGCACTATAATGTGGAAAGGTCTGCAATGCAATGGGGGCTGTGATATGAGGAGGCTGCAATGTAATGGGCGCTGTGATATGAGGAGGCTGCAATGTAATGGGCGCTGTGATATGACGAGGCTGTAATGTTTTTTAAAGATAAATCTATGTTTGTGTCTGTTTTTTGAGATGTTGGGGTGAAGAGCAAAATTGAATTGGGGGGGCCCAAAAAAAATGTTTGCCCGGGGTCCAAACCATATTAAAGACGGCCCTGCGTGTGACGATGGACTCTACGGTCCGTCATCATCCGATTACCCATAGAGGAGAGCAGCACTCTGACAGGTCTGTCCCTGCACAGTGTGCAGAGACAGACCTGTCACTTGCCTGCCCAGCGGGGATCAACGAAGCGATCCCCCGCTGAGCAGAGCGGGCTCCGTACACGGGGTGCAAAGTCCCATTGTGTGTATGAGGCTTAAACACCAGAAATTCAAGTTTTCATATCTTTGATGCCACGTACACACGGTCGGACTTTTCGCCTACAAAAGTCCGACGGACACCACCGGACCAAATCCGGTGGACAATCCGACCGTGTGTGGTCTCCATCGGACTTCCGACGGACCGTTTCGGTCGGAAATCCGACGTACTTTAGATTTGAAACTTGCTTCAAATCTTTACGTCGTAACTCCGCCTGACTCAGTTCCTGACGGAAAGCCCGTTCGTCTGTATGCTAGTCCGACGGACCAGATACGACGGAGGAGCAGGGTACTGCATCTCGCGCTCGCTGCAATAGGAAAAACAAATTTTCCTATTGCGGTGAGCACGGGGGGCATCCCAGGCCCTTAGGTCTGGTATGAAACTGTAAGGGGAACCCCCTACGCCGAAAAACCGGCGTGGGGGTCCCCCCAAAATCCATACCAGACCCCGATCCGAGCACGCAGCCCAGCCGGTCAGGAAAGGGGGTGGGGACGAGCGAGCGCCCCCCCTCCTGAACTGTACCAGGCTGCATGCCCTCAACATGGGGGGGTGCTTTGGGGGAGGGGGCGCCCTGCGGGGCCCCCCCACCACAAAGCACCTTGTCCCCATGTTGATGAGGACAAGGGCCTCTTCCCGACAACCCTGGCCGTTGGTTGTCGGGGTCTGCGGGCGGGGGGCTTATCGGAATCCGGGAGCCCCCTAAAATAAGAGGACCCCCAGATCCCGGCCCCCCACCCTATGTGAATGAGAATGGGGTACATGGTACCCCTATCCATTCACCTAGGGAAAAAGTGTTAATAATAAAACACACTACACAGGTTTTTAAAATAATTTATTAAACAGCTCCGGGGGGGGATCTTCCTCTGGCTTCGGGGGTCTTCTTCCGGGTTTGGGGGTCCCTCCGGTTCCTCTTCTCCCGGTGTCCGGTTGGTTCTTCTCCGCTCTCTCCGGCCTCTTCTCCCGGTGTTCCAGTTCTTCGGCCGGCTCCTCCGCTGTCTTCAGGTAGCTCTCTTGCCAGCTCAACCCGGTGACCACGCCCCCTAAAACGTCACAGTCCCAGCATGCCCAGGGACTGTGACATCATAAGGGGGCGGGGTCTCCGCCTATATAAGTCACAACGGAGCCCTCGGAGAGCAGTCCAGCGGGAGAGAGCGTCGTGTCAACATTTGGAGAAGAGAAGACAAGAAGCCCAGAAGTTCAGGAGGGGGGGTGCTCGCTCGTCCCCACCCCCTTTCCTGACCAGCCGGGCTGCGTGCTCGGATCAGGGTCTGGTATGGATTTTGGGGGGACCCCCATGCTGGTTTTTCGGCGTAGGGGTTCCCCTTACAGTTCCATACCAGACCTAAGGGCCTGGGATGCCTGCGACGGGGCTCGCAAGGTTCTATCGGCGAGATTGACTTCCTTTTCTAGTCCCGTCGTACCCGAGTCACGTTCAAAATGAACGGACTTGTCCGTGTGTGGGAAAGTCCGTTCATTCTGAAAGTTCGTCGGGAAGACCGGATCCTGGAAAGTCCGGTCGTGTGTAGGCAAGTTCGTCCGTTCAGAAAGTCCGGCGGTAGTCTGCCGGAAGTCTGGCGGCAAGTACGTCGGACCTAGTTTCCCAGAAAGTCCGACCGTGTGTACGCGGCATAAAGGTCACCATACACTGGCCAATCTGTTGGATCTTCCATAAATTAGATTCAGTGCAAGAGCCTGTTTGATTTTCTACAATTAGAAGTAATTCTTACAGTGAATCTTCTTATTACCGCTTTAGCCTATTGCTCTCTTTCCACTATTTCAACCCCAAAGTTGCGTGATTTACAATGTGCTTTTTCGGCTTGTTTTCCACTATTGCAACTTGTCATGCCACTAGGGACAGAAAAGTTGCATCACAGGTTCTACCCCATGATATACAATGAGTACAGTTCATATGTGTGCGACTTCAAGTCGCAGCAACTTCAAAGTAGTCCCTGCACTACTTTGGTTCCACTTTGATGCGACTTGAGGTCCATAGACCTCAAAAATACACAGGCATTGCTTCAAGTTTTGGCAAAAAGCACTCAACTTTGGGCTTGCAATAGTGGAAACCGAGCCTTAATGCCGTGTCACGCGACTAATTCAAAACCTCAGAGAAAAAGTCGAACTGAAGTTGGAATAAAGTAGTGCAAGAACTTTTTGGAGTTGCACCAATTAGAACGGGGGAACATTGAAATACATGTGTTTTGACTTGTCCTGCGACTTCACATGTGTCAAGTCGCACAACAACTCGCAGTAGTGGAAAGAGAGCCTAAGGCCACTTGGGACTGAAAAGTTGCATCACAAGTTGTACCCCATGATTTACAATGAGTAACGTTCATATGTGTGCGACTTGCTTACGCACATGCCGTATACACAGCGGGCACACATCTTTATTACAGAAATCCATATTTGGCATGGAAATTAACCACTTGCTTACTGGGCACTTAAACCCCCCTGCTGTCCTGACCAATTTTTAGCACTGATCCATTTTGAATGACAATTTCGCGGTCATACTTAGCCAAATGTTTTTTTTATTTTTTTTAAGTTCCCACAAATAGAGCATTCTTTTGGTGGTATTTGATCACCTGTGTGTTTTTTTTTTTTCTTTTGTTCAAACAAAAGAAAAGACAGAGATTTTTAAAAATCATTTTGTATGTTTTTGGATATTTTGATATTAAATTTTGCAAACAGGTAATTATTCTCCTTCATCGATGTACGCTGATGAGGCAGCACTGCTTGGGATCACTGGTGGACATTGATAGGTGGCACTGGAAGGTGGTACTGGTGGGCACAGATGATGCAGAATTGCCTCTTCGGGACCAATGTCCATTGCACCTAAGCTGGTGATCAGCTTTTATTGTTATCCTCATGCTGTCAGCGTGAGGAGAAAAAATAAACAGATTGGCCCTTACTTCGATCTGTGATCACCCGAGTCTCAGTGACTCAGTGCGCGCACAGCAGGGAGCATACGGGGAGCCCGTCCTATGACAGCCTCCCAGAAATTCAGGTCCACGCTGTGGCCATCATTTGGCTATAGCACAGACACCAAGTGGTTAATAGAAAACAGATGCATATTTCTAGGACTGGCCAAAAATAATGTTTAGAGTCAAAGGCAACTGATGACTTTCTATTAAAGGTCTAAATGGGCCATTAACATGCATCACAATTGAACTTAGGAATGTGTCTTTACAAAGTTAAACTCATTAAAATCCTTTCTTATTTTTGCTTGGGGATAGACTGCAGAGGGATTATAAGTTTTGGGGGATGTCTACACCCATGATAGGGTGAAGACACCTCCCAAATTTTGCCAATTATCTTATTATTTTAGATAAGATAAAATTTCCTAAACATGTCCTGTCAGGGGGTACTTGAGGACTGAGGCTGAAAACCACTGCTCAAAAAGAAAATTGAATACTTACCACTCTGAAATGTTACTTTTCTGGTCACAATCCATGCATGTGCTACCATGAAGGCACCAGGAAAGTAACTTAAAACTAAAAAAAAAAAAAAAAAATTAAAAAGGGATTTGTCCAAGACATGCCAATCAGCCTAGTTAAGCTGCATCTGGGAAATCCATTGCACGAAAAGAACACACATAAAACAAAGAATTTAAGACAATTTTATTGGTCCAAAAAAACAAAAAAACAAACAGGACTTGGAAAAGAAGCAAGGAAAGCAAAATACACACATGTTAATTTGAGACACTAACAGAATAGGTTTGAGGTTTGAGCCTTTTGCAGTGTAAATTAACAGGAGTTAAAAGGAGTGCACCCACAAATGGACATCTATTAAGAATTAAAACAACATTAGGCACAACATCTTGAGAAAGAATTTTAAGGCAGCACAGACAGTTAAATAAAAGTGAACAATGTAAAAACAACAAAAATTGCCATCATAAAAAAGATTTCATGGTAAAATAACCACAACCCCCCCAAAAAAAAAACAGCAAACCAAAGTAACAAATAAATTGCATAAAAAACACATCTGTTTTGCAACAACATAACACACAAATTTCAAATAGAAAATACTTGTGTTAGAAACTCAATAAGGACACCCAAATGTACTCTCTTGCCGCGCCCGCGCCCCCAATCTTGGCTCTTTTCAGGGCAAAGTAAAGATTGCTATCTGCAAGCTTTATATAACATAGGTTTGTGTGCTAATGAGGCAATTGCAAACACATGGACAGTCCATTAAAGACACAAAATGCAAGTTCACCCAATGTAGAGACTGAACTTCAAAGTGGGTATACCTGTTAAGGATGTCCTTAAATTACTAACCCAAAAAACACACTCTGAGCATGCCCAGAAACATCCAAATGCTGTTCACACACAAAAAGCACCACCAAAAAAAAAACAAAGTCCCTGAGCATGCCCAGAACAACCCAAATGTAGCTAGCACAAAATAAGCCACCCACTGTCCAAAATTAAGCACATCATCCAGCATGCACCAAAATTACAGATGGGACAAAACACCCCCCAGTCCAGGGGGGCAACTAAAGAGCCTAATGTGCAAAAGTTATACAACAAATACCATTGCAGTCTAAGGGAACTGACTTGGCAATTTTACTAGTCCCCACTTGACTGGCTTATCTTCTAGTTATCGGCCTTAAAATGAGTATGGGGCCCAGTTCCCACACTAAGGGACATATATCAATGACACCAATTGGACAACCCCAAAAACGGAACAAGGAGAAATGCCTTTAAATATGCCAAATTGCTTAAGGGCCAGTTCACACCAATGCAGTCCAGTGCATATTTTATGCATCAAAAATGCATGGAAATTCAGTTATATGGTGTGCAATGGCATAGTTCACACCAGTGCACACCAGTGCCGTTCCAGTGTGTTCCAGTTCCAGAAAAAAAGTAGAACATGCTGCATTTTTTCTGCACTGGACTGTACTGGAAAGCTGTAAAACGCATCAAAAACGCACTGGAACGCACTTGTCCTTATTTAAGGTTATGAAAAAAGAGGGGAGAAAAAAAGCACTGGACTGCATCAAAAACGCACCAAAAAAGCACTGAAACGCATCAAAAACGTGCATGCAGAAAAGCACCTGGAACGCGTCCGGACTGCGTCTCTATGGTGTGAACTGGCCCTGAGGGCCAGATCACACCATAGAAACGCAGTCAGGATGCGTTCCAGGTGCTTTTCTGCATGCACGTTTTTTATGCGTTCCAGTGCATTTTTGGTGCATTTTTGATGCAGTCCGGTGCTTTCCCCCCTCTTTTTTCTTAACCTTAAATAAGGACAAGTGTGTTGCAGTGCGTTTTTGGTGCATTTAGGTGCGTTCCAGTGCGTTTTTGATGCATTTTACAGCGTTCCAGTACAGTCCAGTGCATAAAAAAGGCAGCATGTTCTACTTTTTTTTTTTTTGGGGGAACTGGAAACACACTGTAACTGCAAGCACATGTGTGAACTATGCCATTGAAAACCATATAACCTACTTTCCATGCGTTTTTGATGCCAAAAAAACGCACTGGACTGCATGTGGTGTGAACTGGCCCTTAAGGAATAAAAGTTATTTAAAACTACTCGCGGCTATAATGAAATGTCGGTCCGGCAACTAGGGATGAGCTGAACACCCCCCTGTTCGGTGCGCACCAGAACATGCGAACAGGCAAAAAATTTGCTCGAACACGCGAACACCGTTAAAACCTATGGGACACGAACATGAATAATCAAAAGTGCAAATTTTAAAGGCTTATATGCAAGTTATTGTCATAAAAAGTGTTTGAGGACCCGGGTCCTGCCCCAGGGGACATGGATCAATGTTCATTGATAAAAACAGGATGGGAATTCCCCACAGGGGAACCCTAAACCAAAATGAAAAAAAAAAAAAATGACGCGGGGTGGTCCCCCTAAATTCCATACCAGGCCCTTCAGGTCTGGTATGGATATTAAGGGGAACCCCGGCCAAATTTTTTTTAAAAATGGCGTGGGGTCCCCCTAAAAATCCATACTAGACCCTTATCCGAGCACACAACCTGGCAGGCCGCAGGAAAAGAGGGGGGATGAGAGAGCGCCCCCCCTCCTGAACCGTACCAGGCCACAGGCCCTCAACATTGGGAGGGTGCTTTGGGGTAGCCCCCCAAAACACCTTGTCCCCATGTTGATGGGGACAAGGGCCTCATCCCCACAACCCTTGCCCGGTGGTTGTGGGGGTCTGCGGGCGGGGGGCTTATCAGAATCTGAAAGCCCCCTTTAACAAGGGGACCCCCAGATCCCGGCCCTCCCCCTGTGTGAAATGGTAAGGGGGTACAAAAGTACCCGTACCATTTCACAAAAAAAGTGTCAAAAATGTTAAAAATGACAAGAGACCGTTTTTGACAACTCCTTTATTTAAATGCTTCTTCTTTCTTCTATCTTCTATCTTCCTTCGGTTTCTTCCTCCATCTTCTTCTTCTGGTTCTTCCTACGGTGTTCTTGTCCGGCATCTTCCTCCGTGGCGTTTTCTTATCTTCTTCTCCTCGGGCCGCTCCGCATCCATGATGGCATGGAGGGAGGCTCCCGCTGTGTGACGCTTCTCCTCTTCTGACGGTTCTTAAATAACGGGGGGCAGAGCCCCCCGGTGACCCTGCCCCCTCTGACACATGGGGACTTGACGGGACTTCCCTGTGGCATTCCCCGTGACATCAGGAGGGGGCAGGGCTACGTAATGGGTGACCCCGCTCCCTCTGATGTCATGGGGAATGCCACAGGGATGTCCCCGTCAAGTCTTGCCTTGCCCCCCCCCCGTTATTTAAAAACCGTCAGAAGAGAAGCATCGCACAACGGGAGCCTCCCTCCATGCCATCATGGATGCGGAGCGGCCCGAAAAGAAGATGAAGAGAAAAAGATGAAGAGAAGAAGATGAAGAGAAGAAGATGAAGAGAAGAAGATGAAGAGAGAAGCGTCACACAGCGGGGCCTCCCTCCATGCCATCATGGATGCGGAGCGGCCCGAGGAGAAGAAGGGAAGAAGATGCCAACGCCGCGGAGGAAGATGCCGGACGAGAACAACGAAGGAAGAACCAGAAGAAGAAGAAGATGGAGGAAGAAACCAAAGGAATTTAGAAGATAGAAGAAAGAAGAAGCATTTAAATAAAGGAATTGTCGAAAACTGTCTCTTGTCATTTTTAACATTTTTGACACTTTTTTTGTGAAATGGTAGGGGTACTCTTGTACCCCCTTACCATTTCACACAGGGGGGAGGGCCGGGATCTGGGGGTCCCCTTGTTAAAGGGGGCTTCCAGATTCCGATAAGCCCCCCGCCCACAGACCCCCACAACCACCATCCAAGGGTTGTGGGGATGAGGACCTTGTCCCCATCAACATGGGGACAAGGTGTTTTGGGAAGCTACCCCAAAGCACCCTCCCAATGTTGAGGGCATGTAGCCTGGTACGGTTCAGAAGGGGGGGCACTCTCTTGTCCCCCCCTCTTTTCCTGCGGCCTGCCAGGTTGCGTGCTCGGATAAGGGTCTGGTATGGATTTTTAGGGGGGACCCCACGCCATTTTTTTTCTGAATTTTGTTTGTTTTCTTAATGCTGTTTTTATCAATGAACTTTTATGTGTATTGCCAGACCCACATTTCATTAGAGCCGCACAAAGTGAATCAGCGTTAAAAAAAAAAAAGTCCAGAGGTGCGCCCGTTCAACCTATGCAAATGTTTTTACGTTGCCTGACATTTACTAATATTTTGACGGCGCAGTGAACCAAAGTATTTGAACAAGCACAAATGCCATTTGAGCATGCGCAGTGCATAAATTCACCTCCTGCAGTTTAAATGTATTTGCCGGCGCTGCCGGCTTGTTCAGAGAAAGTCACTTTCTCATTCTATTTTGGCCATATTTGTGACTTGGACAGTTAGTACTACACTTCCCCACATCACCCCACATCATCCCCATATTATTGGCACCAGCTTGTTTAAATTTGAAGTTAAAGATGCCGTGCACCAGGTCTATAGTGGCATACAGATCACCTCTTCCCGTGCGCCGGTAAGAGAATAGTAAATGGGGGATCATGCTGTGTTACCGGCGCAAATGCTTTGTAAATACGAAAATGTCATTTGCGCATCCGCGTGCACCACAAGTCATGGCGCAAATGCTTCGTAAATCGGCCCCAATGTCTTTTGTCACACTAACTTATGAAGGTCGGTGGTGTGTTACAAAACTACAGTAGTCTCAAAACTTTTTGATACCACCTCGTATAATGGGGTATAATGTAGCAGAATATATATTGGCCTAAATCAGAGGTCTCAAACTAGCGGCCCTCCAGCTGTTGCGAAACTACAAGTCCCATGAGGCATTGCAAGGCTGACAGTTACAAGCATGACTCCCACAGGCAGAGGCATGATGGGATTTGTAGTTCCGCAACAGCTGGAGGGCCACCAGTTTGAGACCCCTGGCCTAAATTATTGAAGAAATTCAATTTTTTTAAAAAAAAATTATTGGATGTGTTTTATGACAAAGTAAAAATGTTTTTTTTTTTTTCAAAATTGACGGTCATTTTTGTTTATATCTCAGAAAATAAAAAACACAGTAGTGATCAAATATCACCAAAAGACAGCGCTATTTGTGGGGGAAAAAATTACATAAATTCAGGGCTTTTTTTCAGCGGGAACACGGGGGAACGCAGTTCCGGGATTTCCTGCACTGAATGAATGTAATGGCAAGGGGTGCTGGGGTGTGTTGGAGGGACTATTGATATTGGCTACTGGGGAATCTATTGTTGCTGGAGGGGATCTATTGGTGCAGGGTGGTCCATTGTTGCTGGAGAGGTCTATTGTTGCTGGTGTGGGTCTTATGTTGTAGGGGGTCAATTGTTGCTGGGAGGAATCTACTGTTGAGGGAGGGGTCTAATATTTCTGGCTGCTGGAGGGTCTATTGATGTTGGCTGTTGGGAGTCCATTGTTGCTGGGGTGGATTTATTGTTGCTGGGGTGTCCTTTGTTGCTAGATCTATTTTACTGCCTTTCTTGTTATCATTACTAAATTCAATACAAAATACTTAGCACCACAAAAGGACACTTGGTTCTGTATTCTCTAAAAGGGATGGTACTGGGAGATGGGTAAGAGGTGGAACCAAGGAAAAGTGCTCGGAGGTGGGTAGGGGGCGGAGTTGAGGGGTGACTCAGAAGGGAGGAGTTCCTGCACCTATTCTCTGAGAAAAAAAAGCCCTGCAGAAATTGTATTTGGTTACAGTGTCGCACGGCTGCGCAATTGTTCGTTAAAGTAATACAGTGCTGTATCACAAAAAATGGCCTGTCATGAAGGGAGGTCAAGTGGTTAAAGGGGCATGTTTTCTGTACGATATTCCTATTGCACACCATCACATGTCATTGGCACACTGAAATACAGTTACATTTAAGTTGCATTACAATCACTCAATAAAGTGTGCAATGTTTTAAGATCTCACAGGAGCCCTTAATCAAAGCATGTGTGATGAAGGGGTCCTGTGAGGTCACAAAATGTTGCACAAAATGTTGCATGCGCTATATAATATAATGCAAAAAAAAAGTTATATTTAGCTTTATTTTGGTGTGCTGATGACGTTTAGTCAATCCATGTTTGAATAGAGTCAACGTCTACCTTCATTTACTTCATCAATACAGGCATACCCCACTTTTAAGTACACAATGGGGTTTATTTACTAAAGCTGGAAAGTTCAAAATCAGGCTCACGTCTGCATAGAAACCAATCAGCTCCCAGGTTTTATTACCAAAGCTTAATTGAAGAAGCTGGGGTTAGAAGCTCATTGGTTTCTATGCAGAAGTGAGCCTGATTTTGCACTTTCCAGCTTTAGTAAATAAACCCCATTGTGTACTTAAAAGTGGGGTATGCCTGAATATTGTAGATATCTTTGTGTTAGGCTTAGTCCATGAGTGTAAGTAAATTTGTCCTTACAAAGGTGAAACTTTTTAGTACATAAAATCAGGTTGGATATAATTACATTTCCACTGTAAGCAATGTGTAATAATAGTTTTCTCTCTTCATAAAACCATTTACTTTTGTGACAGGCAGAAAAAGAATCAGCAAAAATCATTACCTAAATGTTGGTAATATTACTATATAAATTAGAAACAGAATTGATTCTTAGCATATTGAATGATGGGATGTAATGCATGTTAATTAGGCTTAATGGACCTACATTAAATGTACACTTAATAGCCACATTAATTAACAGCTGGCATCTACCTCTGACAGTGAAAAACACTTATTAATTAAATGTTTCATTTTAATTATGTGAAATATCCAATCATTTATCTATGTCTTTGTAACTATTTCATTTTCACTGTAAAAGCCTTGACTCTGCAATTTTTTTTAAGCTTGTTTCCTCGGCTTATGTGATCTAATTTTTAGATTGTAAAATCAAATGAACAGGGCCCTCTAATTTTCCCTGTATTGAATTGTATTGAAACTGTACTGTATTGTATTGTATTGAAAAAAAAAAAAAAAAAAAGAAACTGTACTGTGCTATATAAATCCTGTATAATAATAATAATCATCTCATATTGAATTTCCATGCGGGTTAAGCCATTTTAAAGATCAGATGATCACTGTGGAGTCCTTCAACTTTAGCAACAACTTTTAAGTACACTTTTTATATGCATGGTCTAGTATTCAGGTGCATATTTAGGTGCCCTGAAAATCTCAAATGCTGGTTTACCTGCTGTAAACAAGGTGACCAGCCAACCATATTTCCTGACACCACCATGGCAGCATACTAGTGATAGGCTCCGCCTTTCTCCCCTCCCTCAGGACCAATGAAATAGCATAAATTAAAGGCCAGTTAGGCCCCGCCCCATTCTTCTATTTGTCCTCATACCTCCACGCACCAGTGAAGAGTAAGCAGTACTATGTTCCCCCCTCTGCCTCCAGGCAGCTGCCAGCTGGGTTAAGCCTCTCCCAGTACGAAGTCCCAGTATCAGGCTGCTAAAGTGCCAGAGTAGCTTGGAAGCTCCTTCTGTGGGTCTCGATGGAGCTCAGCAGTTTTTCCTATTTAGGAATAAAATCTTCCTTTAAGGTTGGTGTCTGCAATGCTTGTTGGGTTTGGGGAGGCCAGCTTTGCATCCTTCTTACCTTTGCCTTTGTTTGTCTCCTGTCATTTTCTGCACCTCCTGTTCTTTTCCTCCTGCAGTGGCACTGGTCTGGGTACATTACTCCCCCTAGACAGGTTCTCTGTCCTTTGCTGTCCTAGGCCGGCTTTAGGTATAGCTTATGTTTGTAGGTTGTGTATGTATAGGTTTGGGGCAGGTGGGTATGTATGTATGTGTATATGTATGTATATATGTGTGTGTGTGTGTGTGTATGTGTGTGTATATATATATGTATGTGTATGTGTGTGTGTGTGTGTGTATATATATGGATGTGTGTATTGTAGGGGATCAGAGGGGTGGACAGCTGGCTCAGGCAGTCCATTAAAACAAAAGTGGCTTTATTCAGCAAAATGGCAAAATAAACATAAGAAAATACAGACTTGTCTTGTCACACGGTTGTGCAACAGGTACAGCTCACAGTTCAGCAGCACACAGGCTTATAGATAATAGTTCATGGCTCCAACCAGAGCTACACTCTTTATGTGGTTAAGCTCACCCAGCACACCATCCAGCAATGGACATTTTCACACAGCATGCTGCTGTGTCTCTCTCTCTTCTACTCAAACAGCTCCTCTCTGAGACTTTCAGCCCAGCTGACAATTAGCAGGTCTGAACGGGAAATATCTGCCCTCTTCGATTAACCCTTTCTTGACCCTGCCCCAGGCTGACCCTCTTCGGTATGTATATATATTCATGTATATGTTTGTGTATGCATGTGTGTGTTCTTATGTTGGTTGGTGTGTATAAATGTGGGGGGGGGGGGGGGTGGGTGTTATATGGAGCGGTATGTGCATATATTTATATATGCATGCATATTATTTAAAAAAAAAAAAAAGGAGAAAGGAGAGAGTGTGTAGATGTATATATTTAGATATACATTATTAGAGGGAGAAGCGAAGTCGCTGTTGCCTTACCTATTTTTCCTCTTCTCTGTCTTTCTGTGGCTGTCTGTCTCTCAGCTGGTTGTCCCATTTCTCCACAGTTCGAGTATCAGTCACCACCCATACAAAAGACCCTCAACACTTAGGGTAGGGACCACTGTATCGGTAAGTTTTCAGGAAAAGAGTGCCCTCTCATGCGGATTGCTTTGATTTGCTTCAGCTCCGCACGCCCACGCTCTCAAAGGCCAGAGCCAGAGGCCATAGAAAGGCGGACGTTCTTCAGAGAAGCATAGCTCAGATGCCGCTCCCACTCAGGAGAGAGGTTCCAAGGAAAACGTCTTAGCTCTTCTTTCCCAAACCCAGCACCCCAACAAGAGTCCTGCAGGACCTGTGGCGCAGTGCCTATGCCCAGGAGGCTGGTGAGTGAAGTCGGCCTGGTTGAAGTTTGCAGCTGACAGGTAATAACGAATGTCTTTATTACTTATAAGGGGGCACAAAACTTCTGTTTTAAACTCACTGTAATTACTCTAGTCAGCCCCCTTGTTGTGGGTCTAGCCACTAGCAGAACAACCTGCCTCATGGATCACTCATCCTCTCAGTACTCCTGATGAGGGGGCGCAGCCTGCAAATGATTTTAGCTCCCTTGCACCAGAGAAAGATCTGGAGCTACTTGGTGTCAGTTTTTCTTTGGAGAACTGTGTATCCAGGTAGTCATGCAAACCATTACATGGGTTAAAAGACAAAGTCATATTTACCCTTTTCAATGAGCAATCACTTTTCCATTAGGAAACTGGTTTAATTCAAGGCGGATAAAGCATCGCTGAAATCCATGCCTACAGTGGGACCGGCTGTTGTCCAATAGGGTGGCGGCTGGGAAGGGCCTGCCACTCAACAGAGGCCCTTACCTTGGTGATGGGTACTTTGGGTTTCTGCTCCCAGGATATGGTTGGGGAGGAAATCCTTAGGGCTGATGGGACCCGGCCAAGATGTATTGGCAAATTTCACTGCGGAAGCAGCAATAGTCTCAACCTGGTGCCTGGCCAAGGCAATGCTATACTCAGTTACGCATAGGGGTACCCTATGGTTGAGACCCATGGCTGTGTTTGGCTTCCTAGAAACAAAATTGGAATAGTCACTTTATAGTGCAAGATCTCTGTTTGATATGAAACCAGAGACAGCCATGTCGGAAGTGACAGGAGGAGGGTCCGTTCTTCTCCTATAACAGAAAGCAGGAAAGTTAAAAAAAAATATATATATATAAGTAAAAATAAATAATAATAAATAAAGGGAGAAACATGTTTCTCCAGCTAGGTTCCGCTCCTCTAGGGGCAACCTTTCATAAGGTCCATAAATAAAAATCTTTGGGTGTACCGCAGGTACCCACAAAACCCTTTTACCAGGCATATCCCCAGACTTTTAAGGTAAGTCCCAGTGGGCACGCATCATGGTTTACTGGACAGTGGATTGTGCAGATCCTTGGAGGATAGGCACCCATGCTCACTTTGGTGGATTCTTCGCTGTTCCTTCTCCGGACCTTTTTCTCCCCCTCGGAGCTGCCAGATCCACTGCAACCACGGCGGTTACAATACTTACACTTGAGACTCGGAGAGGAGCTGTCCTGGTCCCATCTCACAGGAGAGATTGTAGGTTTCCTACCCACCCCTGTTTGTAGGTTGCGGGGATTGGAGAGAAGCATTCGCTTGCAGCAGAGGGCTGGAGGCTTTCGCTAGATCGTCAGGATTCTTAGCCTTACATCCCCAAATTTTTTCCTTTCTTTTTTTATTCCAAAGTAAGTAAATTTGGCGATTAGTTTGACACATCTCCGCTTTATCAGCCTACCCTTTAGCCTATGAATATCTCTAAGAATATTCACAGAGGTTTCAGTGCCCTGTCAGTTCCTCTTGAAGAACGGGGTCTCCAGATTCGCCACTACCTGGGTGTCATTCCTTTCTACATAAAAAAAAGCCAACTTTTACTTTCCAACAGTTAAAGTGCCTGTGTGGGCTCTACTGGTTCCTCTGGTTTGCTTCCATCAGAAAAGGATGGTGACATTCATAAGGAGAATTCTGAGATCAGATGCCTCTACTTCCTGGAAGACTTCTTGGTGTCTCAGCCTCCTGGCCGTAATGTTGTCATTCATACTGATGTTTCCTTGGGTGCATGGGCACCGGTGCTAGTTTCAACTACAACGGAGGAAACAGGATCTGGCGCAGCTATGGTCAGTGTCACGCAGTATGTATAGCGGTCTGCGGTGATGGAAAGACCTTGAGGATGTCATGAACCAGCTGACTGGATCAATGTGATGAATCATATCGGCAAGACAGCCTGGAAGGCGCACTGCGAGGATCTGTCAGTCAAGGCAAGTGGAGATTGCTAGTCAAGGAAGGTAGTCTTGAAAGCGCTGGAAGGTCAGGCAGCCTTTTTTATCACTTTTACCTTGCTACACAGAATCAAGGGTGACCAGTCATCTTGCGGTTGAGCAACAGGACAGCAATTGCGTATTTTCAGCTCCAGGGAGGATCTTGCGGCAATATGCTATTGAGAGATGTAGAACCCAGAATGTCTGGGTAGGAAGATCACCAGCAAATTCTGGAAGCAATTTACCTCTTAGGGGACTGGAATACACGGACATACTGTCCATCATGCAAGCTTGCCAAAGCATGAGGGGAGGCTTGTCCACAGGTGGCCTAACACAGACAGGCTTCTTTGCTTCTCACAGCAAATGCCAATTTAAGAAGAGGTCTGACTCGGTTTCCGCTCCCCAAAGCAGAGAACAGAAGCTGAGTTTCTCCATGAAACTGCAATCAAGTCTACTGTATATGTTTTTCCCCAACTTCTCTCATAATGAAATTCCTCTGGAAGCTGTCAAGAATGAGCATGGTAGTCACGACCACCCCTCCATTCTGACCATAGAAGTCTTGGTGCTTCCTGGCTATCTACTTTTAGAATACAGAAGTCGATTACCCTTCACACATGCACAGACCAGAGATGCAAGCATAATGGTGGGAAGGGGAAGCCGCAGAACCTAGATTGCTCCAGAGTAGGGATGAGCTTCGAGTTCGAGTCAAACTCATGTTCGACTCGAACATCGGCTGTTCGCCACTTCGCCGAACAGCGAACAATTTGGGGTGTTCGCGGCAAATTCGAAAGCCGCAGAACACCCTTTAAAAGTCTATGGGAGAAATCAAAAGTGCTAATTTTAAAGACTTATATGCATGGTATTGTCATAAAAAGTGTTTGGGGACCTGGGTCCTGCCCCAGGGGACATGGATCAATGCAAAAAAAAGTTTTAAAAACAGCCGTTTTTTCGGGAGCAGTGATTTTAATAATGCTTAAAGTGAAATAATAAAAGTGTAATATTCCTTTAAATTTCCTACCTGGAGGGTGTCTATAGTATGCCTGTAATGGGCGCATGTTTCCCGTGTTTAGAACAGTCTGACAGCAAAATGACATTTCAAAGGAAAAAAGTCATTTAAAACTACTCGCTGCTATTAATGAATTGCTGGTCCGACAATACACATAAAAGTTCATTGATAAAAACGGCATGAAAATTCCCCACAGGGGAACCCCGAACCAAAATTTAAAAAAAAAAATGATGTGGGGGGTCCCCCTAAATTCCATACCAGGCCCTTCAGGTCTGATATGGATATTAAGGGTAACCCCGTGCCAAAATTTTAAAAAAAATTGGTGTGGGGTCCCCCCAAAAATCCATACCAGACCCTTATCTGAGGACGCAACCTGGGAGGCTGCAGGAAAAGAGGGGGGGAGAGAAAGTGCCCCCCCACCCTCCTGAGCCGTACCAGGCCACATGCCCTCAACATTGGGAGGGTGCTTTGGAGTAGCCCCCAAAACACCTTGTCCCCATGTTGATGGGGACAAGGGCCTCATCCCCACAACCCTTGGTTGTGGGGGTCTGCGGGTGGGGGGCTTATCGGAATCTGAAAGCCCCCTTTAACAAGGGGACCCCCAGATCCCAGCCCTCCCCCCTGTGTGAAATGGTAAGGGCCTACCATTTCACAAAAAAACTGTCAAAAATGTTAAAAATGACAAGAGACAGTTTTTGACAATTCCTTTTATTTAAATGCTTCTTCTTTCTTCTTTCTTCTATCTTCTATCTTCCTTCAGTTTCTTCCTCCATCTTCTTCTTCTTCTGGTTCTTCTGGTTCTTCCTCCGGTGTTCTCGTCCGGCATCTTCCTCCAGGGCGTCTTCTTATCTTCTTCTCCTCGGGCCGCTCCGCATCCATGATGGCATGGAGGGAGGCTCCCGCTGTGTGACACTTCTCCTCTTCTGATGGTTCTTAAATAACGGAGGGCAGGGCCACCCGGTGACCCCGCCCCCCTCTGACGCACAGGGACTTGACGGGGACTTCCCTGTGGCATTCCCTGTGACGTCAGAGGGGGCGGGGTCACCAGGTGGCCACGCCCTCCATTATTTAAGAACCGTCAAAAGAGGAGAAGCGTCACACAGCAGGAGCCTCCCTCCATGCCATCATGGAAGCTGAGCCGCCCGGAGAAGAAGATGAAGAGGAGAAGACGCCGCGGAGGAGATGGCGGACAAGAACACCGGAGGAAGAACCAGAAGAACCAGAAGAAGAAGAAGATGGAGGAAGAAACCAAAGGAAGATAGAAGATAGATGAAAGAAGATAGAAGAAAGAAGAAGCATTTAAATAAAGGAATTGTCAAAAACTGTCTCTTGTCATTTTTAACATTTTTGACAGTTTTTTTGTGAAATGGTAGGGGTACACTTGTACCCCCTTACCATTTCACACAGGGGGGGAGGGCCAGGATCTGGGGGTCCCCTTGTTAAAGGGGGCTTCCAAATTCCGATAAGCCCCCCACCCTCAGACCCCCACAACCACCGGGCAAGGGTTGTGGGGATAAGGCCCTTGTCCCCATCAACATGGGAACAAGGTGTTTTGGGGGGCTACCCCAAAGCACCCTCCCAATGTTGAGGGCATGTGGCCTGTTACAGTTCAGGAGGGGGGGCACTCTCTCGTCCCCCCTCTTTTCCTGCGGCCTGCCAGGTTGCGTGCTCGGATAAGGGTCTCGTATGGATTTTTGGGGGGACCCCACGCCAATTTTTTAAAAATTTTGGCACAGGGTTCCCCTTAAACTCCATACCGGACCTGAAGGGTCTGGTATAGATTTTGAGGGGGACCCCACGCCATTTTTTTTTTAATTTTGGCCGGGGTTCCCCTTAATATCCATACCGGACCTGAAGGGCCTGGTGTGGAATTTAGGGGGACCCCCCACGTAATTTTATTTTTAAATTTTGGTTAGGGGTTTAAAACTTTTTTTTGCATTGATCCATGTCCCCTGGGGCAGGACCCAGGTCTCCAAACACTTTTTATGACAATAACTTGCATATAAGCCTTTAAAATTAGCACTTTTGATTATTCATGTTCGTGTCCCATAGACTTTAACGGTGTTCGCGTGTTCGAGCTAATTTTTTGCCTGTTCACAAGTTCTGGTGCGAACCGAACAGGGGGGTGTTCGGCTCATCCCTACTCCAGAGTTGCACAAGAGTGAACTCTACTTTGGGGGGTGCGAAAGGCACTCTACTAACAGCCTCTATGCCAAGATCTGGAACAAACTTTTTTTTTTTCTATTTTGCATGGCAAGATATTATTCTTACTGCACCTCTGGTGGCAGCTGTTCTGGTCTTCTTGTAGGTCAGATTGGACATGAACCTTACCCTATATTCTTTTGAGGTTGCAGGTGTCAGCAAGAACAAGGTTTAATTTGGCCAAAGGCCCTTTAGCTTGCAAAATTTTGAAGACAGTCAGGAGGTTTTGTCATCCGCGAGAGAGAATCTTTCACAATTAAAATCTTTTGATGCTGTTGGGGTTTATTTCAACTGTTTACTCCAACAGGGCAGTGTTCGGTTTAAGACATCGCTTACTAACCAGTATTTAGCGCAAATCGTCAAACAGAAGTCGGTTTGAGTTTCAAGCCCTTAGAGCTTCAGAAAAGCATGTTGCTTTTGTTACAGGAGTAGAGCTGCATCCTGTAGTTCAGCTTATATCAGAGGTAGCGACAGCCCTCCATCTATCAATCATCTGTCCATTGCCTAACTTTCCAGACGTTCAAGCAAGAAAACCATACAAATTGGCCATTCCCAGACCTTGAAAGAAGTTTCTGTCCACAATTGCTCTTTTCAGTTCATATGATAAGTCTTTCACTGTTCCAGATGGAATTCATCAGGCAAGAGAGGTTGCCTCCTGGACTTTAGCAATAGGTTGTGCAGATGGGAAATGGGTCGTGAGCCTCCTTCAGTGGTAGGATGCATCCTCTTAATTATTTTGGTTTGTTAAGCAGAACCCACCCTGTCAGCTAGGATATGTATCACGCTGCCATTGTGGCGTCAGGAAAATGGAAAATTGTATCATACTTACCGTAATTTTCCTTTCCTGACGCCAATCCATGGCAGCATACGGACCCACCCTTGTGCATTTCGGTATCTAGCTAATTACGAAGAATGGGGCGGGGCCTAACTGGACTTTAATTTATGCTATTTCATTGGTCCTGAGGGAGGGGAGAAAGGCGGAGCCTATCACTAGTTTGCTGCCATGGATTGGCGTCAGGAAAGGAAAATTACGGTAAGTATGATACAATTTTCCGTTTTTTCACACTTGAGTTTTTATTCATGAAATTGCACTCATTTTAATCTATTTTAATAAGGTTTATATGGTATTTTGTTATTGCGAGTTTTTTCCTGTATATGATTATATGGATCCTGATCTGACTGCTTTATCCATGGTCTGCTGAAGGTAGCCATTGTCCTAAGGATTTATATTAAAGAGGAGTTCCACCCAGGGGGGCCATAAAAAAAAAAAATTAAAAGTCAGCAGCTACAAATACTGCAGCTGCTGACTTTTAATTGGACACTTACCTGTCCTGGAGTCCAGCGATGCGGGGGATCGAAGCCCCGCTTGTCTCCCCCTCCGTTCAGCGGCGCCAGCATTGCAACTGTGGGCGCCGGGCTGTGGCTTCACAGCCTAGCAACCACTGCGCATGCGCGAGCGGCGTCGCTCGCCGTGATTGGCCGCTCAGTCACCTGGGACCTGTAATGGGTCCCAGATGATTGACAGGAGGGAGGGAGCAGAGCGGAGCCCTTCCTGTGCCGAGCAGGAAGTGATGTCACCAGCCCAGGCTAAGGAACAGGCAGACTACGAGGGACCACCTAGCAACAGGCATTTAGAGGTAAGTGAAAAAAAAAATGTCCAAATGTTTTTTTTTTTTTTTTTTTTTTTTTTAGGATTTTTTATGTATGTTTGTTTTTTTGGGTGGAACCCCACTTTAAAGTGCTGTCAGATCTTCCATTATAGGGGTCAAAAAAAGGGTGAGCTGCTATCTTTGGGGTGGGCGCATAAGGTGTTTATTAAGATGTAAGATTTTAGATGTATTTCTTGGGTGATGGATAAAGAGCTTATTCATTTTGATTTCTTCACATTGAATTAACTTTAATTGTTGCACTGTGCAATTTTTTACATGGATTGTTTACGTTTTATTATTTATATAAGATAAGGTAGCAGCTTTTGATTTATTTATTGGCACTGTGTTTTTTTTTCTATCCTCTCTCTTTTTTGTACTATTAGTACAGCCTTTCCTTTTCCAGAAATCCCCCAAAGTCCAAAGCCTCATACACATGATCGGATTTTCCTCAGACAAAACTTCGGACTTTTGTCCGAAGGCGTGTGCCTGGATTTTGTCTTGCATACAAACGGCAAGGAATTGTCGGCCAACAAACATGAACGTTGTGACGTACTACGTGTTTTTTCAGCTCTTTAGTGCCACCCTTTGGACTCCTTCTGCTAATTTCGTGTTAGTAGAAGTTTGGTGAGTGTTGATTCGTGCTTTTCATTTAGCGCTTTTCCGTTTGTTTCTGAACATCCGTTTGTCAACCAGACATGTTGTGGAATCGGAGGAGATAACGTGTTATTCCAGGAACAGGAGGAGTTCTTGGACCAAAAATTGGTTGCTTTATTAATCGTGACCAATTATGTCATATTCCTTTGCCACGGGAGCTCCAGGAGAACAATCCAGATGTTTTTCAAAATTATCTCTGCATGACGGACCCCTGCTTTCACTAACTCTTGGCATTGTTGACCCCCTATATTAAGAAGCAGGACACATGCAAGAGGCTTTTATTTTATTTTTTGGTTGAATAATAATGATTTGATTTGTTAAATTTTCTATATTTTTTGGATGCATAGAATGCACTTTTTGGTTAAGTGGCAGATAGCATGTCTTATTTTATTTGTTTTCTTTTTTAATGCACAATAATAAAAATGTGGAAAATAATACTTGGCTATTTGTTTTACTTCAAATGACAGTTTGGGAGTAGGCAGTTACATTTAAAAAAAATACAATGTAAAATTGACAAGGGACACCAACATAGTTGTATCTTTGATCTTAAAAACTACGGGATAATGGTGTTGGGGTAACTTACCCAAAAAGAAAAAAGGAAAAAAAAAAAAGCATAATAATATTATTCTTGATATCCCTAGAAAAAAAAAATAATTTGAAAATTTGTTTGCAATTTGTCCGACGGAAAATTTAAAAACCTGCCATCCAACATTTTATTTAAAGGGCCTAAATGCTCAGACTTGCCCCTTTTACATTAATATATTTGAAGAATTTTTGGGAGTTTGTCCTACTATCTTTTGCAATCTGTGTTTTGTTTTGAATTTTTGCACTCTTAATTTCCTTTTTACATATTCTGTTATATTCTTTGTAACATTTAAATGATGATAGTGTTCCTTCATTTTTATATTTTTAAAAGCTCTTTTCTTATTATTTATAGCTTTTTTTAACTTTGGCCAGATTTGTTGGGGGCCATGCTTTTTTTCTTAATTTTTGATTCAATTAGCGCATCCAAACTGTTTTCATTGCTATTGAACTCCTGGCCTGACAGTAGGAAGGCACAAGTCATAAAAAACAAGAGATCCCATTACATTATTTGAATGTGGTGGAGGAATATATACAGTAGCATTGCAGTAAAACATTCAAGATCATATACCTTATATACTGTAGGATAAAAATACATTTACCCAGGCTATCTAACTTGATCAGCATGCAAGAGACAGGAACACTGCAGTAGATATATTGTGACTCCTCTAGCATAATTAGAATAGTGGCAATGTAGTACTGATTGAATATAGGATTTGTCTTCATATGTTGATGTTTCATCCATCAAGTGTGTCTGCTGCAGGTCAGATGTGTTTCAAGTAGTCAAAAACTATATATCTTCAGAGAATTGTTCACTCCCCTAACATCCGAAAAGACTACCTCCCCCCACCCACCCATAGTAGATTGCAAGTCAACAAGAAAAAAAATCAAGGCATTGCCTCAGCATGAGCAAGGTCTCTTTTCCTGCTAAAGGATGATCTGCCATCCTTTGCACTGATATTTATACAGCTCTAGCAAATATTTCAAGATTCACCACCACCCACCTTGCTTTGTCTCAAAGCTCCTTTCATCCATGTTTTTAGACTGACATCATCTTGAGGTATGTATTCCACCACTCAGGTCTCTTTCTAATTATTATGTTCATGTTGCCAGGATGCTGCCAGTGATTACAATGGTTAATGTGGAACAATAGTTGCAGTGGAAGCTAGTCCTGGTCAAACAGCAAAAATAGCAATCCTGATTGTGTACATGTCCATCCACCAAATCTGAACAACTGGCTACTGGGCTGCTTATCAAGTATATGAGGTAGTCTATGAGATAGGGAGCCCAACAGAGAACTGAAGGAGGTTGCACGGCATGGTGACAACTCATTTGCTTATTTCGAGACAGTAGCTAGACAGCAGCTAAGCTTTGTCAGCCTGCAACAGGAAGTGCTGTAACTGGCCAGATCTCCAGGTAATAAAAGTTGCAACAGTACTTTAGCGCTGCCTCTCCCTGTTACATAGTGCTGTTTCTTGTTGACCTATGTCTGTGGATTGTATGTTAATTCTGTCACACGTAGACCTCTATGCCCATCCCAGAGCTGTTTGTGACTACTACTTCCCTTTTATTACTTAATTCTCTTTTGTTTGTTTTAAACCACTGTATTGTATATGCTGAAACCTAATAAAAATTGTCAATTACAAAAAAAAAAAAAGTTGCAACAGATTTGCAAAATGTATTTGCTTAAGAAAACTGTACACATTCTATACATCCTATAGATATTAAAACCTACAATTTGGAGGGTTTTTCCCATTTCAGCATAATGCATTCTGCCTATATTTTTGCTTTGGCCCTTGCTTCCCATGTTTCCACTTTTTTACACTACTCTCAATTCAGAATGTAGGCTACACCTTTCCCCAGCCATTGCCATTCTGTCTATTTCGCACAAACCCTACAGTGGCCATTCTGACTACTCTAGCCTTCTACCTCCTTGGTTTATCTGCCATCTCCACATGCTGCCACAGCAGCCACATTACTCAAGACTTCTCTACTTTCTTAATGTGTCTGTAACTGTCACTTTAACAGCCAGTCCATCTGGATAGGTTTCAGAAGCATCTGTCACCACTCCAGAAATACACACAGCAGGGACAGCTATTACACATTAGGCCTTTACTTTACACTAGAAGAGTTCTGTGTAAGGTGCAGGTATAAGCTGTCAGTTACAAAGTCATGCAGCAGTGACGGATATAAATAGTTACATACTACAGGTATAATTGTACAGCTGTCTTATAAATTTAAAGGGTAACACCACCTCCTTGGGAAAAAAATAGCAAATAAAAAAATAATTAATAAGGATGAGCTCAGGCGTGTTCACAACTCCACCTGCCTGTGCCCGTGCCCACCAGGTAGCTGACACTCCGCAGCGCTAATCACAGGTAGTGAGACATTTCTCGATCTGTGAAGCCGCATATTGGGAAATGTCTCACTGCCTGTGATTAGCGCTGTGGAGTGTCAGCTTCCTAGCGGGCCTGGGCTCGGGCACATGGAGTTGCGAACACGCTTGAGCTCCTCCTTAATAATTAATATAGCATATAGCAGGGCACAAAATGTCAAGTCCTGAGCTACTAGCCAGGCCTCAAGGGTTACTCACCACCAGTTGCGCCAACCTAACTCCTACCCTGCCCCACCCCTAATTCTGCCCCTAAACACGCCCTCATAAATTATCTCATGAAATGACACCTAAATGTTTTATGCAGAACTAAGCTATAAAAATAAATATCAACAACAACTTTATCAGTGCCTACGAGTGCAGCGTCAGCTGTGCCCAACAATGTCCATGTCCATCCTGCAGCCTGCCTGTGTCCATCCTGCAGCCTGCCTGTGTCCATCCTGCAGCCTGCCTGTGTCCATCCTGCAGCCTTCCTGTGTCCATCATGCAGCCTTCCTGTGTCCATCATGCAGCCTGCCTGTGTCCATCATGCAGCTTGCCTGTGTCCATCATGCAGCTTGCCTGTGTCCATCAGTGCAGGGGAAGAGAGAGGAGAACACGCGTCCAGATTATCAGATAGGAGGGACATTGCTGTAACAGCTTACATTTCAATTGTCGTGTGTTCCCTCATCATCAAATACTGCCCCGCCTCCTGCCCAGGACTTTGATATACGTCACACATCCTGGGATTGGATGTGTGATCTGTCTATGAAAGTACCAGGCCAGGAGGCGGGGCTGTATGTGACAGCAAGTGCGGGGAACACCGGCAATGAAAATGTAAGTTGTTACAGCGATGTCCACACTCTCTGATAATCCAGCCGCCTGCTCTCCTCTCTCTTTCCCTCCGCGATCGCTGGGAGAATGGTCCTATTCAACCCCGCATGCTGGCGGTGCTCGACCCCCCTGCTCCCAGGCAGCCCACACTCGCCAGCCCTCATTTTCAGCGAGTGGAAAATTTAAGAGCTGGCATATACAATTCCTACACAAGTCATATTGTTTTTAAAAATTGCATTTCCTTTACAATCTGCAGCCACTGTAATTTTCTATAAAATTTAATGCAATATAGCAACCTTTGGGGGGAGGGTTCTGTATGAATTGCCCCCCAGGAATATAATGTCCTGCCTATGTGATTGGCTCACTAATTTTCCCAGAAGTCTGAACTAATATACAAGTCAGATTTTGGGCATCCTCTGCAACAAAGGTTTCATTTTGGTGAGATATTCGCAAAAGGAAATCAAGTCTAAAGGGATTCAGACCCTGCTGCTTTCCTCATTAGAACTCTGCATCTGCAATTGCAGCAGCTGATTGATAATGTTAAAATCACTCCCATACACATTTACCTTGCATATGGACACAGGCAAACAAACAAACAGCTATTTCTTCAGAATAGCAAATGGTAGGGATCTGCAACAAATCTGTTAAAATCCTTTCAATGTACATAGATCACCTAGAGGGGAATATTTTTTGTTCTCAACAAAAGTGGAGTTACTCTTAACTTTAAAACAGTGCTGTGTACATTTATTGAGTAATAAAGTCATTTGGAAACCTATTTATGGTTACCAGATTTCAGAGCTGTCTAGTGCATTTGCAAAAGTTTTATCATTTTGTAGCAAGTTCCAAATTAAAGTTTTAACATCCTGGTTAAAGTTATATTCACCATTGGTTTACCCTCTACTGCCTCTAACAAGGATGTGCCACATGAAGACTTAAAAAGGTCCTTGATATGGCTTACCAAGGTTAATTTTCCATTTGCCAAATTTCTATTTGGAGATTTTACAAAAACTATTTGGTGCTGGAGGTAGTAACCACACTGTTATATCTGGTTAAAGAGCAATGAATACTCAGCATTGTAACTCACCTGTCAGGGGAGGCTATAGGTTTTGAAATTTGAGATCACTGAATGTAATTGATAATGATAAAAATCATAATCCAAAACAAGGATGTAAACTGCATCTCCCACGTATGTTTTCAGAGAGAGCCGCAAATGAATCATGTCTCTATTTTCTTCCATACAATTTCATTCTGTGTAGTTTGTAAATGTCAAAATGGTGCTTGAATGTAAAATGTGCACAGATAGTTTTACAACTCGTGAGATCTTTTACCAGATCACTTCTAGCATTTATTGTAGAGGGCAAGGCATCAGTGAACACCAATGTAAAAGGGAATTTATTCAAGAGACATAAAAAGGATTTTATTAAGAATGCCATGCTAAAAACCATGTTGGGTTTGCAAAGATAAATCAATGCAGTGAGTGCTAAATCACCGGGGTCCAAAATGTTACAATGGGTTTTATGATTTATTTACTGCCCCGCATAGGAATATCACGTAACATTTTCGAGATAAGTGAATAATGAAATGTGCTGAGTATTACTGTATATGTTTAAAGAAAGACATCTACTTTTTGTGGGAGTTTACTTTCTTTATTCCTGCAGATAACATATTCTAGGTGAAAAATTGAAAATCATATTGAAGGAAGGAGTATTCTACATATGGAGCAATAGTATGTGTGTGTGTGTTTTATTTTTTATTGGACATCAGAGCACAGAAACTGTAGCAGTAGGTGATGATGGTGGATGGATCTCTAAAGCAAAAAAAACTATTTCTGTTACAAACAGATTGCTGAATATTACAGCTTGAAAGGTCAGCAACCAGCTGACAGGTGACAGTCATTATGCAATCTATTTCACATACAGAAGTTATTGCTAGTGGTGTTCCTGCCTGTTCTGATGTGTTAGATGTGTAGCAGAAAGCTACGGCTTATATCGGCCTTGTTCACTTTTGTTAACAGTTTCGGTACTTTCCCCCCCCCCCCTTCCCCCCCCCTTCTCTTTCCTTTTTCCTCTCCTCCCCTATGTCCATCACATCTCCTTGCTCACCATTGTCCCTTCACTCCCAGAATGTCCTCGGTTGCCGTGCCTGCCGTGAGTTTCGCCCTCCCCAGACCCGCGGGGCTGCCCACCTCAGCTCCCGGTGTGGAGTTGTTTCCCGGACTGGCTGTGGGGCCTTGCCATTGCACCTTCAGCATGCCCAACCTGATTAAGTAAGCTTTGGTTACGGTGGTTTCATACCTTACCCCTAACCTTGTTCCCAAAAAAAATTTTTGGGTTTTTCATTTTCAATTTTTTCAATTCTATAGATACCACACGTGCCTGCTCCTGACGAGTGGCTTCAGCCACGAAACGCGTAGAGCTTTTGATGTGCCGTGTCTCCACTAGTGTTATAAGAACTTCAAGTCATGATGTGTTCTGTACCCTCTCAGGCCAATGAGGCCATAGGTCCTGCAGGTTATATTCTTTCCAATCAATAGTATACACCTTTATTTTGTGGTGAACCTGGGAATTTTAAATATTTCTACAAAAATTTTTACCATATGATGTGATCATTTTATTACCAACTTAATGTGATTCATGCATACTTTCACTGCTACCAGTATATATACTTTGAACTGTGTTTAACAGTCTTATTACCTATGTATGTGAAATTACCTTTGCTACTCTGATTATGTATGTACAATGCAATGTGTAATAAAATACCTTCAAATTCACCCTATTACTCTTCGGGCTGTCATATGCTTCACACAAAGTCCCATATTCCTGGTATATGGTTATATACCTTTTTTCCTCAAACAGTTGAAACCCAAATGTAGCAAAGAATCCAACTGAGGATTATGGGGAGGTGGCAGGGGGATCGTGATACTAGATTATGTCCATTTGCAAAGCTAATAGGCAAGCTAAAAAGGACACTGGAAAACAGCCACTACAATGGGGGACATTTAACAAAGCAAAAACATTTTTAAAATGTTGTATTGTACAGGCAAGTTTCATCTAGAAAAAAAATAGAGTATAATATTTTGTACAATGCCTGAACAGTATGTTACATAGTTACATAGTTACATAGTAGGTGAGGTTGAAAAAAGACACAAGTCCATCAAGTCCAACCTATGTGTTTGATTATATGTCAGTATTACATTGTATAGCCCTGTATGTTGCGGTCTGTTATACTGCAATATGGGAAGGAGAGGCAAGGCAGGTTTTTACTTGAAATAAAAATTAGAGTGCATTATTGGAGAAATAATAGGAAACATTTTGTTCAGCAGCTGAACAGTATGTAAACAGCTTGGTTAAGCTGCAATATAGGAGAGAAAGAGAGGGAGAGAGACAAGTCAGTTTTTATCTTAAAATAAAAGCAAAAAAAATATTACTTGAGAGACAATAGCCACTAATACTTTTGAATGCTGGAGCTATTTTTTAAGATGCAAACTTCAAGGTGCGATGTGAGGTTTTCACCATGGCAAACATCAGAAATTTGACAGCTGGGGTCCAGCTGGGGAAACATTATGTGGCACCTTTACAGTCCCAGAGCACTGGAATAGGCCAGCAGCGATGAAGGAGCTTATTATGGTGGCAGGTAGGGATATGCCGAACACCCCCCGGTTCGGTTCGCACCAGAACCTGCTAACGGACCTAGAATTCGCACGAACGTTAGAACCCCATTGACGTCTATGGGACTCGAATGTTCAAAATCAAAAGTGCTCATTTTAAAGGCTAATTTGCATGGTATTGTCCTGAAAAGGGTTTGGGAACCCGGGTCCTGCCCCAGGGGCCATGTATCAATGCAAAAAAAACTTTTAAAAACGGCCGTTTTTCGGAAGCAGTGATTTTAATGATGCTTAACCGCTTCCCGTCCGGTGCACACCGATGTACGTCGGCAGAGTGGCACGGCTGGGCAAATGGGCGTACCTGTACGTCCATTTGAATTTCCCGCCGTGTCATTGCGTGCGCGCCGGCCGGGAGCTCCGTGATTTGGGTCGCGGGTCCCGCGGACTCGATCGCCGCGGGGATACCCGCGATCGCCCCACGGAGCAGATGAACGGGGAGATGCCGTTGTAAACAGCATCTCCCCGTTCTGCCTAGTGACAAGTGTCACTCGATATCTGCTCCCTGTCATCGGAGCAGAGATCAGTGACGTCACCCACACAGCCCATCCCCCTACAGTTAGTAATCACTCCCTAGGACACACTTAACCCCTCCCCGCCCCCTAGTGGTTAACCCCTTCACTGCCAGTGTCATTTACACAGTAATCCGTGCATTTTTAATCGCACTGATCGCTGTATAAATGACAATGGTCCCAAAAATGTGTCAAAAATGTCCGACATGTCCGCCATAATGTCACAGTCACAATAAAAATCGCTGATCACCGCCATTACTAGTAAAAAAAAAAATATTAATAAAAATGCCATAAAACTATCCTCTATTTAGTAAACACTATAACGTTTGCACAAACCAATTAATAAACGCTTATTGCGATTTTTTTTTACCGAAAATATGTAGAAGAATATGATCGGCCTAAACTGAAGAAAAAAAAAGTTTTTTTATATATATTTTTGGGGGATATTTATTATAGCAAAATGTAAAAAATAATGCGTTTTTTTCAAAATTGTCGCTCTTATTTTGTTTATAGCGCAAAAAATAAAAATCGCAGAGGCGATCAAATACCACCAAATGAAAGCTCTATTTGTGGGAAAAAAAGGACGTCAATTTTGTTTGGGAGCCACGTCGCACGACCGCACAATTGTCAGTTAAAGCGACGCAGTGCCGAATCGTAAAAAACGCTCTGGTCAGGAAGGGGGTAAATCCTTCCGGGGCTAAAGTGGTTAAAGTAAAAAACAAAAAGTGAAATTCCTTTAAATATCGTACCTGGGGGGTGTCTATAGTATGCCTGTAAAGTGGCACGTGTTACCCGTGCTTAGAACAGTCCCTGCACAAAATGTCATTTTTAAAGGAAAAAATGTCATTTAAAACTGCTTGCGGGTTTAATGTAATGTCAGGTCCTGGCAATATGGATGAAAATCAGTGAGACAAACGGCATGGGTACCCCCCAGTCCATTACCAGGCCCTTTGGGTCTTGTATGGATATTAAGGGGAACCCCGCACCCAAATTAAAAAAAGGAAAGGTGTGGGAACAGTGTCTGAACAGCAGAATACAGGCGGTGCAAACAAGACAGGGACTGTAGGTTTGTTGTTAAGTAGAATCTGTTTGTAATTTTGAACGGGTACATTTTTAATGTGTTTAGCTCCAGCCAAAAAATCTTTTTTAAGCTTTTTGGAAAATATAGGGAAGGGTTATCACCCCTGTGACATTTGTTTTGGTGTCTGTGCTCCTCTTCAGAAGATTTCACCTCAGTTTTTGTCCCAATGACAAATATTTTTTGAAAATTTGTCTTTTTTTGTGAAACAAGGATTGGTGATAAAGCATCAGTGGAAAGGAGAAATGTTTTTCCCATATTAACTCTTACAGGAGAGAATTTCCCTTCCTAGGGGTAGATTTCATCTCACTTCCTGTTGTCTCCTTCCGTTTGCAAGTTGGAGTCTTTTGTAAGTTGGATGTTTGAAAGTAGGGGCCTGCCCTATATACTCAGCAGAAATTTGGGCCTTAGGTGTTGTTGTGGCCACAACACTGTAAGCCCTCACAGGGCCCTGCTGTGAAATATTAGATCAAGAATTGTAATTACATGCCCTTGTTGAACAAGGGCAGAAAAATTGGGCCTTTGGTGGTGGTGGTGGTGCTGGTGCCACAACACTGTAAGTCCTCACTCGCTCTTGGTGGGCGCAGAAATGGGCCCTGCTGTGAAATATTAGATCAAGAATTGTAATTACATGCCCCTGTGAACAGGGGCTAAAAAATTGGGCCTTTGGTGGTGGTTGTGGTGCTGGTGCCACAACACTGTAAGTCCTCACTCGCTCTTGGTGGGCACAGAAACGGGCCCTGTTGTAAAATATTAGATCAAGAATTGTAATTACATGCCCCTGTTTTACGGGGGCTGAAAAATTGGGCCTTAGGCACTGGTGCTGGTGCCACAACACTGCAACCCCTCACAGATACTCTAGTTAAAATGCAAGAATGAGCCCTGCTGCAAAGTATTGCATCAAAAATTGTAATTACACCCCCTGTTAAACAGGGGCTGAAAAATTGGGCTTTAGGCACTGGTGACGGCGCCCAGAACCAAAAATGTTCTTACAAGCTATCAGCGTGATCATTGAGGAGGAAGAGGATAATTACTCAGGATAGTCACTCAGCATCAGCATAGGCAGTCTTTGAAGGGATCTGAGATTTCAAAAAAAAAATATTCGGTTACATCAGCATCAGGTGCTTGGTAGCTGGTGGTGATCCAAGACTGATTCATTTTTATGAAGGTCAGTCGATCGACCGAGTCGGTGGACAGACACACCCTGTGATCGGTTACAAAGCCTCCAGCAGCACTGAATGTGCGTTCCGAAAGAATACTGGATGCAGGACAGGCCAGTAGCTCAATTGCATACTGTGCAAGCTCTGGCCAGTGATCCATCCTCAAGACCCAGTAACCCAGAGGATTTTCGGTGGGAAAGGTGTCCAAGTCAGATCTTGCCCCTAGGTATTCCTGCACCATGTAAAACAGACGCTGGCAATGGTTGCTGGAACCGATCATACCTTGGGGCTGCGGACTAAAAAAGTGTCTGAACGTATTGGTCAGACGGCCACCTTCTCCACCGGTCCTTCCTTGACTGACCGAAGCCTCAGCAACACTTTGTCCAGAAACAGGAGTTTGTAACCTCCCAGTCTCTGGGAACGCATTGCACAAACCTTTCTGCAAGGCCTCCCGAAGATGTTTCATCCTCTGCTCCCTCTGCGACGGCAAGATAAGGTCCGCACCCTTACTTTTGTAACGTGGATCAAGGAGGGTTGCCAGCCAGTATTGGTCCTTCTCCTTGATACCATGAATACGAGGATCCTTACGCAGGCTTTGCAGGATCAGGGAGGCCATGCAGCGTAGGTTTGCTGAGGCATTCGGTCTGGAGTCCTCTGGGTCACTAAGGATGACATGGTCCGCAGCCACCTCACCCCAGCCACGTACAAGTACATGTGTTTCTTGGGACTGATCCCTTAAAGACTGCTGCTGATGCTGAGTGCCAGGCTCCACCTCCATACTGACACAATCCTCCTCCTCCTCCTCCTCCTCCTCTTTCTGTGTGATCGGCGGGCACGCAGGAACACTGTCTGGATAAAGGGGGCCTTGAGAGCTAAGGAAGTCCTCCTCTTCCTGCCTCTGTTCTGCCTCAAGTGCCCTGTCCATTATTCCATGCAGCGTGTGCTCCAACAGGTGGACAAGGGGGACAGTGTCACTGGTGCATGCACTGTCACTGCTCACCATCCTCGTGGCCTCCTCAAATGGTGACAGGACAGTGCATGCATCCCTGATCATGGCCCACTGGCGTGGGGAAAAAAAACCAAGCTCCCCTGACCCTGTCCTGGTACCATAGTCACACAGGTACTCATTGATGCGTGTGCAGCCGCTGCAGCATGGCCAACGTTGAGTTCCACCTGGTGGGCATGTCACAGATTAGGCGGTTCTTGGGCAGGTTAAACTCCTTTTGGAGGTCCACCAGCCGAGCACTGGCATTATATGACCGGCGGAAATGCACACAGACTTTCCTGGCCTGCCTCAGGACATCTTGTAAGCCCGGGTACCTGCCCAAGAACCGCTGCACCACCAAGTTAAGGACATGAGCCAAACAGGGCACATGGGTCATTCGTCCCTGTCGGAGGGCAGAGAGGAGGTTGGTGCCCTTGTCGCAAACCACCAAATCTGCCTTAAGTTGGCGTGGCGTCAACCACCTCTGAACCTGCCCCTGCAGAGCTGACAGAACCTCTGCCCCAGTGTGGCTCCTGTCCCCCAAGCACACCAGCTCAAGCACCGCATGGCATCTTTTGGCCTGCGTACATGCGTAGCCCCTTGAACGCCTACGGAGCACTGCTGGTTCCGAGGACAAAGCACAGGAAGAGGCCATGGAGGAAGAAGAAAAGGAGGGGGTGGAGGAGAGAGGTGTGTCACAATCATTAGTAGTGGCATTTTGGAGGCATGGTGGCGGAACAACCTCCAACACTACTGCACCTTGTCCTGCATCCTTCCCAGCTGCCGGCAGAATCACCCAATGCGCCGTGAAACTTAGGTAACGTCCCTGTCCATGCCTGCTGGACCATGAGTCAGCGGTAATATGCACCTTACCGCTGACCGCCCTGTCCAGCGAGGCATGGAAATTGCCTTCCACATGCCGGTAGAGAGCCGGAATCGCCTTCCGTGAGAAAAAGTGGCGTTTGGGTACCTGCCACTGAGGAACCGCACATTCCACAAACTCACGGAAGGGGGCAGAGTCTACCAACTGAAAAGGCAGCAGTTGAAGTGCTAGCAATTTTGCCAAGCTAGCATTCAACCGCTGGCCGTGTGGATGGCTGGGAGCAAACTTCTTTCGGCGGTGCAGCAGCTGGGGCAGGGAAATTTGCCTGGTACAATCTGACGTTGGTGTACCGAAAGCAGATTGCCCACAAGTACTTGGCTGTGACACACCTAATTCTACACCTTCATTCCTCTCAGTGCAGGTCTCAGAGAGGACTGAAGGTATAGTGGGGTTAGAGATCTCAGCTGATGAGGAGCAAGGAGAGGTCCTCTTTGTTCTTTGGTGTGGGTCTTTTAGATACGCTTGCCAACGAACTGCATGGCAGGTCAACATATGTCTGGTCAAGCATGTGGTACCCAAGCGGGAGATGTTTTGGCCACGCGAGATATGCTTGAGACATATGTTGCAAATAGCAGTGGTGCGATCTGATGCACTCGTCTCAAAAAAGGCCCACACTAAAGAACTTTTTGAATAACGCGCAGAGACTGCAGCGCCCTGCACATGCGGAGCTTTGGGGTGTGATGCAGTCAGTGTGCTGCCCTTAGGCTGGCCCCTGGAGGGCATCCTGCCTCGTTGGTGATGTGCCTCCTCCTCCTCCTCCTCTCTCCTATCAGGCACCCACATTGAGTCAGTGACCTCATAATCCCCTCCCTCCTCATCACTGGAGCAAACCTGGCAGTATGCTGCAGCAGGGGGAGCATGACTGTCAGATTGCTGTCCTTCTTGGGCACCCTCTCTGTCCGTGCTCACGTTACTGCCTTCATCTAGCTAAGTATCATCATCAGAGCCTTCCAAACGCTGGGCATCCTCCTGGAGAATGTAACCAGCACTGTGGTCAAACAGTTCCAGGGACTCCTCAGGAGGACATGGTGGGGCTAGGGACAGTGGCGTCTCCAGCTTTCATATTTAGGGGGGGCACATGGGGGGACAGGGACAAAAATAGGGGGACAATATAAAATGCAAATATATATATATATATATATATAGATAGATAGATAGATAGATATCTATATTTATTTTATCTATCCTGGGGCCCTTTACCCCTTTACTACGATCCCACAACGGCCCTTTCACATGTTCTGCAGTGAGCTCCCTCCCTACTGTATTGCCCCCCCCCCTCCAGGGTGACAGAGAACAAGAGATATATGTCACCAGCATACCAAGAAAATATAAGGGTCCAAAGCAGTGGGAGAACTATCAGGGTTGCAAAGGTTGTCTTGCCACCGGGCCCTGGTGTTCTGTCACTGTGGGGTTCCCCGGCCTCCTCTTTCTGTCCTGCCCCTGCTATTGACAGTCTGGCATTTCTTGGAATTTACAGGCTGGTTCTCCTGTCCTAAGGATGGGAGAAATCAGTCTGTTTTTTAAGTAACTGAGAGTCCTGGTGGAGTCCTTCCTGCAACTCACTCTTCTCCCTGCCAATGAGGATGCAGGGGAAGGAGCAGATCGGGCGGCCATGGTTGTGTGAGCGCTCGCATTATGCAGTGTCAGCGAGCAGAGGGAGGGGGGAGGAATCACCAGCAGGAGCTGACTGGGGACGTTCTCCCTCTCAATAGAGACTGGGACGCACTACACTAACTTGTAGCTTTAGCTGAACACTGTGCAGAGGTCTCACTACACTAACTTGTAGTTTTAGCTGAACACTGTGAGCCGGACGCACTACACTAACTTGTAGCTTTAGATGAACACTGTGCAGAGGTCTCACTACACTAACTTGTAGTTTTAGCTGAACACTGTGAGCAGGACGCACTACACTAACTTGTAGCTTTAGCTGAACACTGTGCAGAGGTCTCACTACATTAACTTGTAGTTTTAGCTGAACACTGTGAGCAGGACGCACTACACTAACTTGTAGCTTTAGCTGAACACTGTGCAGAGGTCTCACTACACTAACTTGTAGTTTTGGTGAACACTGTGAGCAGGACGCACTACACAAACTTGTAGCTTTAGATGAACACTGTGCAGAGGTCTCACTAGACTAACTTGTAGTTTTAGCTGAACACTGTGAGCAGGACGCACTACACTAACTTGTAGCTTTAGCTGAACACTGTGCAGAGGTCTCACTACACTAACTTGTAGCTTTAGCTGAACACTGTGAGCAGGACGCACTACACTAACTTGTAGCTTTAGCTGAACACTGTGCAGAGGTCTCACTACACTAACTTGTAGTTTTAGCTGAACACTGTGAGCAGGACGCACTACACTAACTTGTAGCTTTAGCTGAGCACTGTGCAGAGGTCTCACTACACTAACTTGTATTTTTAGCTGAACACTGTGAGCAGGACGCACTACAATAACTTGTAGCTTTAGCTGAACACTGTGCATAGGTCTCACTACACTAACTTGTAGTTTTAGCTGAACACTGTGAGCAGGACGCACTACACTAACTTGTAGCTTTAGCTGAGCACTGTGCAGAGGTCTCACTACACTAACTTGTATTTTTAGCTGAACACTGTGAGCAGGACGCACTACAATAACTTGTAGCTTTAGCTGAACACTGTGCAGAGGTCTCACTACACAAACTTGTAGTTTTAGCTGAACACTGTGAGCAGGACGCACTACACTAATTTGTAGCTTTAGATGAACACTGTGCAGAGGTCTCACTACACTAACTTGTAGTTTTAGCTGAACACTGTGAGCAGGACGCACTACACTAACTTGTAGCTTTAGTTTCAATAAGTTTTTATTGATTTTTCATGAAATAATAATGAACAGAAAATAAAGTACAGTATAATCATTAAGAGTTGTCACAATTTTGCTTTACAAGGTTCATGTTAGGACACGTATTTCCATTTGTATGTCATTCATTACCATTGGAGTATATATGCATATCAGGAGTGTTACTCGACTCCCCAAGACACCCCTTTTGGGATCTGACTGTGTCCTATAGAGGGAGTTTTTTCACAATCTCGACAAAACCCGTTGTGTCTGGTGTTCTTTCATGACATAGGTTTATATCAAATCAGTACAGTATTTCTCTTATTGGACAACACATGAATAGTGCTACTAAATAACTATTAACAGAACTTTTGATATATTTCCGCAGTGTGAACTTTTGCTATTGACCATCCGTAGAGCATTGACTTGATGAATATATCATCTTATCCTATCTCAATTAACTATGAATTTATTGATTATGTGATTATGTAATGTTCCCATAGAAATTCAGTCCTGAGTTTTTTGGATACCATGTTAACCAGGAGTTCCAAATTTTGGAAGCCTGGTTGTAGTTCCCCTGGCTACGGGCAAATTGTATCTCATATGCACTGTGTGTAGTCATTATGCTTAGGGTTTCCGCTATTAATGGTGGGTTTGCGTCCTTCCAATGTCTGACTATGTTGAGTCTGGCTGCTATAAGTAGATGTGATACCACAGTTCTCATTGGAGCAGGTATTAGTTCTATTCCTAATGACAGAAGTGCCATACCTGGAGAATATGTAATTTTGGTACCTGAGATTTGTTCTATGGTGCTAAAAACGAGGGACCAATACCTTTTAAGGTGTGGGCATGACCACAGTATATGTAGTAATGTACCCCTGTGACCGCAGTTCCTCCAACATTCAGGGGATGCTGCAGTAGCAAATTTAGAAATGCGGTGTGGAGTAAGATACCATCGCAATAGAATTTTATAGTACAATTCCCATAGGTTAGCACTTCTCGTAGAGTTATATGTAACTCTGAATGCTTTTGTCCACTGTTCTTCTGTATAGGTCCTTTCAAAGTCCCTTTCCCACGCTGTGATGTTGTTAGTTTTACGAAAGGAATGTTTGTCTTGTAAGAATTTATATATTAAGGATGTGCCATTTTGAGTTGATTTGGTGTTTGTGTAGTAAAGGGCCAGTTTCCAAGGTATTTGTGTAAGTAGGTTGCTACTCTTGTTGTCTATTAGATGGGATAATTGGATATATTTGTAGGTCTCAGATTCTGGTACGGAATATTCGATCTGTAATGATCTGAATGATTTCATTGTAGGTCCTACAAAAAGGTCCTCTAGGAGGAGTAATTTGCTATTACACCAGTTTGTTAGCGATAAGTCAGGGATAACATGTTCCAAGGCTGTGATCGGGAATTTTAGAAGCATTTGTGGATCTTCTTGGGTTATATTTGCGAGTAGGTATTTCCAGGATTCAATAGAAGCCTGTATAGTAGGTGCAAGTGATGATGATTTGGTATGATGGTGTGGACTAGAGATCAGGTAGTTATATAGGTTCCCCCCCTTAATTTGTGCGCTTTCAAGTCCCGACCATAGTGTGGTAGTGCTCTGAGGAAACCAAGTCTTAACTTGGGTAAGTATGGTAGCTACATAGTAGTCTTTTATAGAAACATGTCCTATCCCTCCCATCTGTTTCGTTTTTATAAGTTTGTTGAAAGCACAACGTGCTTTTTTGCCTGCCCATAAATACCTGTCGACTATAAGTTGTGCTTGGTGAAAGAAGGACTGTGGAACCGGTATTGGTAAGGTCCTAAATAAATAAAGGAATTGTGGTAGAATTTGCATTTTAAATGCTGCAAGTCTGCCTGTCCAGGACAGATCAAACTTTTGCATTTTGTCTAGTTTACATTTTAAGGAATCCAATAAAGGGGTGTAGTTTTCTCTTACTAAGTCTGAGGTTTTAGGTGTAAGAGTAATCCCTAGGTATGCAATGCCTTTTTCTTTCCATCTGTATGGGAATTTGGAAGTAATGTCATTTTTCACCTTATCTGTAAGCCCTAGACCCAATAGGTAGGATTTGGTATCATTGACCTTATAGTAGGATATAGCATTAAACAAATGTAAAGCATCATGAACCGAAGCCAGGGAAGATGTGACGTCTGTGAGAATTAAAATTATATCATCCGCGAATAGACTTATGGTATGCATGTTGTTCCCTATTGCTAATCCTTTGATTTGGGGGTGTTGGCGAATATATGCTGCTAGTGGTTCCATTAGAAGGTTAAAAATTAATGGGGATAATGGACACCCTTGACGTGTCCCATTTGTAATGTCAAATGGGGTGGAGAGCATTCCAGATGTAAGCCTGTGCTGACGGGGATGTGTAAAGTGCAATAATAGCTTGATATATTTGGCCCTCAAAGCCGAACTTGGCTAAAACCTGCTCTAGATATTTCCAGTGGATTCTGTCGAACGCCTTCTCTGCATCCAAAGCAAGGAGCAGAGAAGGCGTTCCAGTTCTGTTGGCTACATGGATAAGATTGACCAAACGTCTGGTTGCGTCCGCTGTTTGGCGTCCTTTAGTAAAACCAGATTGATCTGGGTGAATTAAAGAAGGAAGGAGGTTAACTATTCTTCCGGCTATTAATTTAGCGTATAGTTTTAGGTCATTATTGAGTAATGAGATTGGGCGGAAGTTTTGTGGGGTATTTGGATCCTTCCCTGGCTTCGGCAATGCCACAATCATCGCTTTTAACATTTCAGAGGGAAATGAGGAGGAGGAGGCAGCTTGGTTATATATTTCCGTAAGTTTAGGTGACAATATTTCTTTAAATGTTTGGAAATATTCGCCTGAAAATCCGTCAGGGCCTGGGGATTTGTTTTTGGGTAATGAGTCTATCCCTTGAGACACTTCTTGTGTCGTGAAAGGGGAGTTCAGCGCTTCAATTTGGTTATCTGTAAGGTGAGGTAGATCTATTTTGCTGAGAAATTCAGAGATAGCGTCGGTTGATGGTTGAATTACTTGGGGGTCTTTTTTTAAATTATATAAAGACCCGTAATAAGTGCTAAAGGCATCTGCTATTGCCTGGGGATGGTATAATTTAGTTTGAGTTACTGGGTGAATAATGCAGGGAATTTTGGATTTATGTCTAAGACCTCGTAAGCGAGTGGCTAATAATTTCCCTGCCTTATTTCCAGTGGCATAATATGTCATTTTCAACCTCCTGGAAGATTTTTCAAAATCCTCCAGCAGTATGAGACGTAATTCATGCCTCAGCTTGGTTATTTCTTCGGTTTGTGTTTGGTTAAGATTGGCTTTGTTTTGATCTTCTAATGTCTGTATTTGTTTGGAAATTTCCATTATGCGCTGCCCCCTCTTTCTCTTAGCCCTGGCCCCCATTTTAATTAGAAGGCCTCTCATAAACGCTTTATGCGTGTTCCACGTAATAAAAGGATCCTTAACTGAACCTGCATTGTATTCAAAAAATTCCTCCAGATCTCTTTGTAAAGCAGACCTGGAAGGATCAGCTTGGAATAGGTGTGGATTAGATCTCCATATAAAGGTGGCACCGCTAGCGGATTGGTCCTCCACCAGCAGTGAGACCGACGCGTGATCCGACCAGGTAATGCCATTGATCTGAGATGCTTTAACTTTGGTTAGCAACCATCTATCTGTTAAAAAAAGATCAAGTCTAGAGTACATTTTGTGGCTAGCTGAAAAAAAGGAGTAGTCTCTCTCTGAGGCATGAAGACACCTCCACGCATCGTATACATCATAAGTCCTCAAGAGGTGTTGGAGTGATTGGGGTCTTCTTTTAGTGTTTGAACTAGAGTCCATGGTGGGGTCTGGTGGCAGATTAAAGTCCCCGCAGAGTATTAGGTGCCCCTTCTGTATTCGTTGTACTCTTTTCAGTAATTTATGAAGAAAGCGGGATTGATGCGTATTGGGAGCATAAACGTTCACTACTGTATAGGTGGTGTTGTTGATGTCACAGATTAAGACAAGGTATCTACCTTGTGTATCACTTATCTCAGTGTGGAGGTGAAAGGCTACTGTGTCTTTGATTGCTGTGAGGACTCCTCTTCTTTTGGTATCAGAATTTGCAAAAAATATGTGCGGGAATTTAGGATGAGAGCATGTAGGTTGGGCTTGTTTTTTAAAGTGCGTCTCTTGTACACAAAATATGTCTCCTTTATGTTGAAGTGCTTCCTTCCACATGGATTTTCTCATCATATAGTTAAACCATTATACAGTGCCTTGCAAAAGTATTCGGCCCCCTTGAACTTTTCAACCTTTTGCCACATTTCAGGCTTCAAACATAAAGATATAAAATTTTAATTTTTTTGTGAAGAATCACCAACAAGTGGGACACAATTGTGAAGTGGAACGAAATCTATTGGATATTTTAAACTTTTTTAGCAAATAAAAAACTGAAAAGTGGTGCGTGCAAAAGTATTCGGCCCCTTTACTTTCAGTGCAGAAAACTCACTCCAGAAGTTCAGCGAGGATCTCTGAATGATCCAATGTTGTCCTAAATGACTGATGGTGATAAATAGAATCCACCTGTGTGTAATCAAGTCTCTGTATAAATGCACCTGCTCTGTGATAGTCTCAGGGTTCTGTTCAAAGCGCAGAGAGAATCATGAAGACCAAGAAACACACCAGGCAGGTCCGTAATACTGTTGTGGAGAAGTTTAAAGCCGGATTTGGATACAAAAAGATTTCCCAAGCTTTAAACATCCCAAGGAGCACTGTGCAAGCGATCATTTTGAAATGGAAGGAGTATCAGACCACTGCAAATCTACCAAGACCTGGCTGTCCCTCTAAACTTTCAGCTCAGACAAGGAGAAGACTGATCAGAGATGCAGCCAAGAGGCCCATGATCACTCTGGATGAACTGCAGAGAACTACAGCTGAGGTGGGAGAGTCTGTCCATAGGACAACAATCAGTCATACACTGCACAAATCTGGCCTTTATGGAAGAGTGGCAAGAAGAAAGCCATTTCTCAAAGATATCCATAAAAAGTCTCGTCTAAAGTTTGCCACAAGCCACCTGGGAGACACACCAAACATGTGGAAGAAGGTGCTCTGGTCCGATGAAACCAAAATCAAACTTTTTAGCCACAATGCAAAACGATATGTTTGGCGTAAAAGCAACACAGCTCATCACCCTCAACACACCATCCCCACTGTCAAACATGGTGGTGGCAGCATCATGGTTTGGGCCTGCTTTTCTTCAGCATGGACAGGGAAGATGGTTAAAATTGAGGGGAAGATGGATGCAGCCAAATACAGGACCATTCTGGATGAAAACCTGTTGGAGTCTGCAAAAGACCTGAAACTGGGACGGAGATTTATCTTCCAACAAGACAATGATCCCAAACATACAGCAAAATCTACAAAGGAATGGTTCACAAATAAACGTATCCACGTGTTAGAATGGCCAAGTCAAAGTCCAGACCTGAATCCAATCGAGAATCTGTGGAAAGAGCTGAAAACTGCTGTTCACAAACGCTCTCCATCCAACCTCACTGAGCTTGAGCTGTTTTGCAAGGAAGAATGGGCAAGAATTTCAGTCTCTCGATGTGCAAAACTGATAGAGACATACCCCAAGCGACGTGCAGCTGTAATTGCAGCAAAAGGTGGCTCTACAAAGTATTAACGCAAGGGGGCCGAATAATTTTGCACGCCCCACTTTTCATTTTTTTATTAGTTAAAAAAGTTTCAACAATCCAATAGATTTCGTTCCACTTCACAATTGTGTCCCACTTGTTGGTGATTCTTCAGAAAAAATAAAAATTTTATATCTTTGTTTGAAGCCTGAAATGTGGCAAAAGGTTGAAAAGTTCAAGGGGGCCGAATACTTTCGCAAGGCACTGTATATAGTGATCTAAACGCCTGGTGAAGGTCATAAAAAAGGGGGGTCACTGTTCTCATTAACATTATAGGGGATGTGCCACTATATCATCCTGAATTCTCAGGGTCAGGGTCACCCCCATGACCCGAGATATCCGCCATCTTTCGTGCTCCCCAATCTAACTCTCACCTCCTCTTTACACCTATTTCCTTATCCAAAAAATGCCTAATTGTTAGTGATCACATATTCTAAACTCATATTAACATTAAATAATATGCCCCAATTTACCCATAAAATAACCCTTTAAAGTGTGATTCATCTAATTAAGTGTAGATATTCCACACACCTGCGTTAGATAACGCCACAGTTGCTCACAGTGTAAATTCCCATATTCCCCATATAGTTGTGGGGGTATAAAGCAAAATTGTGTACAACACATACATGTGCATGACCAAAATATGTGCTTAAACAAAATAAGTGCAATTACATAAAAGTATATGTTACCAAAAAAATGCCCAATTGGATGTGACCCAATGTTGCTAAATAGTGATTCCTAATCTCTATTCCACCCAACCTCCCTCTGTGTATATCCACGAAGGTGGGTTCAAAAGTTTCCTATGTTTCAACCAGGAACACCCCTCAACCCTTTCCTATTAAAGCAATTTAGACTTAAATTGCTTTATAAATGATTTTTAAAGGATTTTTGGAAGGGGTTCAGGCTCATGTAATGTGATGCCTATAAAGAATATAAGGTATCAGCCAACACCTGCCATCATAGGTGAGACTTTTAATAGGAAAGGGTTGAGGGGTGTTTCTGGTTGAAACATAGGAAACTTTTGAACCCACCTTCGTGGATATACACAGAGGGAGGTTGGGTGGAATAGAGATTAGGAATCACTATTTAGCAACATTGGGTTACATCCAATTGGGCATTTTTTTGGTAACATATACTTTTATGTAATTGCACTTATTTTGTTTAAGCACATATTTTGGTCATGCATATGTATGTGTTGTACACAATTTTGCTTTATACCCCCACAACTATATGGGGAATATGGGAATTTACACTGTGAGCAACTGTGGCGTTATCTAACGCAGATGTTACTTAGAGTGGAATATCTACACTTAATTAGATGAATCACACTTTAAAGGGTTATTTTATGGGTAAATTGGGGCATATTATTTAATGTTAATATGAGTTTAGAATATGTGATCACTAACAATTAGGCATTTTTTGGATAAGGAAATAGGTGTAAAGAGGAGGTGAGAGTTAGATTGGGGAGCACGAAAGATGGCGGATATCTCGGGTCATGGGGGTGACCCTGACCCTGAGAATCCAGGATGATATAGTGGCACATCCCCTATAATGTTAATGAGATCAGTGACCCCCCTTTTTATGACCTTCACCAGGTGTTTAGATCACTATATATAATGGTTTAACTATATCATGAGAAAGATATCAGAAGAAATGCTCCATTCAGTCATTTATATACAATTATAATCATAATTTGATCGCATTAGCGATAGTGCTCAATGAATAAGTAGTTTTTTATATATTATGATTTTTATATTATCTTTTAAAATGTTATTTTCATATGTACAAGATTTTAGCATGATACATTCCTTACTATACGAAGTAGGGGAAGTAATGACCTTCGTTTACATTACAGTGATTGAAGTGTCAGTATCTGTCGTTTTTGTATATTTATCGGAGGCGCCGGGTAGTAGGTGAGAGAGATACCAGACGCCTGCACAACTCGGGTCCGCCGTGACCACAACTCATATAGTGGCTGATCTGTATACATCTGTTGCTGTGCTTTGAAGATCGGTTTGCAGTGAAAGTGTTTATCTGCGTTTTTTGACACTTGTTACATGTGAGTTTTATACTAAAGATTTTGAAGTGTTTTTAATAAATTTTCAAACGTTTTTGCACTATTGGAGTATTTTTATATTTCACATATGGAACGATCCCTGCACACGATTCTGTTATTGTGATCTGCCGATGTGACCCGTGTGATGTGGTCAACAAGCGTGTAAGCCCTAACACGAGAGTGTGGGCATTAGGAGTCGGTAAGTGGATTACCATAGGGAGTGGGATCACCAAACACTTGGGTGTGGTGGAAGTTGAAGAAAAGAAAAGAAAGTCTACAGTGAAGGGACTATTGCTGGCCTATCAACTGTCTTCTGGATTTTTTATGTTTATATATGTTTATCACTTGTCACTGGGTGGGCATTCATTTATGTGATATATATATTTGCTGTGTATATCATTTGATTTAATTTCGGATATTTCACAGGTTCATTTATATTAGCGCCACTGTGTTTTGCTTTGTGCTATAAGGTCACCCATTTTCACACAGAGAAACACTATGTACAGTACAAAGACCAGAGAATAGTCGTTATCTGATCTGAGGTCATACACAGGGAAATCCAATCTAGCAGAGCAAGGCAGACAGACAGGGAGCTATCACCAGCATAATACTGCAAGCTTGGCTAGCCTAAATCAGGTCGGGTCTCCACCTAGAGTCTGGCCACAATCAATCCCCCTGCATGTGGACAGACAGACAAGGTGAATGCCACAGCCAAAACCAGGATGCTGGAACCAGCAGCTATGATGGAGCAGGATGCTGGGGCTTGAGAAGGGTGAAATATCCTCCTTGAAGCCAGCCCTATTTGCTCCTTCTCCTAAATGGCAGCACCCCAACCGTCCTCCACCTCTTAATCCTCCTCTACCTCAGCAATAGGCAAAGAATTCTGCCCAGGCCCTGAGAAAGCAGCGAGTACTCTTCTTCATTCTACTGCTATACATCCAGTGCTCAGCTTATCAAGTCATAGAGTAAGTAACAAGAAATGGATTACGTTATTAATCCCTGCTTCTTTGTGGCTCACCGTTTTGGTCACCTTTTTCACAAGGTGCCAAAATGCTGCATGCATTCTGAATGATGAGGTAATGACATGGTGAAAAGAACCCCAGTACAGGTACTCATTTATGACATGCTGCTGTAAGTGCAACCTCTAATGCCGCGTACACACGGTCGGACTTTCCGGCATACTTGGTCCGGCACACTTTCCGACGGATTTTGTCCACCAGGTGCGCCGGACTTTAAAACGGACGGACTTGCCCACACACGCCGGGAATTTCCGGCGGGCTAGGTCCGCCCGTCTTTCCGACGGACTTTCGCCGGAGTTCCGGCGGACTTTCAGAATGAACGGACTTGCCCACACACGGCCAAGTCCGTTCATTTTGAACGTGACTCAGGTGCGACGGGACTAGAAAAGGATGTCAATCTTGCCGCTTTTATCGGCGAGATTGACACCTTGCGAGCCCCGTCGCGGGGCATACCAGGCCCTTAGGTCTGGTATGGATTATAAAGGGGAACTTCTACGCCGAAAAAACGGCGTGGGGCCCCCCCTAAAATCCATACCAGACCCCGATCCGAGCACGCAGCCTGGCCGGTCAGGAAAGGGGGTGGGGACGAGCGAGCGCCCCCCCCCCTCCTGAACCGTACCAGGCCGCATGCCCTCAACATGGGGGGTGGGTGCTTTGGGGTAGGGGGGCGCCCTGCGCCCCCCCCCAAAGCACCTTGTCCCCATGTTGATGAGGACAAGGGCCTCTTCCCGACAACCCTGGCCGTTGGTTGTCGGGGTCTGCGGGCGGGGGCTTATCGGAATCTGGGAGCCCCCTTTAATAAGGGGGCCCCCAGATCCCGGCCCCCCACCCTATGTAAATGAGTATGGGGTACATGGTACCCCTACCCATTTACCTAGGAAAAAAGTGTAAGTAATAAAACACACTACACAGGTTTTTAAAATATTTTATTAAACAGCTCCGGGGGGGTGGGGATCTTCCTCCGGCTTCGGGGGACTTCTTCCGGCTTCGGGGGTCCCTCCGCTTCATCTTCTCCCGGCGTCCGGCTGGTTCTTCTCCGCTCTCTTCTCCCGGTGTTCCAGTTCTTCGGCCGGCTCCTCTGCTGTGTTCATGTAGCTCTCTTGCCAGCAGAGGTCCGGACTTCTGAGCTGCTGGGCTTCTTCTCTTCTCTTCTCTTCTCCAGATGTTGACACGACGCTCTCTCCGGCTGGACTGGTCTCTGAGGGCTGCGTTGTGACTTATATAGGCGGAGACCCCGCCCCCATATGATGTCACAGTCCCTGGGCATGCTGGGACTGTGACGTTTTAGGGGGCGTGGTCGACCACGCCCCCTAAAACGTCACAGTCCCAGCATGCCCAGGGACTGTGACATCATATGGGGGCGGGGTCTCCGCCTATATAAGTCACAACGCAGCCCTCAGAGACCAGTCCAGCCGGAGAGAGCGTCGTGTCAACATCTGGAGAAGAGAAGAGAAGAGAAGAAGCCCAGCAGCTCAGAAGTCCGGACCTCTGCTGGCAAGAGAGCTACATGAACACAGCAGAGGAGCCGGCCGAAGAACTGGAACACCGGGAGAAGAGAGCGGAGAAGAACCAGCCGGACGCCGGGAGAAGATGAAGCGGAGGGACCCCCGAAGCCGGAAGAAGACCCCCGAAGCCGGAGGAAGATCCCCACCCCCCCGGAGCTGTTTAATAAAATATTTTAAAAACCTGTGTAGTGTGTTTTATTACTTACACTTTTTTCCTAGGTAAATGGGTAGGGGTACCATGTACCCCATACTCATTTACATAGGGTGGGGGGCCGGGATCTGGGGGCCCCCTTATTAAAGGGGGCTCCCAGATTCCGATAAGCCCCCGCCCGCAGACCCCGACAACCAACGGCCAGGGTTGTCGGGAAGAGGCCCTTGTCCTCATCAACATGGGGACAAGGTGCTTTGGGGGGGGCACAGGGCGCCCCCCTACCCCAAAGCACCCACCCCCCATGTTGAGGGCATGTGGCCTGGTACGGTTCAGGAGGGGGGGGGGGGGCGCTCGCTCGTCCCCACCCCCTTTCCTGACCGGCCAGGCTGCGTGCTCGGATCGGGGTCTGGTATGGATTTTAGGGGGACCCCACGCCGTTTTTTCGGCGTAGCGGGGTTCCCTTTATAATCCATACCAGACCTAAGGGCCTGGTATGCCCCGCGCTCGCCGCAATAGGAAGATTTGTTTTTCCTATTGCAGCGAGCGCGAGATGCAATACCCTGCCCTCGTGTCGTATCTGGTCCGTCGGACCAGCCTACACACGAGCGGGCTTTCCGTCGGACCAGCACACACACGAGCGGACTTTCCGCCCGAAACTGAGTCCGACGGAAAGATTTAAAGCTTGTTTCAAATCTAGGTCCGGCGGGCTTTTGGGAAGAAGTCCGCCGGAAAAGTCCGCCGCCGCCCACACACGGGCGGATTGTCCGGCACACTCTGGTCCGCCGGACCAAGTATGCCGGAAAGTCCGACCGTGTGTACGCGGCATAAGGAAATGAGCCAGGCAAGGTTAATGTGTGATTTTCCCAGGTGAAGAGCAGCCAGCAAGTAAGTGCTATTTTCATATATGACCTTGTCTGACTGAACATGACATGGGGTCTGCCCAGAGGCATAACTAGAACCTTCAGGGCCCCGATGCAAGAAACCATGAAGGGCCCCCCTGACCCCCTCCCGCAGCCCTTGCCACTCATGCAGGGCCCTTTACTCCCATTGCGAGCTACGGGATCTCCCTCCAGTGAGAAGCTTACTTCCCGAGACTATACAGTGGAGGGGGGCTTCTGAACCGCAGATGTCGGCTTCAGTGTACAAGCAGAGTGACTCAATTGTTTACTGAAGCCGATGCCTACCTGGGTCAGGGGCCCCTATAGTTGCCAACATTTCAAAATGTTTTTAGGGACACTTTTTTTCCATGCAAGCCCAGAAAGCCATTGTAGACAGGGTATGTACTTTAATTAGGGATGGGGCATTCATTTAATATGGGTGTAGTTCTACAAGAAATGTCCCATTAACATATTTATGTGTTGGGGGAAGCTTTCCTTGTCTCTAAGGACCATTTCGGGTACTCCAATCAGGTCCACCTGTCAGTTTTTCAGGTGGATTTGATCAGACGCTCCATTCACCTCTATGGAGTGGCGGATGTCAGCTGACAAATTCTGTCTGTGAAATCCAGATGGATGGAGACCCTATTTTCCATCCGTCTGGAGGATCGGATTGGATCGGATGAAAACATTCATCTGATCTCTCCATAGAGGAGAGCGGGGCTCTTACAGGTCCGTCTCTGCACAGTGAGCAGTGGTGGCCCATGCATTGTGGGCGCAAGGGCACCGCCCCCCATCCCTGCTGCCACCCCCCTATCCATGTGCCTGGCCCCTTTCAGGATGGGTATTTTTTTTTTTTGAAGCACCAGATTAGAGCCAGAGGCTCTAATAGGCTTCACAAAAGGGTGGGCTCAGGGAGCAGAGAGGGCACGCTGGTCTCACCCAAACGCGTGACCATAGCGAATGAATTTTTGCTATTTTCAAACTACAGTACCTCCCCGCCAATCAGGAGGCAGGTCAGTGAGACCTGTTTCCTGATTGGCCAAAGTGCCAGGTGATTCTATTGGATGCCCAGTGCTTTGGCAGAAGAGGAAACACAGAGCGGAGGAAGCATGAGGAGCGGCACCGCCACCGCTGCCTGCACTGGAGGAGACACAGCAGGAGGGGAGGACACCATAGCCCAGTAAGTGCCAGACCTCCCGTGAGGGGATGCTGTTGGTGCCGCAAGACCCACGCCACGGGGGGGGGGGGTTGTTTCTGTTCGTGCCATGAACCACGCGCCAAGGGGGGGGGAGAGGGAATTGGGCAATGCTGCGGTCCTATATACCCTATCTGTGATGCTGATCTATATACCCCATCTGTGATGCTGATCTATATACCCCATCTGTGATGCTGATTTATATACCCTATCTGTGATGCTGATCTACTGTATATACCCCATCTGTGGTTCTGATCTATATACCCCATCTGTGATGCTGATCTATATACCCCATCTGTGATCCTGATCTATATATCCCACCTGTGATGCTGATCTATAAACCCTATCTGTAATGCTGATCTACTGTATATACCCCATCAGTGGTTCTGATCTATATACCCCATCTGTGATGCTGTTCTATATACCCCATCTGTGATGCTGATCTATATACTCCATCTGTGATGCTGGTCTATATACCCTATCTATGATGCTGCTGATCTATATACCCCATCTGTGATGCTGCTCTATATACTCTATATGTGATGCTGATCTATATACCCCATCTGTGATGCTGATTTATATACCCTATCTGTGATGCTGATCTACTGTATATACCCCATCTGTGGTTCTGATCTATATACCCCATCTGTGATGCTGATCTATATACCCCATCTGTGATCCTGATCTATATATCCCACCTGTGATGCTGATCTATAAACCCTATCTGTAATGCTGATCTACTGTATATACCCCATCAGTGGTTCTGATCTATATACCCCATCTGTGATGCTGTTCTATATACCCCATCTGTGATGCTGATCTATATACCCCATCTGTGATGCTGATCTATATACCCTATCTATGATGCTGCTGATCTATATACCCCATCTGTGATGCTGCTCTATATACTCTATATGTGATGCTGATCTATATACTCCATCTGTGATGCTGATCTATATACCCCATCTGTGATGCTGATCTATATACCCCATCTGTGATGCTGATCTATATACCCCATCTGTGATGCTGATCTAGATACCCCATCTGTGAGGCTGATCTATATACCCTATCTGTCATTCTGATCTAAATATCCTATCTGTAATGCTGCTGACCTATACAGTGTATTCATAAGTTTACATATCCTGGCAGAATTTTTGATTTCTTCATTTTTCAGAGAATATGGATGATAACACAAAACCTTTTCTTTCACTCGTGGTTAGTGTTTGGCTGAAGCCATTTATTATCAATCAACTGTGTTTACTCTTTTTAAATCAAAATCACAACAGAAACTACCTAAATTACCGATCAAAAGTTTATATGCCCCAGGTCTTAATACCGTGTATTGCCCCCTTTAACATCAATTATAGCTTGAAGTCTTTTGTGGTATTTGTGGATGAGGCTCTTTATCTTCTCAGATGGTAAAGCTGCCCATTCCTCTTGGCAAAAAGCCTCCAGGTCCTGTAAATTCTTGGGCTGTTTCGCATGAACTGCACATTTTGAGATCTCCCCTGAAATTATGAGGTCAGGAGACTGAGATGGCCACTCCAGAACCTTTACTTTATTCTGCTGTAGCCAATGACAGGTCGACTTGGCCTTGTGTTTTGGATCATTGTCTTGTTGGAATGTGCAAGTACTTCCCATGCGCAGCTTCCTGGCTGATGAATGCAAATATTCCTCCAGTATTTTTTGATAACCTACTGCATTCATCTTGCCATCAATTTTGACCAAAGAACCCCTCATTTTCCGTTCCTTGATTAGAGTTTTAACACTGCTGATTGGCATTCTCAATTCCTTGGATATCTTTTTATATCATTTTCCTGTTTTATACAGTTCCACTACCTTTTCCTGCAGATCCTTTGAGAATTCTTTTGCTTACCCATGACTCAGAATCCAGACATATCAGTGCAGCATTGGATGAAAGATGCAAGGGTCTGTCAGTAGTCCAGAAACTCATTGACCTTTATACACACACTAATTACAAGCAAACATATCACAGATGAGGATGGTTACTTTTAATAGCCATTCAAAACCCTTTCTGTCAACTTGTGTGCATGTTATCAGGCCAAAATCACCAGGGTATGTAAACTTTTGATCAGGGTCATTTGGGTAGTTTCTGTTGTGATTATGATTTAAAAAGAGTAAACACAGTTGATTGATAATAAATGGCTTCAGCCAAACACTAACCATAAGTGAAAGAAAAGTTTTTGTGTTATCATTTATATTCTCTAAAAAATGTCCAAGAAATCATAAATTCTGCCAGGGTATGTAAACTTATGAGCACAACTGCATACCTTATCTGTGATGCCCTGATCTGTGAGGCTGAGCTATATACTCTGTCCTGTGATGCTGAGCTGTATACTCTGTCCTGTGATGCTGAGCTGTATACTCTGTCCTGTGATTCTGGGGCTGTATACTCTGTACTGTGATTCGGGGGCTGTATACTCTGTCCTGTGATGCTGAGCTGTATACACCTGACACTATGGATGAAAGCAAATGGGATACAGGGGACAGAGTGGGCGCATTCTATAACGGGTGGGGCTTATGAGAAATGGGAGGGGTCAAAAAAGAAAGGCGGTTAAAACTTCACCAACCACCACTGACAGTGAGCAGAGATGGACCTGTCATTATCCTGCTCAGAGGGGATCAGTGGATTGATCCCCTGCTCAGCAAAGAAAGTGGAGTCCATCGGGCAGACCTCCCGTATGAAAGAGCCCTAAAGTTTACTGTTTATGTTTTGTGACATGTGGTGAATAGTGGGGAGAGATGCTGCTGTAGCGGTAGTGATCGCATCACTTGGAACCCAGGACACCCCATGAGAGATTTGGAGTACATTCTCTGAGTGCCCAGGGCTAGTGATGATACTGCATGTATCTATTATTATTGTCACTAAGACATTAGGAAGCTATTTGAGATATTATTATCATAATATGCATGAAGTTGTGAAAAATTTCTAAAGTGACCATATATACTGTGACTGTATTTTTATATTACTTAATGGTAATGTGAACATGCAGATATGTATTTGGATTTCTTATTGTAGCTTACTATAAACTATAATAATAAACCCAAATAAATATCCACGCTCACATTAACCACTTGATCACTGGGCACTTAAACCCCCTTCCTAACCAGACCAATTTTCAGCTTTCGGTGCTCTCACACTTTGAATGACAATTACTCAGTCATGCAACACTGTACCCATATGAAATTGTTGTCCTTTTTTTTCACACAAATAGAGCATTCTTTTGGTGGTATTTAATCACTGCTGGGTTTTTTTATTTTTTGCGCTATAAATGAAAAAAGACCGGCAATTCTGTAAAAAAAATACCTTTTTCTTTGTTTCTGTTATAAAATTTTGCAAATTAGCAATTTTTCTTCATAAATTTTTGGCCAAATGTTATACTACTACATATCTTTGGTAAAAAAAATCCAAATGTTGTATATTATTTGGTCTGTGTGAAAGTTATAGAGTCTACAAGCTATTTTCTCTGAAAATTGATCACCTGATGTACTGACGGCCTATCTAATTTCTTGAGACCCTAACAAGCCAGGACAGTACAAATACCCCCCAAATGACCCTTTTTTGGAAAGTAGACATTCAAAGGTATTTAGAAAGAGGCATGGTGAGTTTTTTTAAGTTGCAATATTTCCCACAATTCTTTGCAAAATCAAGATTTCTTTTTTTTCACAAAGTTGTTATATAAGCAGGTTATTTCTCACACACAGCATATGCATACCACAAATTACACCCCAAAATACATTCTGCTACTCCTCCTGAGTATGGTGATACCACATGTGTGAGACTTGTACACACCGTGGCCACATACAGAGGCCCAGCATGCAGGGAGCACCATCAGATGTTCTTGGAGCATAATTTACATAATCTAATTTCTTGACTACCTCTTGCACTTTTGTAGGCCCTGGAGCACTAGGACAATGGAAATGCCCAAAAAGTGACCCCATTATGGAATTGAAAACACTCCAACATAAAATCTCTGAGGCATATTGAGTCTTTTGAACATGTAATTTTTTTTTACTAGTTTTTGGAAAATGTGGAAAGAAAATTAAAACGCATTTTTTTTTTACACAAAGTTGTCAATTTATACAATATTTCTAACACATAGCATGTACATGGCAAAAATTACACCCCAAAATAGATTCTCCTACTCCTCCCGAGTAGACAATACCACGTGTGTGAGACCTTTACACAGCCTGGCCACATACAGAGGCCCAACATGCAGGAAGCACCATCAGGCATTCTAGGGGCATAAATGCCAAATCTAATTTGACTACCTATTACACTTTGAGGCATTGTAGTTGCATGGTTGAGCCATGAATGTGGATGGCTGGGTATGGCTGAGTATGAATGGGATGGCTGGGTATGGCTGAGTATGGATGGCATTGCTGGGTATGGCTGAGTATGGATGGGATGGCTGGGTCGGGTATGGATGAGTATGGCTGGGTGGGTATGTCTGAGTGTGGATGGGATGGCTGGATGAGTATTGCTGAGTATGGATGGATGGATGAGTATTGCTGAGTATGGATGAGTATTGCTAAGCATGGATGGATGGATGAGTATTGCTGAGAATGAATGGATGAGTATTGCTGAGGATGGATGGATGGATGGATGAGTATTGCTGAGCATGGATGGATAGATGAGTATTTCTGAGTATGGATGGCTGAGGATGGATGGATGGATGAGTATTGCTGAGGATGCATGAGTATTGCTGAGCATGGACATATGAGTATTGCTGAGTATGGATGAGTATGGATGGCTGAGGATGGATGAGTATTGCTGAGGATGGATGGATGAGTATTGCTGAGCATGGATGGATGGATGAGGATGGATGGATGAGGATGGATGGATGAGTATTGCTGAGGATGGATGAGTATGGATGACTGAGCATGGATGGATGGATGAGTATTGCTGCGTATGGATGAGTATGGATGGCTGAGGATGGATGGATGGATGAGTATTGCTGAGGATGGCTGAGCATGGATGGATGGCTGAGCATGGATGGATGGATGGCTGGATGAGTGCTGGAATTGTCACAGATCAGCGCTGTGGGCAATACACATCCAGCCCACAGCACTGCAGCACTTGATCTCTCCCCTCTCCTCTCACACTGTACCAATCGGTACAGAGAGGGGAGAGAGGAATCGGACATGACACCGGTTTGTTTACAAGTGACCACTCCATCAATTAACGGAGCGGCCATTTACCGTGATCCGTGATTCTCCCCTGCGTCTCCTCTTCAACATCACAGTGGTGATTCCGCCAAAAGTCTCCTCCCTCCTCCTAAATCCGCGTTCTAGGTGGCCAATAGGATCGCTTCTCCTATCGGCCAATCAGGTGACAGGTCTCAGGCCCGGCTTCCCGATTGGCCGGGAGGAGAATCAGGAAGACAATAGCGAATGTTAATTTGCTATTGTCCCACAGCTGGTTGGGCTTGGGCTTTGGTGCAGTGCTCTGCTCCCCGAGCCCACCATTTTTTGAAGCCTATTAGAGCCTCTCTCTAATCATGTGCTTAAAAAAAAAAACATTGGAATCCATGCGTCCGGTGCCCTGCAAGTATATTAGGGGGCTGGATGAATGAATAGGAGGCCAGGGCCTCGGTGCCCTGCATTACAGGCCACCGCTGCAAATTGAATTTTCAGTATTTAGGTAATTAGGTGCATTAAAACAAAAGGTGTGTAAACTCAGTCACAGCCTGAGTAGAAAAGCCTGTGTAAGACCCTTGCTCTCTCTGGGAAAACAGTGATCTCTTTAAAGAGGTCATCAATGTTCTCTGCTAAGTCAGAGCTTTCCAACCAACAGTGAGCATTAACTTTGCTGATTGAAGGGCTTTGGATCTGACTTATCGGAGCAGGGTGGGGCGGGGTGGGGCGGGGTAGGGGGGGGTCAGACTTTTGCAACAATGCCACTGCTTCCCCAGGGTCCTTGCCTTCAGCATGTTGCCAGTGGATAGGCTTTTTTACCCAGGCAGTGGCTGCTTTGGAAAAAAAAACAACTGCAAGACATAAAACACCTTTTGTTTTGAATCACCTGAAAAGTATTTAGCTGATTTAAACTGAAGGTTCAACTGGACTTTAAGTGTTAATATAGACTGGCAATTTAGCCCCTTCTAGCTGCCGCCTTCTTGTCCTTTAAGTGGATTTAAGTACTAGAAGGCGGAGGTGGGCATTCTGATCATGTGACTGCTGTGATTGGCAGCCACAGCAGTCACATGATCAGAAAGCTACCGATCGTAAGTATATGTTGGAAGCTTTCTGGTAGCCGATTGTTCTGTGCTGCGGCCTCTTGGTGTTAAAGCCCACCCTCAAAAAGGCTGCATATGTGCAGCAGGTTGGCGGGAAGTGGTTAATATACACCAATAGCTGGCTATTTTTGAAAAAAAAAAACATAGGCGGCAACATATTGTCTTAATAGATACAAAAAAACATTATAACTGTCAGTGTAGAAGTATGATTCCTAATACAAATGTATATTTGTTAATTAGTTTGGAGGCATCAACTTTGGTTAATGCAAAATTAGGAAATTTTTTATTTGTATTTATCTTTGTTATTTTGTGGGTTAAGTACTAAAAGAATACATTAAAAATATTTGTAATTTAATTTTTATAAGGTGATGCTGGTGAGATAAAAGCAAGAGGAGTTGTGCTGAAATAGACCGATATAGGAAGGAGATCAGATTATAAATAGTTAGTCAGGTTGAAAAAAGACACAATTCCATCAAGATCAACCAAAAAAAAATAAAAATACAATCCCATATACACAAATATATACCCACAGTTGATCCAGCGGAAGGCAAAAAAACCCAGCAGAGCATGCACCAATTTGCTACAGCAGGGGAAAAAAATACTCCCTAATCCTTCCAGAGGTAATTGGATTTTCCCTGGATCAACTTTACTTATAAATACTACCCAGTAGGGATGAGCTCCATGTTCGGGTCGAATATAAGTTCGACTCGAACATCGGGTGTTTGCCCGTTCGCTGAAGAACGAACATTATGGGGCGTTCGTGGGAAATTCGAGGGACCACAGAATGCCCCATAATGCACTGCCAGATCACAGTGCATTGCTGTATGATGATTGGCCAAAGCATGCACCTGACCTGCATGCTTTGGCCAATCCCAGTGCCCTCTGCTAAGAGAGCCATAATTGGCCAAAGGCAGGGTGCCTTTGGCCAGTCATTGCTCAGGGGGACTAAGTCCACACCCCACACTATATAAGGCTGCCTACACGGCGGCCCTGCGTAGTATTGTTGGCGTGGACGGAGAGATAGTGTGATTTAGATTAAGCAGGCAGAATATTCAGTTAGTGGCAGTTTATTTTATATATATATATATACAGTCAGTCGAGTACATGTGTGTGTGTATGTGTATATGTATATATATATATATATATATATATATATATATATATATATATATATATATATATATATATATATATATATATATATATATATATATATATATATATATATATATATATATACTCTACATCTGCAGCATCCAGTCAATGTAGCCTAGATCTACATTCTACAGTGCATTCTGTGGTGTACTATTTCTAATCTACTTGAGGCAGTGTATTTGATATATATACATACAACATATATACATACAGTCAGTCCAGTATGTGTGTGTATATATATATATATATATATATATACCATATTTATCGGCGTATAACACGCACTTTTTTCCCCTTAAAATCAGGGGAAAGTCGCAGGTGCGTGTTATACGCCGATCCCCTGCAATCCCGAGCTGTCACAACTTCAAAATCGCCGACCGCGATTTGAAAATGGTGCCGCCGGCGCTGAAATACACAGAGCCGGTCCTCGGCTCTTCTCGGCGGCTCTCGTTCACTTTCGGCTCCACTCGTAGTCCCGAGCGGAGCTATCCGAACCTACTCGGCTAGGTTCGGATAGCTCCGCTCGGGACTACGAGTGGAGCCGAAAGTGAACGAGAGCCGCCGGGAAGAGCCGAGGACCGGCTCTGTGTATTTCGGCTCCGGCGGCGCCATTTTCAAATCGCGGTCAGCGATTTTGAAGCCCAGGATGGCAGGGACAGGGGATTGGAGGCTGCACTAGGGAAGGCTGCACTAGGGAAGGCTGCACTAGGGAAGGCTGCACTGGGGAAGGCTGCACTGGGGAAGGCTGCACTGACAAGGCTGCACTGACATGGCTGCACTGACATGGCTGCACTGACATGGCTGCACTGACATGGCTGCACTGACATGGCTGCACTGACATGGCTGCACTGACATGGCTGCACTGACATGGCTGCACTGAGAAGGCTGCACTAACATGGCTGCACTGACAAGGCTGCACTGACAAGGCTGCACTGACATGGCTGCACTGACAAGGCTGCACTGGGGAAGGCTGCACTGACAAGGCTGCACTGACATGGCTGCACTGGGGCAAGGCTGCACTGACAAGGCTGCAATGATGGGCATTTAAATGTAAGTTTTTTTCCTTGTCAAAAGAAGTTTATTGAGTATACATAAAGTAAGTTTACAAGGATCTATAAAGTAAGCTCATTGTTTTACAGTAGGGTTTATATAGGTAAATATCATGGAATTTCAAATATTAAACATCGGGTTCACGTAAACCTAAATTAAAGATATATATCATTTCCTTAGTTACTTTTGTAGGTATTTAAATGATTTATACCTACTATACATATTGTTTACAAGTAGAGTGTATATAGGTCAAATAAATTCTGATAATGAGCTTTAATCGTAAGGTGGAGAAAAGGAAAGAGAAAGAAGAAAAAGGGTTGAAAGGTAGAGGTATGGTCCACAAGGTTGTCCCGCTCGTCAGTTTATTATTCTTTTTAGTTCTTTGAAGCCTTAGAATGGGTGTCTCTGTAAGTCATTCAATCTGTTACCATGGCAACAGGACAGAGTCATTGAAGTTTGACAGTAACTGTTGTTTTATCCAAGGATGCCAAAGTTTTTCAAATTTTGGAATTTGATTTTGATCGATGGCTACCATCTTAGCATGGGACATTGTATTATTCATTATTCATATTATTCATTCTGTGAATTGTTTCTGCTAGTACCAATGTAGGAGATTTCCATGCCTTGGCCACTGTTTGTTTTGCAGCCGTTATTAGTTGGATCATAAGTTTAAATTGAGAGAGTGTTAACCATTCCGGTTTTAGATTAAGTAAAGTTAAATATGGATCTGGTTGTATTATTTTTTTAAATATTTTAGATGCAATCACGAAGACTTCCTTCCAGAAGGTTTGGATTACTGGGCACGTCCACCATATGTGTAAATATGTGCCTATTTCTGGGCATCCTCGAAAACAAAGAGCTGAGGTATTAGGTGAATATTTTGCCACTCTAGCGGGTACAAGGTACCAGCGAGTTAGGACTAGGGATGAGCTTCGTGTTCGAGTCGAACCCATGTTCGACTCGAACATCGGCTGTTCGGTCGTTCGCCGAATTGCGAACGATATGGGCCGTTCGCGCCAAATTCGTGTGGCGCGTCACGGCCCATAATTCACTGCGGCATCGCAGTGCATTGCTGGCTGATGATTGGCCAAGCATGCACTATGACCCGCATGCTTGGCCAATCACAGCGCCGTCAGTAGAGAGAGCTGTAATTGGCCAAAGCCAGGGTGGCTTTGGCCAATTATGGCTCAGGGAATTTAGTACACACCCCACACTATATAAGGCCGCCTGCACGGCGGCCCTGTGTAGTGTGTGTTCCGGTGTGCTTAGAGAGAGAGAGAGACAGTGTCATTTGATTTGAGTTAGATAGATTAGGCAGAACAGTCAGTCAGTTAGCTGCACTTACAGTGTATTGTGTATATATATGCATCCCAGGTGTTGCATATATATATATACACTGTATTCAGTTTAGCTAGATCCGTTCCTGTTATCTTCTATCTAGACTATTTACATTTAATGCAGTGCGTCCTGCTCACAGTGTTCAGCTAGATCCGTTCCTGCTATTTACATTTAGTGCAGTGCGTCCTGCTCACAGTGTTCAGCTAGATCCGTTCCTGCTATTTACATTCAGTGCAGTGCGTCCTGCTCACAGTGTTCAGCTAGATCCGTTCCTGGTATTTACATTTAGTGCAGTGCGTCCTGCTCACAGTGTTCAGCTAGATCCGTTCCTGCTATTTACATTCAGTGCAGTGCGTCCTGCTCACAGTGTTCAGCTAGATCCGTTCCTGGTATTTACATTTAGTGCAGTGCGTCCTGCTCACAGTGTTCAGCTAGATCCGTTCCTGCTATTTACATTCAGTGCAGTGCGTCCTGCTCACAGTGTTCAGCTAGATCCGTTCCTGCTATTTACATTCAGTGCAGTGCGTCCTGCTCACAGTGTTCAGCTAGATCCGTTCCTGCTATATACATTTAGTGCAGTACGTCCTGCTCACAGTGTTCAGCTAGATCCGTTCCTGTTATCTTCCTACTGACAGGCAGGCTTGTCTGGTTACAGTATATATAGCTACCTTAAGAAAATTACAGGTGTTCTATTTGATCCTATTAGTACCACGGTCAGGCAGCTAGACTATTTACATTTAGTGCAGTGCGCCCTGCTCACAGTGTTCAGCTAGATCCGTTCCTGTTATCTTCCTACTGACAGGCAGGCTTGTCTGGTTACAGTATATAAAGCTACCTGAAGAAAATTACAGGTGTTCTATTTGATCCTATTAGTACCACGGTCAGGCAGCTAGACTATTTACATTTAGTACAGTGTGTCCTGCTCACAGTGTTCAGCTAGATCCGTTCCTGTTATCTTCCTACTGACAGGCAGGCTTGTCTGGTTACAGTATATATAGCTACCTTAAGAAAATTACAGGTGTTCTATTTGATCCTATTAGTACCACGGTCAGGCAGCTAGACTATTTACATTTAGTGCAGTGTGTCCTGCTCACAGTGTTCAGCTAGATCCGTTCCTGTTATCTTCCTACTGACAGGCAGGCTTGTCTGGTTACAGTATATATAGCTACCTTAAGAAAATTACAGGTGTTCTTTTTGATCCTATTAGTACCACGGTCAGGCAGCTAGACTATTTACATTTAGTACAGTGTGTCCTGCTCACAGTGTTCAGCTAGATCCGTTCCTGTTATCTTCCTACTGACAGGCAGGCTTGTCTGGTTACAGTATATATAGCTACCTTAAGAAAATTACAGATGTTCTTTTTGATCCTATTAGTACCACGGTCAGGCAGCTAGACTATTTACATTTAGTACAGTGTGTCCTGCTCACAGTGTTCAGCTAGATCCGTTCCTGTTATCTTCCTACTGACAGGCAGGCTTGTCTGGTTACAGTATATATAGCTACCTTAAGAAAATTACAGGTGTTCTTTTTGATCCTATTAGTACCACGGTCAGGCAGCTAGACTATTTACATTTAGTACAGTGTGTCCTGCTCACAGTGTTCAGCTAGATCCGTTCCTGTTATCTTCCTACTGACAGGCAGGCTTGTCTGGTTACAGTATATATAGCTACCTTAAGAAAATTACAGGTGTTCTTTTTGATCCTATTAGTACCACGGTCAGGCAGCTAGACTATTTACATTTAGTACAGTGTGTCCTGCTCACAGTGTTCAGCTAGATCCGTTCCTGTTATCTTCCTACTGACAGGCAGGCTTGTCTGGTTACAGTATATAAAGCTACCTTAAGAAAATTACAGGTGTTCTTTTTGATCCTATTAGTACCACGGTCAGGCAGCTAGACTATTTACATTTAGTACAGTGTGTCCTGCTCACAGTGTTCAGCTAGATCCGTTCCTGTTATCTTCCTACTGACAGGCAGGCTTGTCTGGTTACAGTATATAAAGCTACCTTAAGAAAATTACAGGTGTTCTATTTGATCCTATTAGTACCACGGTCAGGCAGCTAGACTATTTACATTTAGTGCAGTGCGTCCTGCTCACAGTGTTCAGCTAGATCCGTTCCTGTTATCTTCCTACTGACAGGCAGGCTTGTCTGGTTACAGTATATAAAGCTACCTGAAGAAAATTACAGGTGTTCTATTTGATCCTATTAGTACCACGGTCAGGCAGCTAGACTATTTACATTTAGTGCAGTGCGTCCTGCTCACAGTGTTCAGCTAGATCCGTTCCTGTTATCTTCCTACTGACAGGCAGGCTTGTCTGGTTACAGTATATAAAGCTACCTGAAGAAAATTACAGGTGTTCTATCCCAGCTTAGTGCAGCTACAGGCCATTAGTATGTCTGGAAGGCCAAGAAGGAGAGGCAGACAGTCACAAGCCAATAAGAGAGGGCAAGCAGGCTCTGTGTCTAGTGCTGGTCGTGGAGACGGTGCATCCTCATCAGCACGTGGCCATGGGACACGCTTGGCCTTTTTTTCGGCAGCTGGCCGTGTTGAGCCGCAACATGCGGAAAACTTGGTCGAGTGGATGACCAAGCCGTCCTCATCCTCCTCATCCTCTCTCACCCATGCCCAGGGTGCTTTGTCTGGCAAAGCAGCGGCCTCTTCCCTCAGCTCAATGTCATCAGTGACTCCTTCCCTAGCTCCACCATGTCCTCATGAGGATTCCCTCGAACTGTTTGACCACAGTGTTGGGTACATGCTCCAGGAGGATGCCCAGCGTTTGGAAGGCTCTGATGATGATACTGAGCTCGATGAAGGCAGTAACATGAGCACGGACAGAGGGGGTGCCCAAGAAGGACAGCAATCTGGCAGTCATGCTCCCCCTGCTGCAGCATACTGCCAGGTTTGCTCCAGTGATGAGGAGGGAGGGGATGATGAGGTCACTGACTCAACGTGGGTGCCTGATAGGAGAGAGGAGGAGGAGGAGGAGGAGGAGGCGGCACATCACCAACGAGGCAGGATGCCCTCCAGGGGCCAGCCTAAGGGCAGCACATTGACTGCATCACACCCCAAAGCTCCACATGTGCAGGGCGCTGCAGTCTCTGCGCGTTATTCAAAAAGTTCTTTGGTGTGGGCCTTTTTTGAGACGAGTGCATCAGATCGCACCGCTGCTATTTGCAACATATGTCTCAAGCGTATCTCGCGTGGCCAAAACATCTCCCGCTTGGGTACCACATGCTTGACCAGACATATGTTGACCTGCCATGCAGTTCGTTGGCAAGCGTATCTAAAAGACCCACACCAAAGAACAAAGAGGATCTCTCCTTGCTCCTCATCAGCTGAGATTTCCAACCCCACTAGACCTTCAGTCCTCTCTGAGACCTGCAGTGAGAGGAATGAAGGTGTAGAATTAGGTGTGTCACAGCCAAGTACTTGTGGGCAATCTGCTTTTGGTACACCGACGCCAGATTGTACCAGGCAAATTTCCCTGCCCCAGCTGCTGCACCGCCGAAAGAAGTTTGCTCCCAGCCATCCACATGCCCAGCGGTTGAATGCTAGCTTGGCAAAATTGCTAGCACTTCAACTGCTGCCTTTTCAGTTGGTAGACTCTGCCCCCTTCCGTGAGTTTGTGGAATGTGCGGTTCCTCAGTGGCAGGTACCCAAACGCCACTTTTTCTCACGGAAGGCGATTCCAGCTCTCTACCGGCATGTGGAAGGCAATGTCCATGCCTCGCTGGACAGGGCGGTCAGCGGTAAGGTGCATATTACCGCTGACTCATGGTCCAGCAGGCATGGACAGGGACGTTACTTAAGTTTCACGGCGCATTGGGTGACTCTGCTGGCAGCTGGGAAGGATGCAGGACAAGGTGCAGTAGTGTTGGAGGTTGTTCCGCCACCACGCCTCCAAAATGCTGATTGTGACACACCTCTCTCCTCCACCCCCTCCTCTTCTTCTTCCTCCATGGCCTCTTCCTCGGAACCAGCGGTGCTCCGTAGGCGTTCAAGGGGCTACGCAAGTACGCAGGCCAAAAGATGCCATGCGGTGCTTGAGCTGGTGTGCTTGGGGGACAGGAGCCACACTGGGGCAGAGGTTCTGTCAGCTCTGCAGGGGCAGGTTCAGAGGTGGTTGACGCCACGCCAACTTAAGGCAGGAATGGTGGTTTGCGACAATGGCACCAACCTCCTCTCTGCCCTCCGACAGGGACAACTGACCCATGTGCCCTGTTTGGCTCACGTCCTTAACTTGGTGGTGCAGCGGTTCTTGGGCAGGTACCCGGGCTTACAGGATGTCCTGAGGCAGGCCAGGAAAGTCTGTGTGCATTTCCGCCGGTCATATAATGCCAGTGCTCGGCTGACGGACCTCCAAAAGGAGTTTAACCTGCCCAAGAACCGCCTAATCTGTGACATGCCCACCAGGTGGAACTCGACATTGGCCATGCTGCAGCGGCTGCACACGCAGCAGAGGGCCATAAATGAGTACCTGTGCGACTATGGCACCAGGACAGGGTCAGGGGACCTTGGTTTTTTTTCCCCACGCCAGTGGGCCATGATCAGGGATGCATGCACTGTCCTGTCACCATTCGAGGAGGCCACGAGGATGGTGAGCACTGACAGTGCATGCATCAGTGACACTGTCCCCCTTGTCCACCTGTTGGAGCACACGCTGCGTGGAATAATGGACAGGGCACTTGAGGCAGAACAGAGGCAGGAAGAGGAGGACTTCCTTAGCTCTCAAGGCCCCCTTTATCCAGACAGTGTTCCTGCGTGCCCGCCGATCACACAGGAAGAGGACGAGGAGGAGGAGGAGGAGGAGGAGGAAGATTGTGTCAGTATGGAGGTGGAGCCTGGCACTCAGCATCAGCAGTCTTTAAGGGATCAGTCCCAAGGAACACATGGACTTGTACGTGGCTGGGAGGAGGTGGCTGCGGACGTTGTTGTCCTTAGTGACCCAGAGGACTCCGGACCGAATGCCTCAGCAAACCTACGCTGCATGGCCTCCCTGATCCTGCAAAGCCTGCGTAAGGATCCTCGTATTCGTGGTATCAAGGAGAAGGACCAATACTGGCTGGCAACCCTCCTTGATCCACGTTACAAGGGTAAGGTTGCGGACCTTATCTTGCCATCGCAGAGGGAGCAGAGGATGAAACATCTTCGGGAGGCCTTGCAGAAAGGTCTGTGCAACGCGTTCCCAGAGACTGGGAGGTTACAAACTCCTGTTTCTGGACAACGTGTTGCTGAGGCTTCGGTCAGTCAAAGAAGGAGCGGTGGAGAAGGTGGCCGTCTGACCGATGCGTTCAGACAATTTTTTGGTCCGCAGCCCCAAGGTATGATCGGTTCCAGCAACCATTGCCAGCGTCTGTTTTACATGGTGCAGGAATACCTAGGGGCAAGATCAGACTTGGACACCTTTCCCACCGAAAATCCTCTGGGTTACTGGGTCTTGAGGATGGATCACTGGCCAGAGCTTGCACAGTATGCAATTGAGCTACTGGCCTGTCCTGCATCCAGCGTTCTTTCGGAACGCACATTCAGTGCTGCTGGAGGCGTGGTAACCGATCACAGGGTGCGTCTGTCCACCGACTCGGTCGATCGGCTGACCTTCATAAAAATGAATCAGTCTTGGATCACCACCAGCTACCAAGCACCTGATGCAGATGTAACCGAATAATTTTTTTTGAAATCTCAGATCCCTTCAAAGACTGCCTATGCTGATGCTGAGTGACTATCCCTGAGTAATTATCCTCTTCCTCCTCAATCATCACGCTGATAGCTTGTAAGAACATTTTTGGTTCTGGGCGCCACCACCAGTGCCTAAGGCACAATTTTTCAGCCCCTGTTTAACAGGGGCGTGTAATTACAATTTTTGATGTAATACTTTGCAGCAGGGCTCGTTCCTGCATTCCAACTAGAGTGTCTGTGAGGGGTTGCAGTGTTGTGGCACCAGCACCAGTGCCTAAGGCCCAATTTTTCTGCCCCTGTCTAACAGGGGCGTGTAATTACAATTTTTGATGTAATACTTTGCAGCAGGGCTCGTTCCTGCATTCCAACTAGAGTGTCTGTGAGGGGTTGCAGTGTTGTGGCACCAGCACCAGTGCCTAAGGCCCAATTTTTCTGCCCCTGTCTAACAGGGGCGTGTAATTACAATTTTTGATGCAATACTTTGCAGCAGGGCTCGTTCCTGCGTTCCAACTAGAGTGTCTGTGAGGGGTTGCAGTGTTGTGGCACCAGCACCAGTGCCTAAGGCCTAATTTTTCAGCTCCTGTTCAACAGGGGCATGTAATTACAATTCTTGATCTAATATTTCACAGCAGGGCCCTGTGAGGGCTTACAGTGTTGTGGCCACAGCAACACCTAAGGCCCAAATTTCTGCTGAGTATATAGGGCAGGACCCTACTTTCAAACATCTAACTTACAAACGACTCCTACTTGCAAACGGAAGGAGACAACAGGAAGTGAGATGAAATCTACCCCTAGGAAGGGAAATTCTCTCCTGTAAGAGTTAATATGGGAGAACAATTTCTCCTTTCCACTGATGCTTTCCAATCCTTGTTCCACAAAAAAACCCAAATTTTCAAAAAACATTTTTCATTGGGACAAAAAAGTGAGGTGAAATCTTCTGAAGAGGAGGAAAGACGCAAAACAAATGTCACAGGGGTGATAACCCTTCCCTATGTTTTCCAAAAAGCTTAGAAAAGATTTTTTGGCTGGAGCTAAACAAGTTAAAAATGTTCAAAATTACAAACAGATTCTACTTAACAACAAACCTACAGTCCCTGTCTTGTTTGCACCGCCTGTATACTGCTGTTCAGAGTATATAGGGACCTTTCCTTATTTTAATTTGGGTGCGGGGTTCCCCTTAATATCCATACAAGACCCAAAGGGCCTGGTAATGGCAACCCTTCTTGATCCACCGTTTGTCTCACTGATTTTCATCCATATTGCCATGACCCGACATGACATTAAACCCGCAAGCAGTTTTAAATGAGATTTTTTCCTTTAAAAATGACATTTGGTGCAGGGACTGTTCTAAACATGGGAAACACGCGTCACTTTACAGGCATACTATAGACACCCCCCAGGTACGATATTTAAAGGAATATTTCACTTTTTTTTTTTTACTTTAAGCATCATTAAAATCACTGCTCCCGAAAAAACGGCCGTTTTTAAAAGTTTTTTTTGCATTGATACATGTCCCCTGGGGTAGGACCCGGGTCCCCAAACCCTTTTTAGGACAATACCATGCAAATTAGCCTTTAAAATGAACACTTTTGATTTCGAACGTTCGAGTCCCATAGACGTCAATGGGGTTCTAACGTTCGTGCGAACTTGCGGTCCGTTCGCGGGTTCTGGTGCGAACCGAACCGGGGGGTGTTCGGCTCATCCCTAGTTAGGACTTTATAATTTGTCTCCAGTGCTAAGATGTTGGGTGAAGATGACTTAGATGTGAGCCATATGTTAGACCAGTCCGTGTCTTCTAAAGTTCGTCCCAGGTCCTCCTCCCACCTCTGAACGTAAGAGGGTCTATTAAGATTTGCTACTCCATATAATTGATTATAAAGTGATGAAATTGTACATTTAGCAAATGGATCTTTTGTACAGATTGATTCAAAAATGGATAAATGGGATAATGGTGTATCCCCCTTTAGGAATGGTGTATAGAAATTTTTGATTTGGAGATATCTAAATATCTCAGAGTTTGGTAGATCATATTTTTCTCTAAGCGATGGGAATGAAAGGAATGATTTAGATGCTATGAAGTCATTTAGTGTCTGAATGCCTGATGTTGTCCAAGCTTTAAAAGAATTTGGGTAGATCCATGCTGGATAAAAGGCCGGATTTCTGATAAAAGAAAGGAGAGGATTGTGTGGAGATTGTAACTGATATTTGTTTTTAGTTTATCCCAGAGAGATAAGAAGTGTTTAGTTATGGGATTATGAATTTTAAAGCGGTCTTTAGGATCAAGCCATAATAAATTTGATATTAATAGAGGGTCATTTTCTGAAGCCTCTATAAATACCCATAATGGGATTTCCTGTTTTGCATGGTATTTGGACAGACTGGCCAAATGTGCTGCTCTGTAGTAGTTAGTAAAATTAGGGTATCCCAGGCCTCCTTTATTTTTGGGAAGATGTAGTGTGTGTATAGGTATACGTGGTTTAGAAGAGCCCCATATAAACGAAGTTGCTCTTTTTTGTACTATTCTCAAAAAATAGGAAGGAATTGGAATAGGGAGGACTCTGAATAGATAAAGCAATTTGGGTAGAATAGTCATTTTGATTGCATTAATCTTCCCTATCCAGGATAAAGGAAGTTGCGACCATTGTTTTATTAGATTTGTGATCTGTCTTAATACAGGAGGATAATTGGTTGAGAATAAGTCAGAATGAGATGCTGTTAAATGAATTCCAAGATATGGGATTGATTTTTCTGCCCATGTGAATGGGAGTGCAGCCCTAGCCGGGATCAATTCCATGTTTGTGAGTGAAATATTAAGCACTAGGCATTTCTTAGGATTAATCATAAGGCCGGATAGGGCTGCAAATCCATCAAGAGCTGGTATTAAGTTAGGACCAGAGACCTGTGGTGATGATAGAAAAAGTAATATATCGTCTGCAAATATACATAGTTTGTGTGTAATACCTCCTACTTCAATGCCAGTTATAGTTTGGTTTGTTCTGATGTATTGGGCCATGGGTTCGAGTATAAGGGCAAATAATAAGGGAGATAATGGGCAACCCTGTCGGGTACCTCTTTCGATATTAAAGGCTTCAGATTTGTATCCAGCATATTTTATATAGGCTTTGGGTTTATTATATAATGCTTTGATCCATGTTAAAAAGTGGGGTCCAAAACCCCATTTTTGTAATGAATATTGCATATATTGCCAGGATACTGTGTCAAATGCCCTCTTAATATCGAGAGATAGAAAACATAAAGGGATTTTCCGTTTTTTAGCAATATGTGCCAATAACACTGCCCTGCGTATATTATCGCCTGCCTGTCTATTTGGCATGAAGCCTACTTGATCTCTATGTATTAATTTTCCTATAATGCTATTGAGGCGTTTTGCTATTATTTTTGCTAATAATTTAATATTGAGGTTTAACAGAGAGATAGGCCGATAATTCACACAGGAAGTATCATCAGAAAGGGGTTTTGGGATCATACAAACAATTGCCATTAGTGTTTCTTGCCGAAAAGAATGTCCATCTAGAAGTTTGTTAAAAGTTTCAGTGAGAATGGGAGAGAGTATTTCTGAGAATGTTTTATAGTATAAAGCCGAGTAGCCGCCTGGGCCTGGTCTTTTGTTAAGTTTTAGGTCTTTTATGGCGTTAGCAACTTCATCTATAGTTATAGGCTCATCCAAACTGCTTTTTTGATTCTGAGATAACTCAGGTAAGGTTATTTTTGAGAAGAAGGATTCAGCCTCTGTAGGATTAAATTCATTGTTTGTCTTGTATAAAGTTGCGAGATGTGAGTGAAATTTATGGACTATTTTAACTGGATTACAAGTGTAAACATTTTTTGATAATTTCAAACGTATTGGTTTGAAAGATTTGTTAGTTGAATTTAATGCCCGAGCCAAATATGTACCTGGTTTGTTTGTATTCATGTAGAAATTGTGTTTGGAGCGTTTGAGGGATTTATCAACTGACTCAGTGAGAAATAGATCGTATTCCAATCTAGATTTTTCCAGATGAGATTTTGTACTCTGAGATGGATTATCTTGAAATGATATGTAGGCTGCATTAAAATTGAGTTCTAGTTTTTTTGCTAGATTTTTGCGTTCCCGTTTAAATAGTGCCATTTGTCTTTGTATTGTACCACGCAAGACAGGCTTATGAGCTTCCCACAGTGTTATTGGGGAGATGTCTGTTGTATTATTAATTGATATGTATTCCTTTAAAGCTTGTTCAATGGCCATCTGATGTAGTGGGTGTTTGAGCATTATGTCCGGTAAGTACCACGTTGGGTCATGCGCTTTTGGTATGGCTGAGGCTATAGTAGTGTATACTGCATTATGGTCAGACCACGGAATCGGAATTATATCTGATGCAATAATTTCTGGTATCATTCCTATTGTTAGAAAAATATGATCTATTCTGGTGAAGGTTTGATGAGGGTGCGAGAAATAAGTGAATTTCTTTTTCATTGGGTTACTTTCTCTCCACGAATCTACCAGATTGTATTTGGAAAGAAGTTGAGAAAAAGGTAATCTAGAGGTTATTTTGGATGGTGTAAAAGGTGATTTATCTAGAAATGGGAGGAGGACCTGGTTCGAATCCCCACACATTATCACTGTTCCCATTTTGTGTGTATTAATCACTTGTAATATATGTGAGAGGAATGGTGTAGGTTGTTTGTTAGGAGCGTAGTAGGAAAACGCCGTGATTGCTGTATCCATTATATAACCCATGAGTATCAGGTATCTACCTTCTGGGTCTTTAATTTCTGATGATAAGATGAATGGTGTGGATCGGTGAAATGCAATTAGAGTTCCCCTTTGCTTGGTACAGGCAGAAGCCGTGTAAATTTGTTGATAAAAAGGAGAAATATATTTTGGAGTAGAATCTTTGGTGAAGTGTGTTTCTTGGAGGCATACTATGTGAGCCTTCTTGTTATGGAAAGTACGGAAGGCTTTGGTCCTTTTTTGAGGGACATTTATTCCCTGAACATTCAGGGAAAGTATATTCAGTGGTGCCATGGCAATAGATCAAATAGTTTTGACTTACTTTTTGTTATGCAGAGCTGACTGCGCAGATCAACCTGTGTGGACTGAAGAGATGAATAGATAGAAAAGAAACCAGTGAATTCTGGAGTAAAGAGTAAACAAAAAACATATGAGATTAGATGATACATTGTATAAATTATTTTTTGCAAGTAATCACAATTTACCCGTGAAAGAGAATAAATATCTCTCTCAGGGGAATAAGTGCCTTCGTCACACTCCCACATAATATGGTTGGGAGAATGAGGAGGGCTAATGGGGGTACACGGATCTTCCGCTTACAGGAGAGAAGTGCTATGTCAAAAGACATCAAAATGATGTTTCATTAATTGGAGTGCAGAATATAGTTTTTGTTGAAATTATTTATTCCAGGGTGGTTGTATATGGTTAGTCTTGCCCTAGGCTAAATAATTCAGTTAGAAAGGTACTGTTAATAACTTTGGTATTGATGAAGATAGTTTGAATTATTTTGGGATTTTAACCCTTTTAGAGTAAACAATTACATATTTTATTCATATGTAACTGTTTAGATATGTTAACTCATAAAATTGAGGTTGTATTGCTTCAGATTAGAATAAACAAAAACATAGTTCTAGGAACTAGTTAGGTAATAATATATTTGTTTTAAGAAAAGAAAGAAAAAGCTTCCATTACTTCTGGATTATTGAACATATTTGTCCTAAAAAGTAATAAATCTATTGTTATTACCTGATAATATATAACTGAACAAGAATTTCCTTATTTCACTTATATATTCTAAGGCTATATGAATCAGAAGTAATAAGAAATATAACTGGAATGTAACATGATCCCACACAGTGTGTGACTATCAGAATGCAGTTACATTCAGTTATAAATATAGGTTTTTTATAGAGAACCATCTCTTAGTATAATAAATGAAGAGATATCAGGAATTAGGATGTCAGTCCATTGAGTCTTCTTGGTCCATGGATGATGTGGCATTTGTGAGAATGATGATTCCCATTTTGTTCTGAAATTTTCTGGGTGCTGCCTGAAGGTGAAGATGATGCCATTCTTCTGCGTGCGGGAGTGTTGCTGCTTGTGGGTTCTGTCAGATTTCATTTTAAAAGGGTTTGTTGTAGTTCATCTGCTGATCTGCTTCTGTAAATTGTACCTTGGTAGTTAAATCTGACTGAAAAGGGGAAGCCCCATTGATACATAATGTTGTGGCGTTGCAGTTCCATTAGTTGGGGTTTCATGGATCGTCTTTTAGTAATAGTAAGTTGGGATAGGTCAACAAAAATTTGATAATTGTGTCCTTGAAAATTAAGTTCCTTTTTTTCTCTTGCAGCAATTAGTATTTGTTCTTTCGTTCTGTAATAATGAAATTTTGTGATTATATCACGTGGGGGTCCATCTTTCTTTTTGGCTGTTAGGGCTCTGTGTACTTTGTCCAGTTCTAAACGTTCAATAGGGATATCTGGCTTTAGTTCTTGTAATAGAGCAGTAATAGTAGATTGCAGGTCTGTCACAGTTTCAGGTATTCCCCTTATGCGCAAGTTTGAACGTCTGGCTCTATTTTCGTAATCTTCGAGCTTAGTTTGAAGTATTAAATTCTCTTTTTTTAATTGTTCCAATTCTGTTATATTTTCTTGGGTTGTAATTTCAATTTCATCCATTTTTATTTCTAAGGCTGCGGTGCGGTTTCCCAGCTCTCTTATTTCTGTGGTTAGGCTTTTTGTTATTTGGTCTGAGGTTTGTTTTAAAGCCTTATGAAGCATCTTTTCAAATTGTAATAATATTACTGGGGATGCTGAGGAGGCTTGTGGAGAAGTTTGTGAGAGGATTTGTTCTGTATCTGACTCAAATGGAGAGTCTTGCTGTGACATTTTCTGTCTGTGAGAGCGCCCTGATGCTGTATCTTGTGAGGTGACTGGAGCTGCTTCAGCTGCAGTGAGTGCCTGTGAGCTCTTTGTGAGGTGATTTTTATTTCTGCCACGGTTTCCTCCCAGTACCATATTTCCTGCCCAAACTTTCACAGTTTGTTCCCTGGGGCAAAAAGGTTCAAATGGATACCTTTTGAGCCTGCAGGCTCCGCTTTGTCCTTCTCTTCTCTCCTCAGCGGTGTGGAGCTCTAACAATGCATGTCTGCTCCGCTAGGCTCCGCCTCCTGCCCCCAAATGTAAGGTTTTTTTACCTTCAACTTCCCTCCTAAAAGTTTTTTTTCACTTAAAATTCCCTCCTAAATTGGGGTGCGTGTTATACGCCAGTGCGTGTTATACGCCGATAAATATGGTATATATACTCTGCATCTTCAGCATCCAGCCTAGATCTACATTCTACAGTGCATCCCGTGGTGTACTGTTTCTAATCTACTTCAGGCAGTGTATTAGATAGATAGATAGATAGATAGATAGATAGATAGATAGATAGATAGATAGATACAGTATCTCACACCCCTCACATTTTTGTAAATATTTTATTATATCTTTTCATGTGACAACACTGCAGAAATGACACTTTGCTACAGTGTAAAGTAGTGAGTGTACAGCTTGTATAACAGTGTAAATTTGCTGTCCCCTCAAAGTAACTCAGCACACAGACATTAATGTCTAAACCACTGGCAACAAAAGTTAGTACACCCCTAAGTGAAAATGTCCAAATTGGGCCCGATTAGCCATTTTCCTTCCTCGGTGTCATGTGACTCGTTAGTGTTACAAGGTCTCAGGTATGAATGGGGATCAGGTGTGTTAAATTTGGTGTTATTGCTGTCACTCTCTCATACTGGTCACTGGAAGTTCAACATCTCATGGCAAATAACTCTCTGAGGATCTGAAAAAAAAAATTGTCGTTCCACATAAAGATGGCCTAGGCTATAAGAAGATTGCCAATACCCTGAAGTTGAGCTGCAGCACAGTGGCCAAAATCATACAGCAGTTTAACAGGACAGGTTCCACTCAGAACAGGCCTCGTCATGGTCAACCAAAGGAGCTGAGTGCACGTGCTTAGCCTCATATCCAGTGGTTGTCTTTTGGAAACAGATGCATGAGTGCTACCAGCATTGCTGCAGAGGTTGAAGGGGTGGGGGAGTCAGCTTGTCAGTGATCAGACCATACGACGCACACTACATCAAATTGGTCTGCATGGCTGTCGTCCCAGAAGGAAGCCTCTTCTAAAGATGATGCACAAGAAAGTCCATAAACAGTTTGCTGAAGACAAGCAGACTAAGGACATGGATTACTAGAACCATGTCCTGTGGTCTAATGAGACTGAGATAAATTGATTTGGTTCAGATGGTGTCAAGCGTGTGTGGCAGCAACCAGATGAGGAGTACAAAGACAAGTGTGTCTTGCCTACAGTCAAGCATGGTGGTGAGAGTGTCATGGTCTGGGGCTCCATGAGCGCTGCCAGCACTGGGGAGCTACATTTCATTGAGGGAACCAATGCAAACATGTACTGTGATAAACTGAAGCAGAGCATGACACCCCCCCCCCTTCAGAGACTGGGCTGCAGAGCAGTATTCCAACATAACAACCCCAAACATCTCCAAGATGACCACTGCCTTGCTAAAGAAGCTGAAGGTAAAGATGGTGGACTGGCTAATCATGTCTCCAGACCTAAACCCTATTGAGCATCTGTGGGGCATCCTCAAATGGAAGGTGGATGAGTGCAAGGTACCTAACATCCACCAGCTCCGTGATGTCGTCATGGAGGAGTAGAAGAGGACTCCAGTGGCAACCTGTGAAGCTCTGGTGAACTCCATGCCCAAGAGGGTTAAGGCAGTGCAGGAAAATAATGGTGGCCACACAAAATATTGACACTTTGGGCCCAATTTGGACATTTTCACTTAGGGGTGTACTCGCTTTTGTTGCCAGCAGTTTAGACATTAATGGCTGGGTGTTGAGTTATTATCAGGGGAAAAAAAACTTACACTGTTATACAAGCTATACACTCACTACTTTACATTATAGCAAAGTGTAATTTCTTCAGTGTTGTTACATGAAAAGATGTAATAAAATATTTACAAAAATGTGAGGGGTGTACTCACTTTTGTGAGTTATTGTAGATATATACAGTATATACAGTCAGTCTAATATATACTCTGCAGCATCCAGTCAGTGTAGCTTAGATCTACATTCTACAGTGCATTCCGTGGTGTACTATTTCTAATCTACTTCAGGCGGTGTATTTGATATATATATATATATATATATATATATATATATATATATATATATATATATATATATATATATATAATACACTCTGCAGCTTCCAGTGTAGCCTATATCTACAGTGCATTCCGTGGTGTACTGTTTCTACTAATTTTCTGGTGGTGTACACAGTACACAATACAGTGCAGCCATAGTGAAGTTGCTACTACTTTTCTGGTGGTGTACACATTACACAATACAGTGCAGCTGTAGTGCAGTTGCTACTACTTTTCCGGTGGTCTACACAGTACACAATACAGTGCAACCATAGTGCAGTTGCTACTACTTTTCTGGTGGTGTACACATTACACAATACAGTGCAGCCATAGTTCAGTTGCTACTACACTTCTGGTGGTGTACACAGTACACAAAACAGTGCAACCATAGTGCAGTTGCTACTACTGTTCTGGTGGTGTACACAGTACACAATACAGTGCTGCTGTAGTGCATTTACTACTACTTTTCTGGTGGTGTACACATTACACAATACAGTGCAGCCATAGTGCAGTTGCTACTACATTTCTGGTGGTGTACACAGTACACAATACAATGCAGCTGTAGTGAAATTGCTACTACACTTCTGGTGGTGTACACAGTACACAATACAATGCAGTGTGGTTTTGCAAAACAAAATATACATCATGTCCGGAAGGCCACCAAGGAGAGGCAGACATTCACAGGCCACTAAAAGAGGGCAAGCAGGCTCTCTGTCTACAGTCAACAGTGCTGGTCGTGGACATGGTGCATCCTCTGCAGGTGGCCGTGGGGCACGCTTGTCCTTTTTTTATGCTGCTGGCCGTGTTATTGAGCCAGAACATGCTGAAGAGTTGGAGGAGTAGTTAACTAAGCCGTCCTCAGTCTCCTCATCCTCTGTCACCCAGGCTCAGAGTAGTTTGCCTTTGAATGCAGCTGCCAAAGCGGCCAATTCCACTGGCTCCTTGTCCACAGTCACTCCTTCCGAAGCCCCAACATCATGCATGGAGGATTTACCCGAACTATTCGACCACAGTGTCGGGTACATGCTGATGGAGGATGCGCAGTGATTAGAAGGCTCCAATGTTGGTTCCCAGGGTTGAGGAAGGGAGTAACATGAGCCTAAAGAGAGGGGGTGCCCAAGAAGGACAGGAAACTGGCAGTCATGTTCCCCCAGCCACAGCATACTGCCAAGTTTGCTCCAGTGATGAGGAGGGAGGGGATGATGAGGTCACTGACTGTACTTGAGTGCCTGATAGATGAGAGGAGGAGGAGGCATGACTCCAACGAGGCAGGATGTCCTCTAAGGGGACAGCTTAAGGAGAGCCACCCTACTGCATCACACTGCAGAGCTCTGCAGGTGCAGGGTGCTGCTGACTCCTTGCTGATTTTGAAAAGTTCCTTGGTGTGGGCCTTTTTTGACACATGTGCAGCAGATCGCACCGTTGCTGTTTTCAACCTATGTCTGAAGCGGATCAAACGTGGCCAGAACAGCACCCGCTTGGGCACCACCTGCTTGATCAGACTTATGACAACCTCCCATGCAGTCTGTTGGCAACAGCACTTGAAAGACCCACATCAAAGAAAAAAAAGAGGAAATATTTTTGGGACTTTAAATGAGACGCAACGGGGAATATTGCGCCTCCATCCCTGGTTGCTTTAGCAAAAAAGAGGAGGGGGGTGGGACTTTAGATGAGGTGTGTGGGGTAGAGCCAGACAAAACCATATACATATGTAAAAAATTGTATTCTTTATTAGACCAAAGATAGGGCATGGATCAACCCATATAAACGCATAATAGCACATTGGCATATAAAATACAAAGTATCAACATACATATTGAGGATAGTCACCAACATGACACAGAAAGTAAATATTATACATCACAGTCCCCCAAAAGGAGTAGGCATAACATTATGTCAGGGTGGTAGAGCAATAAAAACCATCTGGAATCATGAATATGAGATGGCCTAGTATCAGCTCTTATGTGAGTACTTTCAGTTATGCCCGTTTATTTGTTCATCGTCATCTTTAATCCCTCTACACCTCCAGTCTGTGGTTATATCCAACTATAATGGTGATTTTTTTTTATCCGCTTTTTAGTACATGGATGCACTTGCTCCTGATGAGTGGATAGAAGTCCACGAAACGTCGTTGAGCTTATTTTGATGCATCCATCTCAGTCCCACTCAGTCCCACCCTCCCCCCTCACATCAAAGAAAAAGGCAGACTTCTCCTTGCTCCTCATCTGGGATCTCCAACCCCACTATACCTCCAGTCCTTTCAAAAACCTGCACTGAGAGGAATGAAGGTATAGCAATAGGTGTCCCAAGTACTTGCAGCCAATCTGCTATCAGTACACCTCCATCTGATTTTAGCAGGGAAATTTCCCTACCGCAGTTGCGAAACCGTAAAAACAAATTCGGTCCCAGCCATCCAAATGCTCAACGTCTGAATGCTAGCTTGGTCAAATTGCTAGCACTGCAACTGCTGCCTTTTCAGCTGGTATACTCTGCCCCCTTTTGTGAATTTGTGGAATGTGCTGTACCTCAGTGGCAGGTTCCAAAATGCCATTTCTTTTCACGGAAGGCCATGTCGGCTCTCTACCGGGATGTGGAAGGCAATGTTTTGGCCTCGTTGGACAGGGCGGTCGGCAGTAAGTTGCATATTACCATTGACTCATGGTCTAGCAGGCATGGGCATGGACCTTACCTTTCCTTCACGGCGCACTGGGTAACTCTGCTGGCAGCTGGGAAGGATGCAGGACAGGGTTCAGTATTGTTGGAGCTTGTTCAGCCACCACACCTCCAAAATGCTAGTGGTGATTCTGCCACAGCTCTCTCCTCCACCCCCTCCTCTTCTTCTTCCTCTATGGCCTCTTGTTCAGATTTTTCCTCTGAACAAGCGGTGCTCCGTAAGCGTTCAAGGGCCAACGCAAGCAATCAGGCAAAAAGATGCCATGCTGTGCTTGAGTTGGTCTGCTTAGGGGACAAGGCCAGAAAAGTCTGTGGTCATTTCCACCGGTCATACAATGCCAGTGCTCGCCTGGCTAACATTCAAAGGGAATGCAACCTGCCAACCAACCGCCTCGTTTGTAACATGCCCACCAGGTGGAACTCAACGTTGGCAATGCTGCAGCAGCTGCACTCACAGCAGAGGGCCATCAATGGGTACCTATGTGAGTATGGCACCAGGACAGGGTGAGGGGAGGGAAGAAAAAAGTCCGGACAGCCGCACACCAGGAGAATATAATCCAACGAAATTTCTTTATTGTAAAATCAGGAACAAATCATGTACAAAGCACCATGGATAGAATGTACAGATAATAAGCTAACGCGTTTCACACTCTGCGGAGTGTTTACTCATAGCTATGACTTTTTTCTTCCCTCACAACATGGATTAGCATTAGCCAGCACCTGGGGCTTTTCAACTCTGGAGAGCAACATTCAGTTTATACCTGGTTTGGATACATCCTGGTGCGGGGAAAACGCTTGTCCTGCAGTTGCATTCTGGATTATTGCTACAGGGTCAGGGGAGCTTTGCTTTTTTTCGCCATGCCAGTGGCTACTGATCAAGGATGCATCCACTGTCCTGTCACCATTTGAGGAGGCCACGAGGATGGTGAGCAGTGACAATGCATGCATCAGTGATACTGTCCCTCTTGTCTTCCTGTTGGAGCACACGCTTAATGGAATAATGGACAGGGCACGTGAGGCAGAACAGCGGGAGGAAGAGGAGGACTTCCTTACCTCTCAAGGCCCCCTTTATCCAGATAGCTTTCCTGTGGGCCCGCCAAACACACAGGAAGAAGAGGAGGAGGAGGAGGATTGTGTCAGCATGGTTGTAGAGCATAACACTGAGCAGCAGTCTTCAAGGGATGGTTTTCAGTCCCCAGAAACCCAAGGAGTTGTACGTGGTTGGGAGGAGGTAGTTCCTGACAACGTCATCCTCAGTGACCCAGAGGACTCACAATTGAATGCGTCTGCAAACTTACGCTGCATGGCCTCCCTGATTCTGAAAAAAGCCTGCGAAAGGACCCTAGGATTCATGGTATCAAGGAGAGGGATCATTACTGGCTGGCAACCCTTCTTGATCCATGTTACAAGGGTAAGGTTGCAGAACTCATCCTGCCTTTGCAGAGGGAGCAGAGGATGAAACATCTTCAGGAGGCCATGAAGAAAGGTTTGTGCAATGAGTTTCCAGACTGTTGCTGAGGCTTCGTTCAGTCAGAGGAAGAGCGGTGTAGAAGGTGACGGGCTGACCGATGTCTTTAGACAATTTTTCAGTCCTCAGCGCCAAGGTCTGATCGGTTTAAGCAACGATCGCCAGTGTCTGCATTACATGGTGCATGAATATCTTGGGGCAAGAGCAGACTTGGAGACCTTTCCAACAGACCATTCACTGGGTTACTGGGTCTTGAGGATGGACCACTGGCCAGAACCTGCTCAATATGCAATTGAGCTACTGGCCTGTCCTGCGTTCAGCGTTCTTTCTGAATGCACATTCAGTGCTGCTGGACAGTTTGTAACGGATCATAGAGTGCGCCTGTCCACAGACTCTGTTGATAGGCTCACATTCATAAAAATGAATCAGTCTTGGATCAGAAGCAATCAAGCACCTGATGCTGATGTAACTGATTGATTTTTCTATGGATGTGGGATCCCTTGAAGACTGCCTATGCTGAGTGACTATCCTATTCCTCCTCAATCTTGATGATGCTAGCTTCCAACATTATTTTTGGTTTAGGGCACCACCACCACTGTCTAAGGCCCAATTTTTCCACCCCCTGTTTAACAGGGGCATGTAATTACAATTTTTGATATAATATTTAATAGCAGGGTCCGTTCCTGCGCCCACCAAGAGTAACTGTGAGGGCTTATGCCCTGTACACACGATCAGACATTGATCGGACATTCCGACAACAAAATCCATGGATTTTTTCCGACTGATGTTGGCTCAAACTTGTTTAGCATGCACACGGTCGCACAAAGTTGTCGGAATTTAAGATTGCCAAGAACGCGGTGACGTACAACACGTACGACGAGACTAGAAAAGGGCAGTTCTGAACCAAGCGCTGCACCCTATGGGTTCCTTTTGCTAATCTCGTGTTAGTAAAAGTCTGGTGAGAGAAGATTCACGCTTTTTCAGACTCGTGGTTTTCAGATCGTTTTCTGCTGTTCAGTTTGTGCTTGTGGGTTTTTATCTTGGCTTCAGTGCATGCAGCGAGTACAATTGACTTGTCGTTGTGTTTGTGTTCATGTTCGTTCGTTACTGATTTTCAGGTCGCTCTTCACAGGCCTTGCTGTTCTTCAGTGCATTCTGTTACTTCGTTCTGACCAGCCGACCGTTTTCTAGCCATGTTGCGTATACGTACTCCTCGTAGAGTTCGTTCTGTGTGGGGGCTTGGTGTTGGGGTCCTTACCTTGACACAAGTCCAGTCCATGAACAGGGTGGGGAGGAGTTCGTGGACCAAGAATTGGTTGCTCCAGCGTGACAGCGTGACCAGTTCTGTCATATGCCTTTGCTCCGTGACATCCGTGAGAATAATCCTGATGATTTCAGGAACTTTATCCGGATGACAGACCCCGTACTTCACCATTTGTTGGCTTTGCTGGCCCCTTATATTAGCAGGCAGGATACCTGCATGAGGCAAGCCATCACTCCGGAGCAGAGGTTAGTCGCCACCCTGCAGTACTTGGGGACGGGGAGAAGCCTGCAGGACCTCAAGTTCTCGACAGGCATCTCCCCACAGACTCTGGGGATCATTATCCCGGAGACCTGTTCTGCCATCATCCAGGTCCTGCAGAAGGAGTATATTAAGGTAAGATTTTTATCCTTTAACCACTTCAGCCCCAGAAGATTTTACCCCCTTCCTGACCAGAGCGTTTTTTGCGATTCGGCACTGCGTCGTTTTAACTGACAATTGCGCGGTCGTGCGACGTGGCTCCCAAACAAAATTGACGTCCTTTTTTTCACAAATAGAGATTTCTTTTGGTGGTATTTTATCACCTCTGCGATTTTTATTTTTTGCACTATAAACAAAATAAGAGCGACAATTTTGAAAAAAACGCATTATTTATTTACATTTTGCTATAATAAATATCCCCCAAAAATATATAAAAAAAACATTTTTTTTCCTCAGTTTAGGCCGATCGTATTCTTCTACATATTTTTGGTAAAAAAAAATCACAGTAAGCGTTTAATAATTGGTTTGCGCAAACGTTATAGCGTTTACTAAATAGGGGATAGTTTTATGGCATTTTTATTAATAATATTTTTTTTACTAGTAATGGCGGCGATCAGCGATTTTTATTGTGACTGCGACGTTATGGTGGACATGTCGGACATTTTTGACACATTTTTGGGACCATTGTCATTTATACAGCGATCAGTGCAATTAAAAATGCACTGATTACTGTGTAAATGGCACTGGCAGTGAAGGGGTTAACCACTAGGGGGCGGGGAGGGGTTAAGTGTATCCTAGGGAGTGATTATTAACTGTAGGGGGATGGGCTGTATGTGTGACATCACTGATCTCTGCTCCAATGACAGGGAGCAGAGATCGAGTGACACTTGTCACTAGGCAGAACAGGGAGATGCTGTTTACAATGGCATCTCCCCGTTCGTCCTCTCCGTGAGGCAATCACGGGTATCCCCGCGGCGATCGAGTCCGCGGGACCCGTGACCCGACTCACGGAGCTCACGCATGCAATGGCACGGCGGGGAATTCAAATGGATGTACAGGTATGCCCATTTGCCCAGCCGTGCCATTCTGCCGACGTACATCTGCGTGCGCCGGTCGGGAACCGGTTAACATCAGATTTTATTGTATTTAATGTGTGATAATATATTGTATTTCTTTCCTCATTCCCTAATTACCATGATTGTAATATGGTGTGAATGTCCTCTTTGTCCTCATGCATGCTGTTTTTTTTTTTGTTTTTTTTTTGTCCTTCATACATATTTGCCTTCACTTACCTCCCCAGCATGCTCTCCTGGCCTATATTCACCTCATGTAGTCACTTAACAATGTATTTTGTCAGCTCCATAGTAGTGCTTTACCCCAAACATCCCCTAAAATGTGTAAAAATGTGATTTGTGCTTTAAATTCAGGCAGAGTGGCAGAGGCTTTTTTTTGGTGTCCCAAAATCATTTGGAACCCTCCCTCCCCCCAACTGCTAACTCAGCTGATAACAATCCTCTATCTGCTGACTTTGCCAAACCCATACACACTATACCCACCTCTTTTGTGGTCAGATTTATGGATGAATTCCCAAAAGCATGTAGTGCAAGGGCCTGCCTGAATACTTTCAAATGGTACTGTTTAAAGTTTTTGTATCCTATTATTATCTTGATAGGTAATAGCAGAATGTAAAAATGTGTTAAAATGTGTACAGTGTGTATTTATATCTTTGTATTATGACACTTCTTTTTTTACAAATGGCCCATGGGGGGGGAGGAATCTGATAGGTGGACCTTATACCTTTGTCTTTAAATACTCCCTAAAATAAATGTTATACTGATGTTGGCCAAGAATGTTTGTGTCTAATCTGCTTTCCCTGTTTATGTGCAAAATGATTAATTTATTTTTCTTGTTTGACTCCACAGTTTTCTTCCAACCCACAGGAATGGCAGACTGTGGCCTCCCACTTTGCCTAGTGGTGGGACTTTCCTAACTACATCGGGGCTATTGATGGGAAACACGTCCACATCGTCCCACCACCCAACTCAGGGTCATACTATTATAATTATAAGGGGTTCAATAGTATTGTGATGTTGGTAGTGGTGTCGGCTACTTATGAGTTCCTGCATGTGGACGTGGGGAAGAATGGCCAGATGTCCGATGGTGGAGTCATCGCCCAGACAGAGTTTTACAGGCGTCTCCAGAATGGCAGCTTTGACTTGCCACATCCAGAAGACAATGTGGAAAGACTCCCATTTGTCTTCGTTGCTGATGAAGCGTTTGCGCTGGGGGACCATCTTATGCGGCCATTCCCGATGAGGACCCTCACCCCAGACCAGAGGGTTTTTTAATTACCAGCTGGCCAGAGCCAGAAGAGTGGTGGAGAACACATTTGGAATCATGGCCAGCTGGTTCCGCCTATTTCTTACACCCATACACATGGCGGAGTATAAACTGAATCATATCATCCTGGAGTGCTGTGTTCTACACAACATTTTAAGGCAAAATTCTGCCAACTATGCTGCCTCAGTTGGGCCTGAGGCCGGAATTCAAATAAATGAACCAACCCTGACGGCGCTTGAAAGTGGCCGTCCTGGCTTGCCCCCCCCCCCCCCCTGCGTGCCCTTGATTACTTTGCGGGTAGGGGGGCCATCAATATGCCAGACAATGTCTGATAGATTTTTAAAATAAAAAAATCATTTTAACTACTAAAATCTTTGGTGACATTTACTGCTTGTGTTTCTTTTAGCTGACCCTGACAGAAATGTGGGGAGTCCTGAAAATGTTGTGATTGTGTAACCTTAAAAAGCACTGTTGGATTTTATTTACTAAAGGAAAATACACTTTGCACTATAAGTGCACTTGAGCCTGCACTGAAACTGCAAATCCAAAGTGGATTTGCCCTTAGGAAATACCCCCATTGTCACTGAAAACACCAATTTTACCTTTACCAAATTTTAGGAGCATTGAAATGTGCATTTATAAAAGTTTTTTTTAAAACAAACCAACATGTTTGTTGTATAACAATTTTTTGGGTCACATTAATAAAAGTAGAAATGTCCATTTAAGGTAAAACAGGCATGTTTCAAACAAACAAGAAATACACAAATCTGGAACTTACAAAGTTCAACTTTTGTATAAATTGAAGGCAATATTAGACATGAGTATTTATAAACTGTGTTTGATATTGCGTTCAGATGGGGTGAAGTCACCACTGGAAAAGCCAAATTTTGAAGATGCACACAAATTGTCGAATGTCAACATGTGCTAGCTGCCATCACGGGGGATCAAGGGACGTGTTTTGTGGGTGCAACCCCTTCCTCTCAGCTACTTTATTATTGAGGAAGGGGTTGCACCCACAAAACGCCTACATTGATCTCCCGTGATGGCAGATAGCACATGTTGACACACTGTGTGCATCTTCAAAATTTGGCTTTTCTAGAAAATGGCAAAAAATGTTAAACATTTTTACTTTACAAATACCACAAAAAAGGAAGGGATTTGGAGGTTTTTTAAACTCTCCCTAAAACATCAATGATGTTCTTCGTTTTGTTTTTACCATCATTGATGTTTTTCTGGATGTTTTCCAAGTCCCTATTACACCCCATGATCTCCACGATCAGGATCTGTGCACTCTCACTGGTGAAATTACCTGGATCCACAACATCACGATCACCTAAAAATAGAGAAACCAAAAACATACCATGTATTAGAAATATGCCGGCATCCATCTCTTACCTGAGCCTGTGGTCGCAGACACTCACCTGTTGTGGTGACTATTTCCACCACGTCTCCTTCCACCTCTGCTTGGCTTTGGGGGATTTCACCTTCTTCATGAAGTGGGGGGTCTGTTGTCTCTTCTGCTGAGTGCTGTCCTTTGAGTCTTTTCTCCCCTATGTAAAAAAAATAGGTATACTTAGCACACAGATATTTGATGACAGAAAGAGGAATATGAAACATTGCTTGGAAGTGGGGTACAATTGTCTATTTTGGCAGAGTTCCAAGATGAAGAAATATTGTTTTCCTTTGTCAAGCTTGAATACTTACCTGTTTTGTACAAGCTTCACAGATGGAGACACCCCTATAGTATACACTGGAGCACCTGTGTGGGACCCCTAATAAAAAGGGTGTTCTGGTGTCCCACACTAGTGCTCCAGCGTCTAGATGTGTAAACTGTTGCTGAGTGTCCTCTCCTTACACAGAATCTAGTTTGCATTACATTCTAGTTACAAACCCATCTAGACTCCAAAATTATTTTAAGAGAAGTAGGCTAGAAAAAATGTATTCAAATGCATATGGCCAAAACAATGGTGTTTTCTATGCTGAACGAACAATGTTTCATACGAACGAACAATGTGCCCATGAACATGAAAGTTGCCATTTTAAACTGTACAACAGTAAAGAAAACATGGAGCAGCACGAATGTAATAAAAATAAACAATAGGAACACAGGACAACTACTTACTTTTTTGGAGCACTCTCCTGATCCTTCTGTACTGCTCATGCTCCCTGATTTTGAGGTCGGACCACTGCTTCCTGAGCTGATCCTTGGATCGTGGTACCCCGAAATTCTTCTGCAGACTTTTGGCTACTTTTGCCATGATCTTGGCCTTTCAGAAATTGGGGTCGGGGTAAGGTTCATACTTCCCATCATAGTCGGCCCTCTTCAGGATGTCGACCATCTCCAACATCTCCCCAAAGGACATATTTGAGGCCTTAAATCATCTCTTCTGGGATCGGGACGTTTCCGGCTCCGGGGTTTCCTCCTCCTCGTTACTGTAATTAGCACGCACCTGCTGTGTCTCCACCATGTGCTCTTCCCCTACTGCGCCGAATGAGAAGGGGCAGGGAATAGACTAGAAAGAACGTCAGGGGCGGGCGGAGTTTGACGCATGCGTAGTGTATATAAAGCGTAAGACGCGTGCATAGTACGTACGACCTGTGAGAGGAGGAAGGAGTATCGGAGGCGCAGATCGTGATAACGAAGGTAAGATCTAAACTTGGGCCTATACTGCTTCAATGGCCACAACTTTCTCCCCCTGTTCATAGACAAATACAGGGAGCTACCCTGTCTGTGGCAGGTCAAACACCCGCAATATAATCATAAACAAAAGAGGCAGGCAGTGCTGGAGAAACTGCTGGAGTTGGTGAAGCCGTTGGTCCCCACAGCAACCATCCCCTATTTAAAAGCCAAAATTGGTGGCCTGAGGAGCACTTATCTAAGGGAGCGCAAGAAGGTCACAGATCCCCAGAGATCCGGAGCTGCAGCAGATGACATTTGTCCCCAAGCTGTGGTACTATGAGAGACTGCGATTTCTGTCAGACCAGACTGAAGTCAGGGAATCACTCTCAACCCTTCCTTCCACTCTTCCTTCCACCCTATCTTTTACCCCAGCTGAGGCTTCTGATGTCCATCCTGGGACTTCCAGCCAGGAAGAAGTGGAGGAGCCCAGCTGGAACCAGGTATAGCATTGTTCTACAGATTTCTTGTCCATAAATAAATAATGTTTACTAGATGTTATTATTGATCACTAATCGCTGATTTAATAAAGTGTTTTACATATCAATAGACAGTAGTGGGCAAAAATAATTGGGAAAAGAATGAAAAATGCTGGGCTCAGAATGATCATCAGTTATATTTGTTAACATTCAATTTGCAACAGTCATGAGGTGAAAATTGTGTGTGATTGATGAATAAAAACTAAAACTATGTCCCTTTTTCATACACAGGAAGACCTCAGCCAGGGTGAGGAGGCTGTGGAATGTGGCAGCCAGGAGGAGGCGGGGGTTAGTGGCAGCCAGGAGGAGGCGGGGCTAAGTGGCAGCTAGGAGAAGGCCGGGCCCAGTAGGAGCCTGACAGAATCGCAGGTTCCTCCCCTCCGCCTTCCAAACAAAAGACTAAGGAAGGGGAGTAACATGCAGAATTCAGCACTCAGGCTGTTTCAGGAGGCTTCTACATCCCTCAGAGCCTTCCCCACTCCTGAAGAGGCCTTTGCCTCCATGGTTGCCACAAAACTGCAGGGCATGCAGGAGGGCCAACGCCTCCTGTGTGAGGACCTTCTTTACAAAACACTAACTAAGGGGGTGAGGGGTGAAATCACACACAAAACCCACCTGTGTGAGTTGGACCATCCTCCTCCTCCTCCTGCCACAACTCCACCACCACAGACACAGCGTGGAAGAAAGCGTGGAAGGAAGACCAGAGAGTGATGACCTGGGCTCAGTCTGGTCTGACAAAAGATGCAGGCTCTTGTATGACCACAGCCTGGGGACACAGATGTCATCTGCTGCTGTTCATGATCTCTTGGAATTCTGGACCAGACTGTATTCCCTTATATAAGGACTCCTCAGGCCACCAATTTTGCAGTAAAAGAATTGATGTATGCCCTGGGGGCCAAAGGCTTCGCCAATTTCTGCTGTTTCTCCAGCGTTGCTTCCCTATTTGTTTGGTTCTGATCCCTTAATAAAGGATTTTTTGTTTTAATTATACTCGCCTATGTGTGTTTTCCTTCAAAAAGGACAGTTTGTTTGTGAGGAGGCAGGTACATTTCAAAAATACAATGTGAAATTAACAAGAGACACCAACACCAAGCAACCTCCTTGAGATTAAATAATACAAGATAATGATGGTGTTGTGGTAACTTGACACACAAAACACACACAAAAATATTATGGAGTAAAAAAAATAAATAAATAATAAAAAAAAAAAAACAAGATCAGGCTTGAAAAAAATACAAACCCCCAAAAAAAAACCATATATCTTTTTTGACAGATGTGACAAGTCTAAATATATTGATGAAATCATGATAAATAATAAAGAAAGAAGTTTGTGAGAAGTCTGTGTTAATTTGAGCAGCAAAACTACTTCATTCTTCTAGCATTATAAAGAAGAACAGAGTGTGCTGCATTAAACAATTTTAAACATTGCAGCCTGATGAAAGTGCTATATCCATTCAGAAAGCTAATTTTACCAGACCGAGCTGTTCCGTCTTGGAATTTCTTCTGATTATGCGTGGCACTTTGTGCGTCGGAATTGTCCACACACGGTCGGAATTGACGCGATCGGATTTTGTTGTCGGAACATTTTATAGCCTGCTCTCAAACTTTGTGTGTCGGAAAATCCGATGGAAAATGTCCGTGGAGCCCACACACGGTCGGAATTTCCAACAACACGCTCCGATCGCACATTTTCCGTTGGAAAATCCGACCATGTGTACAGGGCATTACAGTGTTGTGGCACCACCACCAAAGGCCCAATTTTTCTGCCCCTGTTTAACAGGGGCATGTAATTATAGTTCTTGAGCTAATATTTTACTGCAGGGCCCGTTCCTGCACCCAAGAGTAACTGTGAGGGGTTACAGTTACCACCCAAGGCCAAATTTTTCTGCCCCTGTTTAACACGGACATTTAATTACAATTTTTGAAATAATATTAAACAACAGGGTCTGTTCCTGCGCCCAACAAGAGTAACTGTGAGGGGTTACAGTGCTCTGGCACCACCAACACTTAAGGCCCAATTTTCTGCAGAGTATATAGAGCAGGCCGTGTAGTATATATACTTCTGTTCAGAGTATATAGTGCCTGCCCCCCCACACGCAATTTTGTTTTAAAAATTTGGTGCGGGGTTCCCCTTAATATCCATACCAGACCCAAAGAGCCTTGTAATGGGATGGGTGGGGGGGGGGGGACCCATGCTGTTTTTCTCAATAATTTTCATCTATATTGCTGGGACCTGACAATACATTACAGCCGCAAGCAGTTTTAAATGACTTTTTTTCCTTTAGAAATGTCATTTTGTTGTGGTATTGTTCTAAACGTGGGAAAATTTACTTTATGCTACTTTACAGGCATACTATAGAAACCCCCCAGGCACGATATTTAAAGGAATATTTCATCTTTATTGCTTCACCTTAAGCATTCTTAAAATCACTGCTCTCTAAAAACTTCTGTTTTTAAAACTTTTTTTTTTATACACGTCTTCTGGGGCAAGACCCAGGTCCCCAAACACTTTTTAGGGCAAAAACTTGCATACAAGCCTTTAAAATGAGCAATTCTGATTTTTCACGTTCATGTTTCATAGACTTTAACAGTGTTTGCGTGTTCGAACAACCTTTTTTGCATGTTTGGATGTTCTGGTGCGAACCGGGGGGTGTTCAGCTCATCCCTAGTACCCAGTAGGGATGGGCGAACGTTTGGCCCGAGCATAAGTTCAGGCCGAACTTTGGTTGTTCGGATGCTTAGCGAACACCGAAAAATTCGAAAGCTGCCGAAACACCGTTAAAGTCTATGGGTCACTAATATGAAAAATCAAAAGTGCTCATTTTAAAGGCTTATACAGTCAGGTCCAAAAATATTGGGACATCAACACAATTCTAATCTTTTTGTCTCTATACACCACTACAATTGATTTGAAATGAAATGAAGAGATCTCCTTTAACTGCAGCCTTTCAGCTTTAATTTGAGGGTATTTACATCCAAATCAGGTGAACGGTGTAGGAATTACAACAGTTTGTATATGTGCCTTCCACTTTTTAAGGGACCAAAAGTAATGGGACCTTCACACTTGAAATGAACTCTGGACCTTTAATCTGCTCCTTGTAAATGGGATAATGAGGGAATAACACACACCTGGCCATGGAACAGCTGATCAGCCAATTACATAGTTACATAGTTAGTCAGGTTGAAAAAAGACACAAGTCCATCCAGTTCAACCTTAAAAACAATAAATAAATGAAATAAAAAATATCGTACAATCCAATATACCCAATATTATATCCTCAGTTGGAAGGCAAAAAAACCCAGCAGAGCATGCTCCAATTTGCTACAGCAGGGGAAAAAATTCCTTCCTGATCCCCCAAGAGGCAATCAGATTTTCCCTGGATCAACTTTACCTATAAATGTTAGTACCCAGTTATATTATGTACATTTATAAAAGTATCCAGGCCTTTCTTAAAGCAATCTACTGAGCTGGCCAGAACCACCTCTGGCGGGAGTCTATTCCACATTTTCACAGCTCTTACTGTGAAGAAACCTTTGCGTATTTGGAGAGGAAATCTCTTTTCCTCTAGACGTAAAGAGTGCCCCCGTGTCCTCTGGGTTGACCGTAAAGAGAATAACTCAACACCAAGTTCACTATATGGACCCCTTATATATTTGAACATCTTGATCATATCCCCCTTATTCTCCTCTTCTCAAGAGTGAATAAATTCAGTTTCTCTAAAATTCCTCATAGCTGAGCTCCTCCATACCTCTTATCAGTTTGGTTGCCCTTCTTTGCACTTTCTTCAGTTCCCCAATATCCTTTTTTGAGAACTGGTGCCCAAAACTGAACTGCATATTCCAGATGAGTTCTTACTAATGATTTGAACAGGGGCAAAATTATATCTCTCTCTCTCTAGAGTCCATACCTCTCTTAATACAAGAAAGGACTTTGCTCGCTTTGGAAACCGCAGCTTGGTATTGCATGCTATTATTGAGCTTATGATCTACCAAAACCCCCAGATCCTTCTCCACCACGGATTCCCCCAGTTGTACTCCCCCTAGCATGTATGATGCATGCATATTCTTAGTGCATAACTTTACATTTCTCAACATTAAACCTCATCTGCCACATAGTCGCCCAATTAGACAGTGCATTGAGGTTGGCTTGTAAATTGGAGACATCCTGTAAGGATGTTATTCCACTGCATAGCTTGGTGTCATGTGCAAAGACAGAAATGTTACTTTCGATCCCAGACCCAATATCATTTATAAAGATATTAAAAAGCAAGGGTCCCAGCACTGAACCTTGGGGTACACCACTGATAACCTTAGACCATTCAGAGTAAGAATCATTAACCACTACTCTCTGAAGTCTGTCTTTTAGCCAGTGTTCTATCCATTTACAAACTGATATTTCCAAGCCTGTAGACTTTACCTTACACATGAGCCACGTGTGGGGAATTGTGTCGAACGCTTTTGCAAAATCCAACAGTCTTTTTGAAGAATTCCCATTTCTGTTCTGTGTTTATCAATGCAAATATTCCCTCCTGGTCTAAATCCTGGAGAGCAGCCCTCTTCCTTGGAAAATTTGCTCTCTTGAAGTTAAGTGTTTTTATCTTTCCCGTATGTATTTCTTGTTTACAGCTAACATCAAATGAAATCATGTTATGATCACTGCTACCCAGGTGTTCCTTTATCTGGACATTAGTAATAAGCTCTGCATGGTTTGAGATTACCAGGTCCAACAGAGCTGCATTCCTAGTTGGGGCCTCAATAAACTGGACCATAAAATTGTCCTGTAATAGGTTTATAAATTTTTGCCCTTTAACTGTCCCAGCAGTGCCATTACTCAAGTCAATTTCTGGGTAGTTAAAATCCCCCTTTCTTATCACTGTCCCAGCCCTTGCAGCCCTTTCCATCTGTGCAAGGAGCTGAGTCTCCACCTCCTCGTTAACATTGGGTGGTCTATAACAAACTCCAATGATTAACTTTGAACTACGCCCATCTATATGCAGTTCCACCCATAATGCTTCAGACTCTTCACACTCTCCATCAACCAGGTCCTCTTTCACACTTGCTTTGAGATCACTTCTCTCATAGAGACAGACCCCGCCACCTTTCCTTTTTACCCTGTCTTTCCAAAAGATGTCATAACCAGGAATATTATTAGCCTAGTCATGTAAGGATTGAAGCCAAGTTTCAGCAATACTGATTACATCATAGCTCTCCTCATGCACCAAAGCTTCCCGCTCACCTATTTTGCTTGGCAGACTTCTGGCATTGGTGTACAAACACTTTAATGCATTATTACATTTTGCTCTGGTGTTTTTCATAGTACAAATGACACTATAGTTTCCAAAGGCTGTTTGCAACATGGGAAATTTCTTGTCACCTGCCATAACCCTCCCCCCATCTATCCCCATTCCACCCTCCATTAATGTCTGAACCCTAACTGACCTGTCTGCCCGACGTAATTCTAGTTCACCCCCCCTCAATCTTAGTTTAAATACTCCTCCAGCTTTCCTATAAACCTCTCTCCCAGCACAGCAGACCCCCTTCCATTCAAGTGCAAACCGTCTTTAGCATATAGGTTGCACCCCAATGAAAAGTCAGCCCAGTCCCATTACTTTTGGTCCCATAAAAAGTGGGAGGCACGTATACAAACTGTTGTAATTCCTACACCGTTCACCTGATTTGAATGTAAATACCTCAAATTAAAGCTGAATGTCTGCAGTTAAAGCACATCTTGTTTGTTTCATTTCAAATCCATTGTAGTGGTGTATAGAGCCAAAAAAATTATAATTGTGTCAATGTCCCAATATTTATGGACCAGACTGTATGCAAGTTATTGTCATAAAAAGTGTTTGGGGACCTGGGTCCTGCCCCAGGGGATATGTATTAATGCAATTTTGTTTTTAAAAATGGCCCTTTTTTCGGGAGCAGTGATTTTTTTTAATGCCTAAAGTGAGACAATAAAAATGAAATATTCCTTTAAATATCATGCCTGGGGGAGTGCTATAGTATGCCTGTAAAGTGGCGCATTTTTCCTTTGTTTAGAACAGTACCGCAGGAAAATGACATTTCTAAAGGGAAATTGTCATTTAAAACTGATTGTGGCTGTATTGAATTGTTGGGTTTCGACAATATAGATAAAACTCATTGAAAAAAATGGCATAGGTTCCCCCCCAGTCCATTACCAGGCCCTTTGGGTCTGGTATGAATATTAAGGGGAACCCCAAACCAAAAATTAAAAAAAAATTGTGTGGGGGTCCCCCCAAAATCTATACCAGGCCCTTCAGGGTATGGAAATTAAGGGGAACCCTGCACCAAATAAAAAAATGGCGTAGGGGTCCCCCCAAAATCCATACCAGACCCTTTAGGTCTGGTATGGATTTTAAGGGGAACCCTGCACCATAGTAAATAAAAAGGCATAGGGGTCCCCCCAAAAATCCATACCAGACCCTTCAGGTCTGGTATGGATTGTAAGGGGAACCCTGCGCCAAAATTTAAGAAAAAATGTTGTAGGGGCCCCCCCCAAAATCCATACCAGGCCCTTATCTGAGCACGCAACCTGACAGGCTGCAGGAAAAGAAGGGAGAAAGAGAGCCCCCCTCCTGAACCATACCAGCCCACATGCCCTCAACATGGGGAGGGTGCTTTGGGGTCTGACCCCAAAGCACCTTGTCCCCATGTTTATGGAGACAAGAGCCTCATCCTCACAGCCTTTGCCCGGTGGTTGTGGGGGTATGTTGGTGGGGGGCTTATCAGAATCTGGAAGCCCCCTTTAACAAGGGGACCCCCAGATCCCAGCCTCCCCCTATGTGAATTGGTAATGGGGTACCCCTACCATTTCACAAAAAAATTGTCAAAAATGGTAAAAAAGACAAGAGACAGCTTGGGACAAGTCCTTTATTAAACGATATAAAAATAAAAATGTTCCGCAATGAAAATCAACGCGTGGTCACCCGTTTACAACACCGGGTGCCCCCCCCCACTCGGCGGGAGCCTCCCATGGAGGCGGAACTGTTGTGGCTTTTTTTTTTTTTCGGTCTGTCGAAAAGCATGGATTTACACTGCGGGACATTTTTATTTTTTTATCTTTTAACCACTTGACGACCGCCTCACGCTGATATACGTCAGCAGAATGGCACGGGCAGGCAAAATCACGTACCTGGTACGTAATTGCCTTCCCGCGGGCGGGGGGTCCGATCGGACCCCCCCCGGTGCCTGAGGCGGTCGCCGTTGGTCTGGCAGCGATCAGAGATGAGGGGGAGGCCATCCGATCATAGCCCCCCTCGCGATCGCTCCCAGCCAATGAGAATCCTCCCCTGCCTGTGAGTAGTACACACAGGCAGGGGATGTGATGTCATCTCTCCTCGGCTCAGCAGTTTTCGTTCCGGCGCCGAGGAGAGAAGACATCAATGTGGGTTGCACAACACATACACTTACAGTAGAACATGCCAGGCATACTTTACACCCCCAATCCCCCCCCCGATCGCCCCCCGATCACCCCCCAATCACCCCCCCCTGTCACACTGACACCAAGCAGGTTTTTTTTTTTTCTCTGATTACTGCATGGTTTCAGTTTGTGACAGTTACTGTGTTAGGGCAGTTAGGGTTAGCCCCATTTAGGTCTAAGGTACCCCCCTAACCCCCCTAATAAAGTTTTAACCCCTTGATCACCCCCTGTCACCAGTTAAGCTAAGCAATCATTATTCTGATCACTGTATTAGTGTCGCTGGTGACGCTAGTTAGGGGCGTAAATATTTAGGTTCGCTGTCAGCGTTTTATAGCGTCAGGGACCCCCATATACTACCTAATAAATGTTTTAACCCCTTGATCGCCCCCTAGTTAACCCTTTCACCACTGATCACCGTATAACCGTTACGGGTGACGCTGGTTAGTTCGTTTATTTTTTATAGTGTCAGGGCACCTGCCGTTTATTACCGAATAAAGGTTTAGCCCCCTGATCGCCCGGCGGTGATATGCATCACCCCAGGCAGCGTCAGATTAGCGCCAGTACCGCTAACACCCACGCACGCAGCATACGCCTCCTTTAGTGGTATAGTATCTGAACGGATCAATATCTCATCCGATCAGATCTATACTAGCGTCCCCAGCAGTTTAGGGTTCCCATAAACGCAGTGTTAGCGGGATCAGCCCAGATACCTGCTAGCACCTGCATTTTGCCCCCTCCGCCCAGCCCAGCCCAGCCCACCCAAGTGCAGTATCGATCGATCACTGTCACTTACAAAACACTAAACGCATAACTGCAGCGTTCGCAGAGTCAGGCCTGATCCCTGCGATCGCTAACAGTTTTTTTGGTAGCATTTTGGTGAACTGGTAAGCACCAGCCCCAGGCAGCGTCAGGTTATCGCCAGTACCGCTAACACCCACGCACGCACCGTACAGATCCCTTAGTGGTATAGTATCTGATCGGATCAATATCTGATCCGATCAGATCTATACTAGCATCCCCAGCAGTTTAGGGTTCCCAAAAACGCAGTGTTAGCGGGATCAGCCCAGATACCTGCTAGCACCTGCGTTTTGCCCCTCTGCCCGGTCCAGCCCAGCCCACCCAACTGCAGTATCGATCGATCACTGACACTTACAAAACACTAAACGCATAACTGCAGCGTTCGCAGAGTCAGGCCTGATCCCTGCGATCGCTAACAGTTTTTTTGGTAGCATTTTGGTGAACTGGTAAGCACCAGCCCCAAGCAGCGTCAGGTTAGCGCCAGTACTGCTAACACCCACGCACGCAGCGTACACCTCCCTTAGTGGTATAGTATCTGAACGGATCGATATCTGATCCGATCAGATCTATACTAGCGTCCCCAGCAGTTTAGAGTTCCCAAAAATGCAGTGTTAGCGGGATCAGCCCAGATACCTGCTAGCACCTGCGTTTTGCCCCTCTGCCCGGCCCAGCCCACCCCACCAAAGTGCAGTATCGATCGACCACTGACACTTACAAAACACTAAATGCATAACTGCAGCGTTCGCAGAGTCAGGCCTGATCCCTGCGATCGCTAACAGTTTTTTTGGTAGCGTTTTGGTGAACTGGCAAGCACCAGCGGCCTAGTACACCCCGGTCGTAGTCAAACCAGCACTGCAGTAATACTTGGTGATGTGGCGAGTCCCATAAGTGCAGTTCAAGCTGGTGAGGTGGCAAGCACAAGTAGTGTCCCACTGCCACCAAAAAGACAAACACAGGCCGTCGTGCCCATAATGCCCTTCCTGCTGCATTCGCCAATCCTAATTGGGAACCCACCGCTTCTGCAGCACCCGTAATTCCCCCATTCACATCCCCAACCAAATGCAGTCGGCTGCATGAGAGGCATTTTCTTTATGTCCTCCCGAGTACCCCTACCCAACGAACGCCCCCAAAAAAGATGTCGTGTCTGCAGCAAGCGCGGATATAGGCGTGACACCCGCTATTATTGTCCTTCCTGTTCTGACAATCCTGGTCTTTGCATTGGTGAATGTTTTGAACGCTACCATGCACTAGTTGAGTATTAGCGTAGGGTACAGCATTCCACAGACTAGGCGCACTTTCACAGGGTCTCCCAAGATGCCATCGCATTTTGAGAGACCCGAACCTGGAACCGGTTACAGTTATAAAAGTTACAATTACAAAAAAAGTGTAAAAAAAAAAAACACAAACAAAAATATAAAATAAAAAAAAATAGTTGTTGTTTTATTGTTCTCTCTCTCTCTATTCTCTCTATTGTTCTGCTCTTTTTTACTGTATTCTATTCTGCAATATTTTATTGTTATTATGTTTTATCATGTTTGCTTTTCAGGTATGCAATTTTTTATACTTTACCGTTTACTGTGCTTTATTGTTAACCATTTTTTTGTCTTCAGGTACGCCATTCACGACTTTGAGTGGTTATACCAGAATGATGCCTGCAGGTTTAGGTATCATCTTGGTATCATTCTTTTCAGCCAGCGGTCGGCTTTCGTGTAAAAGCAATCCTAGCGGCTAATTAGCCTCTAGACTGCTTTTACAAGCAGTGGGAGGGAATGCCCCCCCCACCATCTTCCGTGTTTTTCTCTGGCTCTCCTGTCTCAACAGGGAACCTGAGAATGCAGCCGGTGATTCAGCCAGCTGACCATAGAGCTGATCAGAGACCAGAGTGGCTCCAAACATCTCTATGGCCTAAGAAACCGGAAGCTACGAGCATTTTATGACTTCGATTTCGCCGGATGTAAACCGCGCCATTGCGAAATTGGGGAAGCATTTTACCACACCGATCTTGGTGTGGTCAGATGCTTTGAGGGCAGAGGAGAATCTAGGGTCTAATAGACCCCAATTTTTTCAAAAAAAGAGTACCTGTCACTACCTATTGCTATCATAGGGCATATTTACATTCACTGAGATAACAATAAAAATGATTTTAAAAAAAAATGAAAGGAACAGTTTAAAAATAAGATAAAAAAGCAAAAAAATAATAAAGAAAAAAAAAAAAAGCACACCTGTCCCCCCTGCTCTCGCGCTAAGGCGAACGCAAGTGTCGGTCTGGCGTCAAATGTAAACAGCAATTGCACCATGCATGTGAGCTATCGCCGCGAAGGTCAGATCGAGGGCAATAATTTTAGCAGTAGACCTCCTCTGTAAATCTGAAGTGGTAACCTGTAAAGGCTTTTAAAGGCTTTTAAAAATGTATTAATTTTGTTGCCACTGCACGTTTGTGCACAATTTTAAAGCATGTCATGTTTGGTATCCACGTACTCAGCCCAAGATCATCTTTTTTATTCCATCAAACATTTGGGCAATATAGTGTGTTTTAGTGCATTCAAATTTAAAAAAGCGTGTTTTTTTCCCAAAAAATGCGTTTGAAAAATCGCTGCGCAAATACTGTGTGAAAAAAAAAAATGAAACACCCACCATTTTAATCTGTAGGGCATTTGCTTTTAAAAAAATATATAATGTTTGGGGGTTCAAAGTCATTTTCTTGCAAAAAAAAATAATTTTTAAATGTAATCAAAAAGTGTCAGAAAGGGCTTTGTCTTCAAGTGGTTAGAAGAGTGGGTGATGTGTGACATAAGCTTGTAAATGTTGTGCATAAAATGCCAGGACAGTTCAAACCCCCCCCCAAATGACCCCATTTTGGAAAGTAGACACCCCAAGCTATTTGCTGAGAGGCATGTCGAGTCCATGGAATATTTTATATTGTGACACAAGTTGCGGAAAAGAGACAAATATATTTTTTTTTTTGCACAAAGTTGTCACTAAATGATATATTGCTCAAACATGCCATGGGAATATGTGAAATTACACCCCAAAATACATTCTGTTGCTTCTCCTGAGTATGGGGATTCCACATGTGTGGGACTTTTTGGGAGCCTAGCCGCATACGGGACCCCGAAAACCAAGCACCGCCTTCAGGCTTTCTAAGGGCGTAAATTTTTGATTTCACTCTTCGCTGCCTATCACAGTTTCGGAGGCCATGGAATGCCCAGGTGGCAAAAAAAAACCCCAAATGACCCCAATTTTGGAAAGTAGACACCCCAAGCTATTTGCTGAGAGGTATAGTGAGTATTTTGCAGACCTCACTTTTTGTCACAAAGTTTTGAAAATTGAAAAAAGAAAAAAAAATTTTTTTTTCTAGGCTCCTAAAAAGTCCCACACATGTGGTATCCCCATACTCAGGAGAAGCAGCTAAATGTATTTTGGGGTGCAATTCCACATATGCCCATGGCCTGTGTGAGCAATATATCATTTAGTGACAACTTTGTGCAAAAAAAAAAAAAAATTGTCACTTTCCCGCAACTTGTGTCAAAATATAAAATATTCCATGGACTCAACATGCCTCTCAGCAAATAGCTTGGGGTGTCTACTTTCCAAAATGGGGTAATTTGGGGGAGGTTTATGCCATCTGGGCATTTTATGGCCTTCAAAACTGTGATAGGTAGTGAGGAGTAAAATCAAAAATTTACGCCCTTAGAAATCCTGAAGGCAGTGATTGGTTTTCACGGCCCCGTACGCGGCTAGGCTCCCAAAAAGTCCCACACATGTGGTATCCCCATACTCAGAAGAAGCAGCTAAATGTATTTTGGGGTGCAATTCCACATATGCCCATGGCCTGTGTGAGCAATATATCATTTAGTGACAACTTTTTGTATTTATTTATTTTTTGGTCATTATTCAATCACTTGGGAAAAAAAAAATGAATATTCAATGGGCTCAACATGCCTCTCAGCAATTTCCTTGGGGTGTCTACTTTCCAAAATGCGGTCATTTGTGGGGGTTTTGTACTGCCCTGCCATTTTAGCACCTCAAGAAACGACATAGGCAGTCATAAATTTAAGGCTGTGTAAATTCCAGAAAATGTACCCTAGTTTGTAGGCGCTATAACTTTTGCGCAAACCAATAAATATACACTTATTGACATTTTTTTTACCAAAGACATGTGGCCGAATACATTTTGTCCTAAATGTATGACTAAAATTGAGTTTCTTGGATTTTTTTTAGAACAAAAAGTAGAAAATATAATTTTTTTTCAAAATTTTCTGTCTTTTTCCGTGTATAGCGCAAAAAATAAAAACGGCAGAGGTGATCAAATACCATCAAAAGAAAGCACTGTTTGTGGGAAGAAAAGGACACAAATTTCGTTTGGGTACAGCATTGCATGACCGCGCAATTAGCAGTTAAAGCGACGTAGTGCCAAATTGGAAAAAGTCCTCTGGTCCTTAAGCAGCATAATGCTTCGGTCCTTAAGTGGTTAATAAAGGACTTGTCCCAAGCTGTCTCTTGTCTTTTTTACCATTTTTTGTCACTTTTTATGTGAAATGATAGGGGTACAATGTACCCCGTTACCAATTCACATAGGGGGTGGGATCTGCAGGTCCCCTTGTAAAGGGGGCTTCCAGATTCCGATAAACCCCCGCCCGCATACCCCCACAACCACCGGACAAGGGATATGGGTATGAGGCCCTTGTCCCCATCAACATGGGGACAACTGCTCCCGAAAAAACTGCCATTTTTAAAACTTTTTTTAGCATTGGTACATGTCTCCTGGAGCATGACCCTGGTCTCCAAACACTTTTTACGACCATAACTTGCATATAAGCCTTTAAAATGAGCACTTTTGAGTTTTCATGTTCGTGTCCCATAGACTTTAACAGTGTTTGTGTGTTCTTCTGAATTTTTTGCCTGTTCCGATGTTCTTGTGCAAACCGAACCGGGGGGGGGGGGGGGGGGGTTTCGGGTCATCCTTAGTACCCAGTTATATTGTGTACATTTAGGAAAGAATCCAGGTCTTTTTTAAAGCAATAGACTGAGCTTGCCAGAACCACCTATTCAGGGAGTCTATGCCACATTTTCACAGCTCTTACTGTGAAGAAACCTTAGCATATTTGGAAATGAAATCTTTTTTCTCTAGGCGTAAAGAGTGCCCCCTTGTCCTCTATGGTGACCTTAAAGTGAATAACTCAACACCAAATTCACAATATGGACCACTTATGTATTTGTACATGTTGATCATATCCCCCCTTAAAGGGGTTGTAAAGCCTCGTGTTTTTTCACCTTAATGCATCCTATGCATTAAGGTGAAAAAACACCTGGCAGTGACCGACCCCCCAGCCCCCCGTTTTACTTGCCTGAGCCCCGTATTTCTGTCGCCGGAGACGTGCTCTCCCTCTCTCCATGGGTTCCTGGCTCTTGATTGGATAGATTGATAGCAGAGCAGCCATTGGCTCCCACGGCTGTCAATCAAATCCAATGACGCGAGCGCCGGGGGGGGCAAGGTCGAGTCCGGCATTCGTGTATATGGACGCAAATTCTGGACTCGGGAGCGCTTCTCCTAGGGGGTTATCTGATGCGGGGAGGAGCCGCGAGAGCCTCCGGGGGACCCCAGAAGATGATGTTCGGGTCCACTCTGTGCAAAACAAGCTGCACAGTGGAGGTGAGTATGATATGTTTGTTTATTTAAAAAAAAATGAACCCTTACAATCACTTTAATCTCTTCTTGTCAAGAGGGAATAGATTCAGTTCCTCTAATCTTTCCTCATAGCTGAGCTCCTTCATGCCTCTTATCAGTTTGGTTGCCCTTCTCTGCACTTTCTCCAGTTCCCTGAAATCCTTTTAGAGAACTGGTGGCCCAAAACTGAACTGCATATTCCAGATGAGGTCTTACCAATGATTTGTACAGGGGCAAAATGATATCTCTCTCTCTGAAGTCCATACCTCTCTTAATACAAAAAAGGACTTTGCTCGCTTTGGAAACCACAGCTTGGCATTGCAAGCTATTATTGAGCTTATAATCTACCAAAACCCCCAGATCCTTCTCCACTAATGGATTCCCCCAGTTGTACTCTCCCTTGTATGTATGATGCATGCATACTCTTAGCCCCCAAGTGCATAACTTTACATTTATCAACATTAAACCTCATTTGCCACTTGCCCAATTAGACAGTGCATTAAGATGAACAGATGATTCAATGACATAGGCTACATTCACACAAGGCAGTTTTCAGGTGTTTTAGCACTAAAAATAGTGCCGGTAAAGCACCTGAAAACTGCCTCTCATGCCACCCCAGTGTGAAAGGCCGGGTGCTTTCACACTGGGGCAGTGCGCTTGGGATCTCATGCCACCCCGATAGTGGCCAAAGAACGCCGCTAAAACAACCTTAAAATGCCCCTTTAAATTGCCGCACTTTACTGCTAATGGACCCACCGCCCTAGTGTGAAAGTTCCCTAAATGAAACCTAGCAAAGTTGAATCTGGTGTACCAATCTGGGTTACCTATATCAGAGTATCTCCATTGTCTGCTCCAGTCTCTGACAGGGCTCTCCATGCAGCTTGGGCCTCCCACCTGCACCAGAAGGTGGACCAGGCACCATGACATTTGAGGCTGGCCACACCCCTTTCCCGAGTCCAGTCCAATCAAAATGCAAGCCTCGGCAGGCTCTGCCTTGGGCATGTTCTGCAGGAGTAGCAGCAAGTGTACCCAAGAGCCGCCTGATCTGCTGCTGGGAAGGAGTTTGTGATCTCCACAGATCGGGACAGTTGGCAACTATGGAGGCCCCTCCCCTTTGCATTGTATAGAGAGGAAAGTGAACTGATAGCTGGAGGGAGATCCCATGGCTCACAGGCACCATAGAGCTTCTTATCGCCCCCTCCCACCCCTCCACTGCATAGTGAAGTGATAAGCGGACATGCAGGGGGAGATGCTGGGTCCTGTGCCCTCCCCACAGTGGCAGAATGCCAGGCCCCAGTTGCAAGTTCAACTGCTATGACCCTGGTAGTTCCGTCACTGGGTCTGCCACCTCTTGGAGCCTGGAGAGCTGCCAGAAAAAAGGGCAGTCCTTAAAAGGACTGTTGGGTCTCTGAACTGTGAACACAGGGGGGTTACACAAGAATATCACACTGCAATCCACACTGATTTAGTGCAAAATAGCATAGTATACCACTGAATAGCAACTAACTCTCTATATGCAGAATTTCAGGTCTCTCTAAACTTCTGGCACATAACAAAGCCCACATAATTTACTATTCTAAAACTGATGATGATCAAAGCTGAAAGTTTGGGCAGTGAATAATGGTTACAAAGAATTCTGCCTGGAAAGCTTCCACATTAACCTGTGGGGATAGCAAATTCCAAATCAGCTGGATCTGCTGCAAACCCATTATAACTGCAAACCCAATCTTCTTCCTTACACATGCTTGCAGGCTCATTGCACATTAGCCCCTCTCAGAAAGGACACTAAAGACTGGCCAGGAGACACTTGTATTACAAAATGAGAAAACTCAGGCCACTAGTACAGCCTTTGGGTCCAGTAATTAATGTATTATTTGTTATAAGTTTTGGAACTATGAACATTTTGTTGCTCCTGCTCTCTATGTCTGTAGCTCAGGACCTCCAACTGTGGATGCATCAGGAAGAAATTGCTATTCAGCCTGCAGAAGTTACTGCTGGCTTTTGTCACACACTGATATGTTGTATTTGCTCTGCTGATGGAGATGCAGGAGCATGTAGAGCAAGCGCAATTCAAACTGATGGAAAGGTTAAACATTGGCCAAATAGAAGGTAGACCATATCAGTTTTGTAATGCTACTAGCTGATGTTTTGTGGTAGGCTCTCTTAAAATGTGAGATGAGTCTGCTAGTTAGGGCCAACAGACAGCAACCACTCAACTTATTCTGGCTTGTGGAAATATCACAATGTTTACCAACTGCTGCAAGCGTGCCATGTGATCAATGGTTAATAAATTGGTCCAACTGGCCTTAAATTATATGTTCTACTTTTGGTCATAGGTGCTGCTTTGAATTTTGGCAGTGAAGTAGACCTGGAGCAAAGCTGTAAGTCCACTGACCTAAACACACTGCCATAACTGCATGGCACACTCCATAACCTGGCAAAATGACCTAGAATATTAAAATGAAGCACCAGAATCTTGGCTAGATGAGCATTCAAATGAGATACAATGGTATGTATATGTCAATTCTTTTATGGAGGACTGGAAATAATAGTCTCGTGCAGGAGATGTTGGAGGAGTGGTGGTATTTTATGCTTATGGTGATGCATCTTAGCCCCTTCTTCAGGTGGGCAATGATGATCTGCCCACTGAGCCCTTTTAGTTCTCATGTGATAATCACTGATAATATGTTGCCCAAGTCAAAAGTAGAAATCTAGGCAGTAAGGTGAGGAAGATGAAAATAGGAAGGGGTATTATCTGCTGGTTTTATTTAGTGTAGTTTTATTAAAGCAGAAAGTGATGGCATTCGATATGTAGGTTAGATTAGGGAATCTTCAGATGTGTACCTAAAATACAACAACTTACAGTTTTCCTATAAGCTTTGCAGAAGATAACAGAGCTGTCTTCTGGTGAGAGAGCCAGATCATAGAATTACAAGGTATATTAACACCAACAGAAATATTTAAACTTTGTAGAGCTTCACAAAAGAGATTTCTGTCCTCTACCCTTTCGTTGTAGTGCCTCCTCTTCTATTCTACCATCCTTGTAATATGTATATTATTCCCCACCATTTACCATGCCTTATCTGTACTGACTTCATCCATTGCTCTGCAGCTAGAACCGCAATTTAAACACAAGGTGATCATTCATTCAATAGTCATTGCATTTTAAATATTCATTTTTATATGTGCTTCACTGCTACCCGTTGCTTGTAGAGCACCTTGGGGAATGAAAAACATTTGTTTCACTAAATTAGATTGTTTACTTCTATGAAAAATAAAGTATATCAACTTAGAGGAGTGGGTGCCTTTCTAAATTTGGAATCTTTCTGCTTCCCCCAAAATACCCAAAGTTTGGGTATCAGGCTTTCTGCCCAAGAGAAACTGATGTGATCAACAATCAACATGAACAGCATGCCATGAGCAGAAAACATACCTGTATGTCCTAAGGAGTACAACCAGAAAACAGGGAAGAGCTGAATTGTGTTGTGGATGCTGGTCTGCTTACTACTGCTACCTTCCTTACTAACCTGCACACTTGGATTTTGAGTGGGGAAAAATGCTGGAATTACCCTCTGCTGCTTTTTTTTGTTGGCATAGTGAGCATCCTCAATCCATAGTATAGTCCAATAGTATCATCATCCAGAGCACCGCAACAAAGAAAATAATTCACTTGCTACATATTGCACAGACAATATACATGGGCAGTTGTGCAAAAAATCCAGTAAGTTTCCTGAATAAATGCCACTTTTAGCACCAAGAGTTTGAAAATACATTTCTATTGCGCCTAAAAAGGAACATAATTAGTGTGATCAAAGTTACCATTATTTAGGAAGAAATAGAGGTATTTTTCTACAGAATTTATAAGAAATTTAGTTAATGAAAACTGTATGGGCAGATAACTTCACTTCCTCCATTGCAGAATGCAGATTATACAATACAGATGATTCACATAGACAACACTTCTTCATCCATCTGCTCTCTCCTCTCATATATAATATGGGTTATGTTTGGAATATTTAAATAGTTCCAGAAGGTACTAACATCCCTCATTTGATACAAATTTAAAGTAAGATGTAAAAACCCACTATGAGACTTTTTGGGTACCAACATAATGTATATCACATCTGCTATCGACTGTTAACATTGTATCACTTACTATTAAATACAAATCATATTAAAAATTATGTTTTATACAGTGGGGATGGAAAGTATTCAGACCCCCTTAAAATTTTCACTCTTTGTTATATTTCAACCATTTGCTAAATTCATTTAAGTTCATTTTTTTCCTCATTAATGTACATACAGCACCCCATATTGACAGAAAAACACAGAATTGTTGACATTTTTGCAGATTTATTAAAAAAGAAAAACTGAAATATCACATGGTCCTAAGTATTCAGACCCTTTGCTGTGCCACTCATATATTTAACTCAGGTGCTGTCCATTTCTTCTGATCATCCTTGAAATGGTTCTACACCTTCATTTGAGTCCAGCTGTGTTTGATTATACTGATTGGACTTGATTAGGAAAGCCACACAGCCTGTCTATATAAGACCTTACAGCTCACAGTGCAGAGCAAATGAGAATCATGAGGTCAAAGGAACTGCCTGAAGAGCTCAGAGACAGAACTGTGGCAAGGCACAGATCTGGCCAAGGTTGCAAAAAAATATCTGCTGCACTTAAGGTTCCTAAGAGCACAGTGGCCTCCATAATCCTTAAATTAAAGACGTTTGGGACGACCAGAACCCTTCCTAGAACTGGCCGTCCGGCCAAACTGAGCTATCGGGGGAGAAGAGCCTTGGTGAGAGAGGTAAAGAAGAACCCAAAGATCACTGTGGCTGAGCTCCAGAGATGCAGTCGGGAGATGGGAGAAAGTTGTAGAAAGTCAACCATTACTGCAGCCCTCCACCAGTCGGGGCTTTATGGCAGAGTGGCCCGACAGAAGCCTCTCCTCAGTGCAAGACACATTAAAGCCCGCATGGAGTTTGCTAAAAAAAAACACCTGAAGGACTCCAAGATGGTGAGAAATAATATTCTCTGGTCTGATGAGACCAAGATAGAACTTTTTGGCCTTAATTCTAAGAGGTATGTGTGGAGAAAACCAGACACTGCTCATCACCTGTCCAATACAGTCCCAACAGTGAAACATGGTGGTGGCAGCATCATGCTGTGGGGGTGTTTTTCAGCTGCGGGGACAGGACGACTGTTTGCAATTGAGGGAAAGATGAATGCGGCCAAGTACAGGGATATCCCGGAGGAAAACCTCCTCCAGAGTGCTCAGGACCTCAGACTGGGCCGAAGGTTTACCTTCCAACAAGACAATGATCCTAAGCACACAGCTAAAATAACGAAGGAGTGGCTTCACAACAACTCCGTGACTGTTCTTGAATGGCCCAGCCAGAGCCCTGACTTAAACCCAATTGAGCATCTCTGGAGAGACCTAAAAATGGCTGTCCACCAACGTTTACCATCCAACCTGACAGAACTGGAGAGGATCTGCATGGAGGAATGGCAGAGGATCCCCAAATCCAGGTGTGAAAAACTTGTTGCATCTTTCCCAAAAAACTCATGGCTGTATTAGATCAAAAAGGTGCTTCTACTAAAGCACAGGGTCTGAATACTTAGGACCATGTGATATTTCAGTTTTTCTTTTTTAATAAATCTTCAAAAATGTCAACAATTCTGTGTTTTTCTGTCAATATGGGGTGCTGTGTGTATATTAATGAGGTAAAAAATGAACTTAAATGATTTTAGCAAATGGCTGCAATATAACAAAGAGTGAAAAATTTAAGAGGGTCTGAATACTTTCCACTGTATATATCTCATTACATAACTACTCCCTCCTAGGCTCTTTCACCCAGTAGTGTAACTAATATTGCTGACAATGTTACACACTATAAAATTCCAACAGTGTATTATACTCAGCACAACAGGGTGACCATGGAAAGATGATACAAATATTCCTTTATGCATTTCTTAGACTTAGTCTGCTTAATCAGGAGAATAGAAATGAAAACATTTTAATCTGTAATAGACATAACAACATGCCATATAATCATAAACTGACAATTTGTCAATATATTACTTTTGTTAATGTGTAAGCAAACAGTATATTACACTCAGCACAACAGGGTGACCATGGAAAGATGATACAAATATTTCTCTATGCGTTTCTCAGACTTAAGCCTCATACACATGGTTCAATCATTGGAAGGGGATTGTCTGTTGACAGACTGTTGTCCTAAATTCTTACCGTTAGTATGCTCTTTTTGACAATTGTTGTTCAATTTTTCGGCCAACAAATGTTGGATGGCAAGCTAGTAAATTTTCAGTGGACAACGGCTCCACGTCTGATTTTCATATGGTCAGTACACATATTAGTCACACAAAAGTCGAAAGTACAAACATGCAAGCTTGGAATCAATGCTCACCAAACACAAAATTAGCAGAAGGGACCCAAAGGTTGGCGCTCAAGAGCTGAAATTACTTGTGGTACGTCACTACGTTCATATTTGTGGCACAACAATTGTGTAACGTTAGTATGCAAGACAAGATCCTGGCACACACCTTTTGACAGAAATCAGATACTTGGTTGGCCAACAATCGTACCGTGTGTACGAGGCTTTTGTCTGCTTACTCTGGGGAATAGAAGTGAAAGAATCTATAATAGACAAACAACATAATACTTGCATTATTGTGTAAGTACTTATAAATATAGCATCAGAGCATAACACACAGATAGTTAATTAGCCTGCTTTAATATTCATATGCCTCTAACAATCCTAAAACACATACTGTAGGAGAAACTTTCCAAAGGTACACACTAGAGGACACAGTTGGCCACAATACTAATATATAACAATATTTATAAATTTGTTTAGATATCTCAAATCCTGCATACACTGTATTTTCAAAAGTATTGGGATGCCTGCCTTTACACGAACATGAACTTTAGTCTGTAGGGTTCAATATTGAGTTGGCCCACCCTTTGCAGCTATTACAGCTTTAACTCTTCTGGGAAAGATGTCCACAAGGTTAAGGAGTGTGAATATGGGAATGTTTGACCATTCTTCTAGAAGCACATTTGTGAGGTCAGGCACTGATGCTGGACTAGAAGACCTGACTAAAACACCTCAGGTCAGACAAAATTCACAAAACTGCTTCAACAGGTGATGGGTTGATGGAGTCACAAAGGGGTGGGGGCCACCTGGTGATGTCACGGGTGGCCCTGCCCCTTAGTTTTTTAAGAACTGTCAGGTAGCGGAGCTGGCAGACAGTGGGAGCCTTTGGCGTGAGTGGACCTTTTTTTGGGTTTATTTTTTTTAATTAAAGGACTGATGTCTTTTTTTTACACTACACATTTTTTTTCGGTGAATGAGTAGGGGTACTACAGTATGTACTCCTACTCATTCACATGGGGGTGGGATCTGAGGGCCCTCTTGTTAAAGGGGGCTTCCAGATTCTGATAAGCCCCTGCCCACAGACCCCCACAACCACTGGCCAGGGTTGTAGGGAAGAGGCCCTTGTCCCCATCAACATGGGGACAAGGTGCCTTGGGGGGCAGGGCCCCCCTGCAGAAAGCCCCCCACATATTGAGGGCAAGTGGAGGGGGGAGCTCACTCATCCCTTCCATTTCCTGACATTCCAGGCTGCATGCTCAGATAAGAGTCTGGTATTGCTTTTGGGGGGGACCCCACTGCATTTTTTTTATTTGGCCTAGGGGTTCTCTTTAAAATCCATATCAGCCCCGAAGGGCCTGGTATGGATTTGGGGGGAATCCCATGCCTTTTTTTTTTTATTGAGAGCTGATAAGAGCGTTAAATTACCGCATGTGTTCGCTACTAGTATACTGCATGACTTCTTAAAAAAACCGTATTCAGTATTTTAGTAACTTTTATTTAGTGAATGCCAATAATCTTTTTGAAAAACGCTGTGCGGTATCTTACCACATACTCGGATACAGTAATAAACCGCTTTGTGAATGGAGATCAGGGTCATTTATAAACAGAAGTGTGTTCTTGGCAGGAGGCACAAGAAAATGCATAAAGGCGAAGTACTGTGAATGAGTCCTCACCACATCATTCGTAGCTTTTGGTTTTCCTTCCAGTACCACATTTCAATTCTGCTTCAGTTTTCTCTGAGAAAAGCATTCTGTAACAATAATTCAATAAAATTAAAGTACAAACATATTATAAATGCAGTGCACACACAATGCGAGGTTAAAAGAGGATTTCTTCTATAAAAGAAAGACCCAGTCATCCTTCAGAGTCTGCCCAGTATAAGTAAATGATAATTAAAGACCTCAAAAACTGGGAAAATAGCAATCTCATGAAGCCACAATATCATGTGGCTACTGGCCAGTACCAACGTCTCTGAGGACATGAGGAAATAGATAGCAGGAGACAAATAATGCAGAATCTCTGCATGGCCAGTTCTGCCTGAAACATCATTTGGCAGAGGTCATATTGAGGCCTTGGTGTTGATAACGTGACCTGACACAAGACCCAGTGGAAACAACACAAGCCTTATTTTCAGCTATGCAATCAGAAGGAACTAGACTAGAGAACACAGCCAGGATATTCCACACATATGCAGTAATGTTCAAGCCTCACATTGTGGTCCCCAGACACAGAGATCCAGGACAGTAGGTAAGTATGGTAAAGTGAACCTGTGCCCAGATTATGCACTAAAACATGGACAGTAAAAACACCTTGGAACAATCTTCATTAATCTTTGTATCTATAGGTATTGTGGAGAAAAATTATTTTCAAAGTTGACAGCACAGAAAGTGAAATCTGAGCTTTTTTCTCTGATCTTGACAGACTGCCAGCCTTCTAATGAAAACAGCTAGCAGTTGTTTCTAAGCTTTTAGAAACCATCTGAATCCTGACTTTAGAGTCTTTGTTTTGATCTTTGAGAATAAATAACTTCAATGTCCATGGTCTGGGCACAGGTGCACTTTAAAGTTGTTACTGACTGGCTGGGAATATGGAAACTGTAATTGCTGCATGTGGGTAATGTTTTATAAAATAATTTTAAAAATTGTTGACTCCACAGATTTGCATATGGTAAAGCATATGATAAAAACAGACAAATAATAAAATTACTTTTTAGCAAAAAAAGCAAAGCAAACTACTGGGGAAGCATGCATTTAGTTTTTTTTTCCTTATTCCTTTTAACAGTGATCCTAAAGAAGGTAGTTATTTGGGGTATCTGGTTTAGCATATAAGTTAGTATTCATATTCACAGCCATGTTGGTTTTATAAAAAGACACAAAACTGCGTGTCATAAAATGTTCCATTTAAAAATCTAATCTGTTCTACAAGGAGAAATTGTAGATATGTTTTTTATTATTTTAGAGTTCTTCTTTGAGATAATCTCTATAAACTGAACTGAGCATATGTCCATTAAATCTGGAAAACTCTCATTTCAAAAATTGAACACATTATTGTAATATGTTAGAAATATTCAGCAATATGTAGCAATAGATGATATCTTGATTATACAGTGAGATACGTCTGCTGTAATATCTTAGGTAGTATTACATCTCATCACCCTTAACAATGTGCATCCCAAGTGGATGAGGGCAGTACTATAAAACCCTAATGTATTCTAGATGATACACAGAAGCTACTCCCATTTCTAAAGGTAAGAGGCAACAGTGTTCAGTATTGCTTTTACAATGGCTGCTAAGCGCTTCATGTACTTAATTAATAAGGGATATCTGTACATAGAAAAGAGCAACAAAGATTGTGTTGTAGCCACAGATAAATACTTGTAATGCCCTAAGAATGGCCTAAAGCCATTTTATTATTTTTAGATAAACAATTTAAAAAAATTGTAATTAAATTGCAATGATGTAAAACTTCATTTTTTTGTATAATTTATGGTTATCTAAGAGCGTCGGGACAATCATATTTTCATATTGTGTAAACATGTTTTCCTTTTAGCTGACCTTCTTCTTATCTCACTGTTAAGTTCTTTCTTATCGAAAATAGACTCTCTGCAGCAGGGGCGTTGCTAGGTAGCAAAAAGACCAGGGGCTTCAGCCCAAAGTCAGAGCCCAGCACCGAGGGGGGGGGGGGTGACGGTGGGGTTGTATGGAGGGGGGTGTTACCTACCTGACATACACTGACCTACCTGACACACACTGACCTACCTGGCTGACATACACTGACCTACCTGACACACACTGACCTACCTATCTGACATACACTGACCTACTTGACACACACTGACCTACCTATCTGACATACACTGACCTACCTGACTGACACACACTGATCTACATGACATACACTGACCTACCTGACACACACCGACCTGCCTGGCTGACATACACTGACCTACATGACATACCTGACAAGCACTAATCTACCTGACACGCACTGACCTACCTATCTGACACACACTGACCTACCTATCTGACACACACTGACCTACCTATCTGACACACACTGACCTACCTATCTGACACACACTGACCTACCTATCTGACCTACCTGACACACACTGGCCTACCTATCTGACCTACCTGACACACACTGTCCTACCTATCTGACATACACTGACACACACTGACCTACCTATCTGACATACACTGACCCACACTGACCTACCTGACTTGCACTGACCTACCTGCCCTTGCCCCCTTAAAGCCTAAGTTTATTTATTTAAAATTAGCCAAGGGGCAGTCAAATCATCAATTGCAGCCACTGTGCCCGTCAATTGCAGCCACTGTGCCCATCAATTGCAGCCACTGTGCACGTCAATTGCAGCCACTGTGGCCGTCAAATGCTGCCACTGTGCCCCATCAATTGCAACCACTGTGCCCCGTGAAATGAAGCCACTGTGCCGGTCAAAAGAGAGAAGAGAGAGAATAGAGACAGAGAAGAAGAGAGAGAGAAGGAGAGAAGGGAGAAGGAGAGAAGGGAGAAAGAGAGAAAGCGAGAGAGAGAAGGAGAGCGAGAAACACAGAGAGAGAGTGACACCTTTTTTTTTTTTTTTTAAATCTTCGTTCTGTCCCACTCCCAGTCACAGCCACCATGGCCGTTATTCAGCGTGACTCTGGAGGTTGAGGGAGAAGGAGGCGTCGCGTTCTCCTGATCTCCTTCTGCTTTCCTCAGGCCAGGCGGCATACCACTCCGCCTGTCAGTCAGTGCAGCGGGCGGCACTGCAACGGCCGAATCACACAGGTAAATTGCGGCTGCCGCCGCTGCTGTCTAACCTATTTTCTCTCCCTTTCTCTTCACTGCAGGATACGGTTGCCACCTTTTATTTAAGCCAAACCTGTACACTTTAGAGGTGCATGGCAAAAAAATTTTGGAAAAAAAGCTGCATGGCAAATATTAGCACAACACATTTTGGAATGGATTTACTCCTCTATTCATACATTATTATTTGTGTATGGCGACTGCACAGTATATGTTTAAATAAGATTGGAGTGTATTAATACTTTATCCTTTGCGGTTTCCACCATCATTCACAATTCTTTTTTCACATTTAAATGAATATACACTATAGGATTGTAAAGACCTGGGACACCTTTGGGTGCACTAAGGAGAGCAATAATGCAGGACGCTTTATTGGTCAGTGTTACCCCCCATAATACAGGAGTCAGTGTTACCCCCATATAATTTAGAGGACCCCCATTAGATCAGAGTCCCCTTATATCAGTGCTCCTCTTAGAGACCCAAAATAATTAAAATGGAAAAAATGCAGCACAACCTCCCCCTATAATTACATTCATATATGAAAAAATAGTTGTAAATGATGGTGGAAACCCCCAAGGATAATCCAAGTATTAATACACTCCAATCTTATTTAAACATATACTGTGCAATCTCCACACACATATAATAATGTATGAATAGAGGTGTAAACCTCCAATTCATTCCAAAATGTGCTAATATCCAATTTACTTTTTCGGATATTAGCAAAACACATTTTGGAATGGATTTACACCTCTATTCATACACTATTATATGTGTTTGGCGATTGCACAGTATATGTTTAAATAAGATTGGAGTGTATTAATACTTGGATTACAGTTGGGGGTTTCCACCATCATTCACAATTATTTGTTCACATTTAAATTAATTATTTTAAATCAATTATAATTATAGGGGGAGGTTGCACTGCATTTTACTTTATTTTTGCATAGTTTTTTTTTGAGGAGTTTTAGTTTTATTCTAGGTGTTTTTTATTTGTTTTTTTAGATCAGTCCCCTATATCTGATCCTCTTTAGAGACAAACCATCAGTCTCTAAGGGGGGTGCTGATATAAGGGGACTGTAATATAATGGGTTTCTCTGAGGAGAGGGAGGGGGAGGTAATATAAGGACAAACTGATCTAATGTGGGTGCTGATATAAGGAGAGTTTCCCTTATTTAGTAGAGGTCTCTAGGGAGGGGGGTGGGGGTACTGATCTAATAGGTCACCAGCAGTCAGCACCCCCTCTACATTAGCTCAGAGTCCCCTTAAATCAGCACCCCCCTTAGATATCTCTAATAGATCAGTGACCCCTTCCCCCCATCAGTGTCCCCTGCCCCCAAAGACCCCCATTAGACTGCCTTACCGAGAGCCGTTTAGAGTCAGGAAGTGTGGGAGTCGGAGTTTGGAGGCGGAGCGAAGCTGCTCTTCTGTAGTGCCATTTTCCTTCCTTCCATTGTGTGGGGGGGCTTGGGGAGAAGGCATAGTAGAGGCAGATGCTGCATCGCTGTGCTCACTGTGTAGGCAGGACACATTTGAACTGGTACACTCACTCACAGGGCTGCTGTTAGGAATCATGGGGCCTCCACCCCTTGAGGGGGGAAAAGAGGTGGGGGGAGGGAGGTGAGAGAGGAGGAGGCAGGAGAGAGAGGGGGGTGCTGACACAGAGGAGGGTGGTGCTGACAAAGAGGGGGTGGGCTGACACAGAGGGGGTAAGCTGACAGAGAGGGGGGGGTGCTGACAGAGAGGGGGGGTGCTGACAGAGAGGGGGGGTGCTGACAGAGAGGGTATGGGCTGACAGAGAGGGGGGTGTTGACGAGGGTGGGCTGACAGAGAGGGGGGTTCTGACAGGGGGGTGGGCTGACAGAGAGGGGGGTTCTGACTGGGGGGGTGGGCTGAAAGAGTGGGGGTGGGCTGACAGAGGGGGGGTGGGCTGACAGAGGGGGGTGGGCTGACAGAGGGGGGGTGGGCTGACAGAGAGGGGGATGCTGACAGTGGGGTGGGCTGACAGAGAGGGGGTGCTGACAGGGGGGTGGGCTGACAGAGAGGGGGGTGCTGACAGAGAGGATATGGGCTGACAGAGAGGGGGGTGCTGACAGAGAGGATATGGGCTGACAGAGAGGGGGGTGCTGACAGGGGGTGGGCTGACAGAGAGGGGGTGCTGACAGAGAGGGGGTGCTGACAGAGAGGGGGTGCTGACAGGGAGGGGAGTGGGCTGACAGGGAGGGGGTGCTGACAGGGGGGTGGGCTGACAGAGAGGGGGGTGCTGACAGGGGGTGGGCTGACAGAGAGGGGGTGGGCTAACAGAGAGGGGGTGCTGACAGAGAGGGGGTGCGCTGACAGAGAGGGGGGGTGCTGACAGGGAGGGGAGTGGGCTGACAGGGGGGTGGGCTGACAGAAAGGGGGGTGCTGACAGAGAGGGGGGTGAGCTGACAGAGAGGGGGGTGAGCTGACAGAGAGGGGGTGGGCTGACAGGGAGGGGGACTGACAGAAAGGGGGGTGCTGACAGGGGGGGTGGGCTGACAAAGAGGGGGGTGCTGACAGAGGGGTGGGCTGACTGGGGGGGCGGGCTGACAGAGAGGGTATGAGCTGACAGAGAGGGGGGTGGGCTGACAGAGAGGGGGGTGGGCTGACAGAGAGGGGGGTGCTGTCAGGGGGTTGGCTGACAGAGAGGGGGTGCTGACAGAGGGGGGTGGGCTGACAGAGAGGCGGGTGGGCTGACAGAGAGGGGGGTGCTGACAGGGGGGGGTGCTGACAGAGCGGTGGGCTGACAGAGAGGGGGTGGGCTGACAGAGAGGGGGATGCTGACAGTGGGGTGGGCTGACAGAGAGGGGGGTGCTGACAGGGGGTGGGCTGACAGAGAGGGGGGTGCTGACAGAGAGGATATGGGCTGACAGAGAGGGGGGTGCTGACAGAGAGGATATGGGCTGACAGAGAGGGGGGTGCTGACAGGGGGTGGGCTGACAGAGAGGGGGTGCTGACAGAGAGGGGGTGCTGACAGAGAGGGGGTGGGCTGACAGAGAGGGGGTGGGCTGACAGAGAGGGGGGTGGGCTGACAGAGAGGGGGGTGGGCTGACAGGGAGGGGGTGCTGACAGGGGGGTGGGCTGACAGAGAGGGGGGTGCTGACAGGGGGGTGGGCTGACAGAGAGGGGGTGGGCTGACAGAGAGGGGGTGCTGACAGAGAGGGGGTGCTGACAGAGAGGGGGGTGGGCTGACAGAGAGGGGGGGTGCTGACAGGGAGGGGAGTGGGCTGACAGGGGGGTGGGCTGACAGAGAGGGGGGTGAGCTGACAGAGAGGGGGGTGAGCTGACAGAGAGGGGGGTGAGCTGACAGAGAGGGGGTGGGCTGACAGGGAGGGGGACTGACAGAAAGGGGGGTGCTGACAGGGGGGGTGGGCTGACAAAGAGGGGGGTGCTGACAGAGGGGTGGGCTGACTGGGGGGGTGGGCTGACAGAGAGGGTATGAGCTGACAGAGAGGGGGGTGGGCTGACAGAGAGGGGGGTGCTGTCAGGGGGTTGGCTGACAGAGAGGGGGTGCTGACAGAGGGGGGTGGGCTGACAGAGAGGCGGGTGGGCTGACAGAGAGGGGGGTGCTGACGGGGGGGGGGTGCTGACAGGGGGGGGTGCTGACAGAGGGGTGGGCTGACAGAGAGGGGATGGGCTGACAGAGAGGGGGTGGGCTAACAGAGGGGGGTGCTGACAGAGGGGGGTGCTGACAGAGAGGGGGGTGCTGACAGAGAGGGGGGTGCTGACAGAGAGGGCGGTGCTGACAGAGAGGGGGGTGCGCTGACAGAGGGAGGTGCTGACGGGGGTGGGCTGACAGGGAGGCGGGTGCTGACAGGGGGGGTGGGCTGACAAAGAGGGGGGTGCTGACAGAGGGGTGGGCTGACAGAGGGGGGTGCTTACTGGGGGGTGTGCTGACAGAGAGGGTATGAGCTGACAGAGAGGGAGGGTGCTGACAGAGAGGGGGTGGGCTGACAGAGAGGGGGGGTGCTGACAGAGAGGGGGGTGCTGACAGAGAGGGGGGTGGGCTGACAGAGAGGGGGGTGGGCTGACAGAGAGGGGGGTGGGCTGACAGAGAGGGGGTGGGCTGACAGAGGGGGGGGTGGGCTGACAGAGGGGGGTGGGCTGACAGAGGGGGGTGCTGACAGAGGGGGGGTGCTGACAGAGAGGGGGTGCTGACAGAGAGGGGGTGCTGACAGAGGGGGTGCTGACAGAGAGGGGGTGCTGACAGAGAGGGAGGTGCTGACAGGGGGGTGGGCTGACAGGGAGGTGGGTGCTGACAGGGGGGGTGGGCTGACAAAGAGGGGGGTGCTGACAGAGGGGTGGGCTGACAGAGGGGGGTGCTTACTGGGGGGTGTGCTGACAGAGAGGGTATGAGCTGACAGAGAGGGAGGGTGCTGACAGAGAGGGGGGTGCTGACAGAGAGGGGGTGCTGACAGAGAGGGGGGTGGGCTGACAGAGAGGGGGGTGGGCTGACAGAGAGGGGGGTGGGCTGGCAGAGAGGGGGTGGGCTGACAGAGAGGGGGTGGGCTGACAGAGGGGGGGTGGGCTGGCAGAGGGGGGGTGCTGACAGAGGGGGGGTGCTGACAGAGAGGGGGTGCTGACAGAGGGGGTGCTGACAGAGAGGGGGTGCTGACAGAGAGGGAGGTGCTGACAGGGGGGTGGGCTGACAGGGAGGCGGGTGCTGACAGGGGGGGTGGGCTTACAAAGAGGGGGGTGCTGACAGAGGGGTGGGCTGACAGAGAGGGTATGAGCTGACAGAGAGGGAGGGTGCTGACAGAGAGGGGGTGTGCTGACAGAGAGGGGGGGTGGGCTGACAGAGAGGGGGGGTGGGCTGACAGAGAGGGGGGGGCTGACAGAGAGGGGGGGGGCTGACAGAGAGGGGGGGTGGGCTGACAGAGAGGGGGGTGGGCTGACAGAGAGGGGGGGTGGGCTGACAGAGAGGGGGGGTGGGCTGACAGAGAGGGGGTGCTGACAGGGGGGTGGGCTGACAGGGAGGCGGGTGCTGACAGGGGGGTTGGGCTGACAAAGAGGGGGGTGCTGACAGAGGGGTGGGCTGACACAGAGGGGGGTGCTGACAGAGGGAGTGCTGACTGGGGGGGTGGGCTGACAGAGAGGGTATGAGCTGACAGAGAGGGGGGGTGCTGACAGAGAGGGGGTGGGCTGACAAAGAGGGGGGGTGCTGACACAGAGGGGGGTAGGCTGACAGAGAGGGGGGGTGCTGACAGAGAGGGGGTGGGCTGACAGAGAGGGGGTGGGCTGACAGAGAGGGGGGGTGCTGACAGAGAGGGGGGTGGGCTGACAGAGAGGGGGGTGGGCTGACAGAGAGGGGGTCGGCTGACAGAGAGGGGGGTGGGCTGACAGAGAGGGGGTCGGCTGACACAGAGGAGTGGGCTGACAGAGAGGGGGGTGGGCTAACAGAGAGGGGGGTGCTGACAGAAAGGGGCGGGATGACAGACGGCAGTGGTTTACAGAGAGGCACGCTGACAGACTGGAGGAAGGGCAGATAACAGACCTCAGTAAAGAGGAGACACATCGCGCGCCAGGCAGGGAGGCGGGACTCCGGGCGGCCAAGATCACCCACAGTCCAGCCCAGCCCCGCCTCCACATGTAACCATTTACCACCTCCACCGGGCCAATCACAGACATGTCCGCCGCCTGCACAGCCGATCACAGAGCGCCCGCTGCCCAGCCCTTGTATGTGACAGAGTGTAACACACATGTCAGTGGGCACGGGAGTCGGGATGCGCCGCTCTCGATCTGCCACTGGTCACAGGATAGCTGAGACATGTCTGTATGCAGCTGCTGCATAGCTAAACAGGGAAAAGAGGTGAGGGAGGTGGCGGTCCGATGGCTCAGTGCCTGATCGTCTCTCCTGCACCTCCAATGCCGCCCGCCGCAGCCGCGACCCGCCCACTAGTCTCTCCTCCACACCCGCCGCTGAGACTCGGGGCTATGGGCTCCACATTCGGGGCTCCAGCCTCGATAGCCACCCCCTGGCGACGCCTCTGCTCTGCAGTCTCTAATGACATCCGAAATCTACAGTGCATCTAGTAGTCTTAAATGTTGGTCTGAGGTTTATCATACCATTTAAAAATGAAGTAAATATGGTATTTTCTAATAATGACGACACAGAGGTACTTTTTTAATGCTGACATACAGTATGCCTTACTAACTCACACAAAGTGTGTGCTTTTATTGATAGATCCACTCTTATTATTCCTATAGTTTGAGAAACATGGAAACTGCCACTGCTGACCTCTCATGTTTTTTAAAAAAAATGCTAGTTTCCTGGCTGTCATGCTGATCTAATGGCTTCAATACTTTCTAATTTATTAGGACAGAGAAATAATGCAAATCAAGATATCGAATTGAGAATATTTACTAAAACTGGAGTGTGCAAAATCTTGTGCAGCTCTACATAGAAACCAATCAGGTTGCAGGTGTTATTGTCAAAGCTTAATTAAACAAGCTGAAGTTAGAGCCCTTGCACACTGGGGCGGGGGGCGACGTCGGCGGTAAAACGCCGCTATTATTAGCGGCGTTTTACCGCCGGTATGCGGCCGCTAGCGGGGCGGTTTTACCCCCCGCTAGCGGCCGAGAAGGGGTTAAATACCACCGCAAAGCGCCTCTGCAGAGGCGCATTGCCGGCGGTATAGCCGCGCCGTCCCATTGATTTCAATGGGCAGGAGCGGTAAAGGAGCGGTATACACACCGCTCCTTCACCGCTCTGAAGATGCTGCTGGCAGGACTTTTTTTACCGTCCTGCCAACGCATCGCTCCAGTGTGCAAGCCCTCGGGGCTTTCACACTGGAATGTAAGGAGCGGCACTTTCGGGTCGGTTTGCAGGCGCTATTATTAGCGCAATAGCGCCTGCAATCTGCCCCAGTGTGCAAGGGCTCTAGGCTGGTTGGCAACCATGCACAGCTGCACTGCACCAGATTCTGAGTGCTCCAATTTTAGAAAATCAACCCCAGTGTGGTCTAAATTCACTTGCTATCAACTAGCACCTCCATTTTTTTAATTGTTTAATGTGCACTTAATGACTCCTTCAATACGTACAAAAATGTGCTTCTTTTTAACTGCAGTTTTTGGGAAACCTAATCACTTTCTCAGTGTGGGCGGCATGGTCCAACCCCCCCTCCCTTGCTGAGACCCCACCATGTGCTCTGATTATCAGTGCAGCTTTATCAGTGCCAATATGTGCCCATCAGCGCTGCATATCAGTGCTGCCTATCATTCCCCATTAGTGCTGCCTATTAGTGCCCATTGGTGTCCTCTATCAATGCCCATTGGTGCCCTTTATCAGTGCCCATTGGTGCCCCATAGCAGTGCCTCCTATCAATGCCCATTAGTGCTGCCTATCAGAGCCGATCAGTGCCACATATCAGTGCAGCCCCATTAGTGCCTCCTCATCAGTGCCAATCAGTGCCACCTCATCAGCACACGTCAGTGAAGGAGAAAAAATACCGGTTTGCTAAATTTTTTAACAGAAATGAATACAAAGTTTGTTTATTTCAAAATTGTCAGTCTTTTTTATTTGTTTAGCAAAAAAATATAAGAGTGGTGATTAAATACCACTGAAAGAAAGTTCTCTTTGTTTGAAAAAAATTATAAAAATTTCATAAGGGTGCAGTATTGCATGACGGTAAATTTGTCATTTAAAGTGCGACAGCGCTGAAAGCAGAAAATTGGCCTGGTGAGGAAGATGGTGAAAAAGCTCAGTAGGCAAGTGGTTAAAAAACACAGAACAGAAATGGGAATGTTTCAAATCAACTGTATACAAACACACTGCAAAATATATTCACATGGGCAATATGTTTCAAAGGCTAAATATAAAACCTATGTGTCTCATATTCAAAGTTAAAATAGCTATAAATAATAAGAAAAGAGCCTTTAAAAACTATGAAAATTAAGGAAGTACTATCATTATTTAAATGTTACAAAGAATATAACAGAATATGTAAAAGGGTAATCAAGGCTGCAAAAATTTAAAACGAATGACAGGTTGCGAACCACCAAACATTCTATATATATACAGTATATTAGTAGTAAAAAGGTTGGGTCTGAAAATGTAGATCCTTTACTAGATCATTTTGAGTTGATTACTGGTTGAGTAGTGTTGGGACCCTTACTTTTTAATATATTTATAAATTATATAGATCTGGGATTAAAAGTACCATTTCAGTATTTGCTTATGACACCAGCCTATGCAGGGGAATGACATCCTTAAAGGATGTCTCAAACTATGTGGCAAATTAAATGTAATATTGATAAATGTAGAGTTATGCACTCAGGGGCTAAAAATATACATAATACATACATACATACTAGGAGGAGAACAGCTGGGGGAGTCAATGGTGGAGAAGGATCTGGGTGTTCTGGTAGATCATAGACATAATAATAGAATGCAATGCCAGGCTGCAGTTCCTAGCAAAATACTTTCTTATGTTAAAAGAGGTATAGACTCCAGAGAGAGAGAGAGAGAGAGAGAGAGAATTTTGTTCCTGTACAAATCATTGGTAAGAACTAATTTGGAATATGCAGTTAAATTTTGGGCACCAGTTTACAAAAAGATATCAGAGAACTGAACTCAGAAAAGGGTAACCAAAGGGATAAGAGGCATGGAGGGCCTCAGCTATGAGGAAAGATTAGCTGATCTGAATGTATTCTCTATTGAAAAAAGGCGATTAAGGGGTTATATGATCATACATACTGTAAGTGGTCCATGCAGTGAACTTGTAAAGTTATTTACTTTCAGAGCATTACAGAGGACATGGAGTCACTCTTTACATCTGAAGAAAAGGAGGTTTAATCTTCACATACAGAAAGGATTCTTCACAGTAGAGCTGTGAAAATGTGGAATAGACTTCCTCAAGAACAAGTTCTGGTCAGCTCAGTAGATTGTTTTAAAAAGAGCTGAATGCATTTCTAAATTCACAAGATATAACTGGATACAAATTTTTTGAGGTAATAAAACCGGGGGTATAGAAAATGGATGAACTGTAGGTATAGAGGGTATAGGATGGTGTATATGGAGGTTTTCTATTTGTGTGTGAACTAAATGGACTAGTGTCTTTTTCCAACCTGACTAACTATGTAACTAAGAACCCTGTGTTAACTTTAACCACTTCAAAATTCAAAGGTGTGCCACATGGTTAACAAAATAAGGTATAATGTAATTAATAGGTATCATCATCCTGAATATGAATAAGACAAAAAATCGGGTTGAAAGAGAAACCAGAGCAAGGACCTCTGCAATTAGGTCCTACCTCTTTCGGGAGAATTGGGACTATTACGGTACCAGAGGGATGTGAAAATACTTTTTTTTTAAAATAATAGATTTATTTCAAGGTAACAATAAAAAGTCCTACACAGGACACATCATATACATCATCATGGATTAACATACACAAAAACAGTGATTGTTACAGCATTGTTGACACTTGGTTGGTAAGACTAATGCCCACACAGATGCATGGAAACAGGTTATATAATATAATACTTGCAGACGTGACCTCTACTGTTTCGCGGTCACAGCCGCTTCTTCAGGAGGCGTCTGATAGTATATAATCTACAAAAGTGGAAAAACAATACAGTATGAACACAACAAGCGGAAAAATAAACAGATATCATAGGAAGCACAGAATTAATATTGGAGAAAATAATTTAAATTTGAAAGTTGCACTCACCAACCTATAACCACAAGGGTTTTGGAGCGATACTGTGAGACACCCTCAAGAGGCGTTCCCCCGGGGGCGAGCCAGGGAGGCAATTTGGGGTGATACTATTGTAAAGAAATGCAATACATGAGGATTTATAATTTATAGGCTGTGTGTTCTACTTGAGAAACCACCCAGGTGTGTCAAGTCAGGAGACGAGAAAGAATAGAAAGGGAGAAGGAAGGGGGGGAGAGCAGAAAACTGGAGAGGGGATGATGGTGGGGAAAAAAAGGGGAAGAAAAAAGAGAGAGAATGGAGAAAAGAAAAAAAGAGAGAGGGGGGGAAGAAAGAAAGAACAGGAGGCGAGGGAGGAGAAGGGGAAAAAAAAGGGGGGGAGAGGGAAAAGAGAAGGGGGGGAAGGGGGAGGGGGAGGGAAAAACAGGGAGGGGAAGATGGAGGAAAAGAAAAAGGGGGGGGGGGAGAAGGAGGAAAGAGAAGAGAAGGGGATTGCGGAAAACAAGGAAGCGGGGCAAAGGCAGGAAGGAAAAAAGAAAAGGAAGAACGGGGGGGGGGAAGAAAGGGGGGGAGAAAGGGAAAGGAAAAAGAAAAAAGGGAGGGAGGAAAGGGAGGGGGAACAGAAGGGGAAAGAGAATAGACTTACCACCTGTTTAGGAAGGTAAAAGAGAAGGAGCTGTAGCAAATGGGGGGTTTTTGTATCAATACGGTATACCCACCGTTTCTGTAATATTAAAAGCTAGATTCAAGAGCCAGTGACACCCAGAGTAAAATGACTGATGGAACTGGTGGCCGGTGAGCCGGACCGCAATGCCATGGGGAGCCACTATAAGGAAGGTAGATATATAAGGAAAAAATATTAGAAGGTGGTTTTAATAATTGGCATGAACTGCAAAGCATGCCGGGTAAAGAAGGGGGGGAGGTATCATGGTAATATAGCAGTAACCCCCACCCTTCCCATAAATCATGTAGCAAGTACTTACAGGGGCTCCAAGTGGCGCTGATGAATTGCTGGGTGTCTGCCTGTGAGGGTTAGCTGCCGAGTCTAAGCATCTTAAATGCCTCCAACCCGGAAGTTAAACAGCACTGAGGACAACAGCTGCTGTCTCTTCCGGGTCCGGTCCTCCACTGCTGCGCAGGTGCAGGAAATTCATCCAGCGCAGGCGCACAGCTCAATAGTGATCGGTGCCGAAGCGTCAATCAAGGGAAGCAGCAGCTGGGCTCCGTGGAGCCCCGCCTGCTGCCGGAGGAACGCAAGCCCGCCATAGGGGGAGAATTAACTCCTCACATCCCTCCAAGCAAGGAGAGCAGGTGCAAGTGACAGTAGTTGAATGGGTAAAAATAAAATGAAACAAAGAATAAACGGAAAGGGGAAGGAATGCAAGATCACCGGCAATGGGGACATATGGGGGCCCATGGCCAGGGATATGTGCATCACAGCCCCATACCAAAAGATATAAAACAATTCAATATGGTATGCATGGCTATTGTTTACAAAGCATGTAATGTACTGAAAGCTTGAAGTCAGCCACAAAGAAAACACATCAAAAAATAAATATTACATAGTATGAACCACTATGTGTGGAGAGTCCACTTACAAACAATCATGGGAAGGACCCGGTTGTGCATAAAAAGAGGGGGGGGAAGGGAAAGAAGACAGGTAAAACAAAATTTACAATTATAATATAATGCCATATATGTCTAGTATGTTTTTTGAAATGTGGAGAAAGCACTAGACAAATGTCCACAGGAGGGGGTTGATTACGGCAGAGGCTGGTAATTCTGTTAAGTAGTTATTCAAGGAAATACTTGTATGAGTGTGCCTCATTAATGCCAGGAGGGACACAAGCGTTGAGTCGCTCAATCCAGAGTGACTCACGCTTTAAAATTTGGCGGTCCCAGTTGCCCCCTCTGGGATCTTCAGGGACAACTTCTAGAACAGTGAATCTAATGTAATCAAGATTAAAACGATGATGAATGCCAATATGGCGGCCCACAGTAGTGAGTTTGCCATTAGTAGAGGCGTACAAATGATCACCCAGTCTCTGCCGTAACTCCCTGATTGTCTTTCCCACATAAAAGGCGCTGCAGGCGCAGGTCATAAGATAAATTACACCACGTGTGCCACAGTGGGCTGAATGTTTGGGGAAGAACATCTCCCCATTAGGAAGTAGAAAATGTTGTCCTTCTTGGATCCAGGGGCAGTGTGGACAGTTGTGTGACTGTGTGTGAGTCTATCCCTCAGAGAAGTAGCCCTCCTGAAGACAAATCAGGGGCTGATATAATGTATTTTCTAAGCGTGTGGTGGTCGGTCAAAATATGCCAATGGCTTGATAATATGTTGCGTAATTGATGATGGTGGGTGGAGAATTTGGTAATGATTTTAGTCATATAAGGTTGTTTAGGACGTGGGGGGCCGAATAGTAATGTTTGTCGGTCTAGAGCTAAGGCCCTATTGAACGCTTTCCTCAAAACGGTGCGATTGTAGCCTCTAGCCAAAAGTCGTGTGCGGAGAGCATTAGCTTGTCTGTAGAAGTCCCCGTCCTCTGTGCAGTTCCTTCTCAGTCTGAGATACTGAGCATAAGGGATACTGCGAACCAGAGGATGGGGATGAAGACTAGAAGCATGCAACAAAGTGTTACCCGCAGTGGGTTTGCGATATAGGTCCGTGGTTAATTGTCCAGTAGAGTTTTTAATAATCTGTACATCCAAAAAAGGAATGCTCTGATTATTATAAGAAAAAGTGAAATGAAGATTGAAAGGGTTGATGTTGAGCTTTTCAATAAAAGCTTGCAAATGTTGCTCTGTGCCTGTCCAGATGACCAAGAGGTCATCAATGAACCTGAACCATCCTAGAACATGGTTCAAGAAGGGTTCCATAAGGTCGTCACCAAAAACAGCCCGTTCCCAACCGCCAAGATACAAGTTCGCGTACGAGGGGGCACAAGACGTGCCCATTGCGACGCCTTGGATTTGAAGATACATTTGGTCCATAAACAGAAAATAATTTTTGGTCAAAATGAATTCTAAAAGTTTTAGAATAAAGGTATTAGTAGGCCAAGTATGATGGTCCTGTTCCATGAGGAAGGAGCCAGCCATTCGGACGCCCTGCTCGTGGGGGATGCTTAAGTACAAGGCCTCTACATCAAAAGCTACGAGGAGGGCGTCTGGAGGGATCTGGACTCCTTCAATGTGTTTTAAAAGGTCAGTAGTATCCCTGATGTAAGAGGGTAATCTCAGTACGTGAGGTAATAGAAAGATATCCACCAGTTTACTGGCGTTTTCTGTTAGTGAACCTTTGCCTGAAACAATAGGTCGACCAGGAGGTACAGAGAGGTTCTTATGAGTTTTAGGCAAAGCATAAAACGTCGGAGTGCGTGGATATTGTACATTGATGAATTTATAGGTATCTTCATCGATGAGGCCCTCGAGGAAGGCCCCCCCGATGAGTCCCCTAAATTCATCAATGGTTTGTTGAATGAAGGTATTTTCAATGGGTAAATACCAACTAGAATTAGAAAGAATTTTAAGGCACATAGTTTGATATTGGTGATGGGTCATCAGCACCAAGTTGCCGCCCTTGTCAGATTGTTTTATGACAAGGTCGGTGTTTTTTTGAAGTCTAGTGACTGCCCGAAGCTGTTGTTGGGTCAGATTAGAGGGTAATGTTTGCCATCGCTCTTTTTTAAGGGACAGGATGCATTCGTGCAAAAAGGCCCAAATGGATGGGCATGTCATTACGTCAGGGAAGGCTTTAGATTTCATTTTTAATGTGGGCTTGGGAGTAGGATGTCGGGGATGGAGAGTAATGTCCATTTGACTGGAGGAGGGAGAGTCGGAATTGCCACCTGAAGCATCCGACTCGACCTCACCTTCGTCAAAGAGTAACATAAGGTCCCGTAGGGCTCTGGATTCCGCTATTGTGAAATTTTTAGTTTTTTCCGCTAATTCCTTTTCCAGATTAGCACGTTTTCGGTCGGGATCAAACATGTAATTGAAAGTCAGTTTTCGGGCGAATAAGGAGAGGTCTTTAATTGTCTCATAAATATCGATTGGCTCCGAAGGGCAAAAGCCCAGGCCCAAATGAAGGACTTGTTCCTCCTCCGGAGTCAACCGATAAGACGTTAAGTTAACTATGTTAAGGGGGTGAGAATCTTCTCCATCAGTGGATGTGGCTAGTCATGAGACGTGCTTGGGATCGGGGCCTTTTGCACAAACATGTCCAGATTCCCTTGTCTGGAGGGCTCTGGGGTTGCCTGTACTAAAAAACCGGGTTGTGATAGGAGTGTCTGGATGTTAGGTTGTAAAAGTTTCGGGATGATGTTGTGTAAGGTGGGGTGGAGAGAACCCGTAGAGGGGGTCTGTCCACCCGGCCTTGGTGTTTGTGGTGTTTTTAGTGCTTTACCATGTTGTTTGCCTTTTTTAGGGTGTTTAGTTGTGGAATTATCACCAGTGAGGGACCTTTTCCGAGGGGCACCTGGTGCTCGTGACAAGGTGGAACGAGTAGTGACCTGTGAAGATAGAGAGGATATCGATGAGTCAGATTCTGTATAGTCTGTTGCTGTCAGAATCGGAGGTTGCCGATTTTGATGCTTGTTTTTTCGGGGAAATGATTTCCCAGACCACTTGTATGCATAGCCCTCCGAAAATGCCAATTTATCCTGGAGGAATTTTCTTTGTTTTTTGATAATAATGTCTTTATTGAGATTTTCAATTTTATCCCGTATCTCCTTCCACTTGTTTGTGAAGGAGGTCGAGTCTTATATTGGGAAATATTGGGAAATTGATTTAGTAATCTATCTATTTCACCATCCAGGGTCGTCATGTCAGAACGATACTGGGTGGTAAGTTTTGACATAAGTTCTATACTACAATTGGTTAAATTATTTTCCCAGGACTTTTTAAAGTCTGCAGAGGGATCTTTAATTGTAGGGAACAATTGGATACGGAGCCCAAGGGGACAGACTTTTTCCGTAATGTACATTTCAAAATATTGAATGTGCCAATGCAGGTGAGATTTTTTCTTTAGGAGATTAAACAGCCTATCTAGGAACGTTTTGGTTTCATCCTCTGACTGTTGATTGGCTAAACAGCCTGCTTGTATAGTGGACATAAAGTCCCCCCAGGCTGTGCCTGGAACATCCATGACCCAAAATATGCAAAACAACAGGACAGAACCCTGACTGAAGGTAAGAAGGACTCAAACAAAAATTAATTGGATAGAAGGCTGCTACAAGACCAGAAACAGCAACAAATTAAAAGCATGTATAGAGCAAGTTTTAAGGAGTGGCATAGGGAAAGGTGGGGGGGGGGGAGGGAATTAGATCCCCTCTCCAGTTTTCTGCTCTCCCCCCTTCCTTCTCCCTTTCTATTCTTTCTCGTCTCCTGACTTGACACACCTGGGTGGTTTCTCAAGTAGAACACACAGCCTATAAATTATAAATCCTCATGTATTGCATTTCTTTACAATAGTATCACCCCAAATTGCCTCCCTGGCTCGCCCCCGGGGGAACGTCTCTTGAGGGCGTCTCACAGTATCGCTCCAAAACCCTTGTGGTTATAGGTTGGTGCAACTTTCAAATTTAAATTATTTTCTCCAATATTAATTCTGTGCTTCCTATGATATCTGTTTATTTTTCTGCTTGTTGTGTTGATACTGTATTGTTTTTCCACTTTTGTAGATTATATACTATCAGACGCCTCCAGAAGAAGCGGCTGTGACTGCGAAACTGTAGAGGTCACGTCTGCAAGTATTATATTAAATAACCTGTTTCCATGCATCTGTGTGGGCATTAGTCTTACCAACCAAGTGTCAACAATGCTGTAACAATCACTGTTTTTGTGTATGTTAATCCATGATGATGTATATGATGTGTCCTGTGTAGGACTTTTTATTGTTACCTTGAAATAAATCTATTGTTTTTAAAAAAAAGTCTTTTCACATCCCTCTGGTACCGTAATAGTCCCAATTCTCCCGAAAGAGGTAGGACCTAATTGGAGAGGTCCTTGCTCTGGTTTCTCTTTCAACCCCATTTTTTGTTTTAACTTTAATCACTTGCCAACCGCCTAACGCAGATATACTGTGGCAGAATGGCACGGGCAGGCAAAATCATGTACCTGGTACGTGATTTGCCTCCCGCGGTGCCCGAGGTGGTCGGCACCATTAGGGGAGCGATCCATGCTGAGGGGGAGGCCACTTATTCGTGGCCACCCCCTCGCGATCGCTCCCAACGAATGACAATCTTCCTCTGCCTCTGTAATGTAAACAGCGGCAGAGGAAGTGATGTCATCTCTCCCCGTGTCGGTCTTTTCATTCCGGCGCCGAGGAGAGAAGACATCCAACACTACAGACATCCAACACTACACGTACAGTAGAACACTCTAGGCACACATTTCACCCCTCGATCACCCCCTGATCACCCCCCTGCACCCCCTGTCACAGTGACACCAATAGCAGTTTTTTTTTTCTGATTATTGCATTGGTGTCATTTGTGCCAGTTATAAGTGGTAGGGCAGTTAGTGTTAGGCCCCTTTAGGTCTAGGGTACCCCCCTAACCCCTCCTCATAAAGCTTTAACCCCCTGATCACCCCCCGTCGCCAGTGTCACTAAGCTATTGTTTTTCTGATTGCTGTATTAGTGTCACTGGTGACGCTAGTTAGGGAGGTAAATATATATATAAAGATTTTGCCAAATAAATAACCACAGTCTTATAGGTGGAAATTAAATAAAGTATGGGGTACACTCTCTAGCTGAGTGTAAATATATAATATAAAGTGATTTGTCCTTAAAGTGCAAAAAAGTTGTGTAAATAAATGCAATATGCAAAGTGCAAAAGTAATTTCTCCTCTTCTGTGCAACACACTTCAGTGAAGATGGCCTCTTACCTTACGGTTATGAGGCAACCCCATGTATGTATAATAGTGGAGATCAATGGTGTTCACAATGCTGGCTTCTTGATAACATACTCTCAGTATAATGGCGCAGATCTGTTCCCTTTAAAGCCGGTATTGGCAGTAATATTCCTCTCTCTTATTTATTAAAAACAATTAGAGGTACTCACATTTCTTTACAAGTTAAAATCAAAACACCACGAGCGGCAAGCTTGTATGCTGACGTCACTTCCGCTGCCTGTCCATCCCAACGCATATCGTCACGGTCACGATGAAGTCACTTTATTTTGTTTCCATCTATAAGACTGTGGTTATTTATTTATTTTGGCAAAATCTTTTTCACGTGTATACTACTACCTTTATCATTTTATTGTATGCTTCATTATTTGGATATTCCTTAACATACACTACCGTTCAAAAGTTTGGGGTCACCCAAACAATTTTGTGTTTTCCATGAAAAGTCACACTTATTCACCACCATACGTTGTGAAATGAATAGAGAATAGAGTCAAGACATTGACAAGGTTAGAAATAATGATTTGTATTTGAAATAACATTGTTTTTACATCAAACTTTGCTTTCATCAAAGAATCCTCCTTTTGCAGCAATTACAGCATTGCACACCTTTGGCATTCTAGCTGTTAATTTATTGAGGTAAGCTGGAGAAATTGCACCCCACGCTTCTAGAAGCAGCTCCCACAAGTTGGATTGGTTGGATGGGCACTTCTGGCGTACCATACGGTCAAGCTGCTCCCACAACAGCTCAATGGGGTTCAGATCTGGTGACTGTGCTGGCCACTCCATTACCGATAGAATACCAGCTGCCTGCTTCTGCTGTAAATAGTTCTTGCACAATTTGGAGGTGTGTTTAGGGTCATTGTCCTGTTGTAGGATGAAATTGGCTCCAATCAAGCGCTGTCCACTGGGTATGGCATGGCGTTGCAAAATGGAGTGATAGCCTTCCTTATTCAGAATCCCTTTTACCCTGTACAAAGCTCCCACCTTACCAGCACCAAAGCAACCCCAGACCATCACATTACCTCCACCATGCTTAACAGATGGCGTCAGGCATTCTTCCAGCATCTTTTCATTTGTTCTGCGTCTCACAAACATTCTTCTTTGTGATCCAAACACCTCAAACTTGGATTCATCCGTCCACAACACTTTTTTCCAGTCTTCCTCTGTCCAATGTCTGTGTTCTTTTGCCCATCTTAATCTTTTTCTTTTATTGGCCAGTCTCAGATATGGCTTTTTCTTTGCCACTCTGCCCTGAAGCCCAAAATCCCGCAGCCGCCTCTTCACTGTAGATGTTGACACTGGTGTTTTGCGGGTACTATTTAATGAAGATGCCAGTTGGGGACCTGTGAGGCGTCTGTTTCTCAAACTAGAGACTCTAATGTGCTTATCTTCTTGCTTAGTTGTGCAACGCAGCCTCCCACTTCTTTTTCTACTCTGGTTAGAGCCTGTTTGTGCTGTCCTCTGAAGGGAGTAGTACACACCGTTGTAGGAAATCTTCAATTTCTTTGCAATTTCTCGCATGGAATAGCCTTCATTTCTAAGAACAAGAATAGACTGTCGAGTTTCAGATGAAAGTTCTCTTTTTCTGGCCATTTTGAGCGTTTAATTGACCCCACAAATGTGATGCTCCAGAAACTCAATCTGCTCACAGGAAGGTCAATTTTGTAGCTTCTGGAAGGAGCTAGACTGTTTTTAGATGTGTGAACATGATTGCACAAGGGTTTGCTAATCATCAATTAGCCTTCTGAGCCAATGAGCAAACACATTGTACCATTAGAACACTGGAGTGATAGTTGCTGGAAATGGGCCTCTATACACCTATGTAGATATTGCACCAAAAACTAGACATTTGCAGTTAGAATAGTCATTTACCACATTAGCAATGTATAGAGTATATTTGTTTAAAGTTAGGACTAGTTTAAAGTTAGCTTCATTTAAAAGTACAGTGCTTTTCCTTCAAAAATAAGGACATTTCAATGTGACCCCAAACTTTTGAACGGTAGTGTATATTGCTCAGTAATACTAGTCTTATGTCAGCTTTATTTTTAACCTGTTAACAGTGCAGCACCATCTATTTTATATATTACAACCAGTTATTAGGTTTAGGGGGCAATTACTTTTTCACATAGGGCCAGGCAGGTTCGGACAGCTTTTTTTTAAATGAACACATGACATAAATTTAATTGCACCTTTATAGAATGCATTAAACTTAGATGTTATTGTGTCATGTTTTTACACTTTTGTTTGACGTTAGTAATTGCCACCCATGCAGTGTGTCACTTTATAATATGTTACCACTTTGTAAATAAAGGACGATAATAATAATAATAAAAGTAATAATTTGTCACACTTATGAATAGACAGATGCTCAGAGAACTTGGTGTGTAGCTACAAATAACTAGTTTATTCTGGAGAGATTAAGTTATTTAATATAAAGCTGTGTCATACAAGCCCTTTTTATGTTTTACTGTATTGCTATTAAGCATTAATTGGGTATTTTATTTGTATTTAGTAATGTGGTTCTGCTTCTTTCAAGCCAGCATGGTGCCAGAGAATGTACTAAAATCACAAGTATATAGAACAACAAAGGAACCCCCCCTTAAGGGGGTTCCTTTGTTGTTCTGTATCATGTAGGGATGAGGGCACAACTTACATACTCCACTTTAACTAGCAATTATATAATATAGGATTACAAGTATAGCACAACTTTTCACATGCTTACAGAAGTGAGAATTGAGCACGCAACAACAAAATGGTTCAAGAAATAAAAATTACTTAATTAAAATATGTCTTTCATTAGGTGTCTTCATGAATTACATTAAAACATTATAGTGGATTCCCTAAACAATTAACAATTACTATTTACTTAGCAAAATTAATGTTCACTCAACCTAGTAAATATGATGAAGCAATGTTTACTTCAATCAACCAATCATATGCTAGCAAAAATCCTGTTTTTTTTTTTTTCCTTGCACATGATTGGGTATTTGAAGATAACATTGGTTCACCTAATTTACTATAATTCACTTTGTAAAGTAAGCATGCATTTCTGTAATGGAACAGCTTCTATTCATTTAGAAAATCAACCTCATTGTGCTCAGTTACAAGAGTGGTAACTGTGCAAATTACATACTAAGTTCAATGATGCTCCAGTTGGACAGAGACAGAGACAAGTTGGACAGAGACAAGGATAAAAACCAGCAAGAGAGATCCTTCTAAAGCCCCATACACACGATAGGACTTTGTACAAACTTTCCCTTGGATTTTTGTTCAAAGGGCGTTGGCCAGAAGTTTGTCTTGCATACAGATGGCAGGACTTTTCCAGCCAACTTTCACCAAATCACATGGTTTTTCAGCTCTTTACCACCACCCTTTGCTCAACTTCTGTATTGTTGTCTGATATTGTATCAATCTCGCCACTTTTATTGGTGAGATTGACACCTTGAGAGCCGGGTTCACACTGGTGCGGGTATCCGAGTTGGATCCCCGCCAATGCCAGGCACTGTGTTTGGTATGAATCTTGAGGGGAACTCCACGCCAAATTTTAAATAAAAAACCGGCATAGTATCCCCTCCAGGGGCATACCAGGCCCTTAGATCTGGTATGGATTTTAAGGGGAACCCCCTACGCTGAAAAAACAGCATGGGGTCCCCCCAAAATCCATACCAGGCTCTTATCTGAGCAAACAGCCCAGCTGGTCAAGTAAGGGGGGGTACGAGCGAGCGCCCCTCCTCCTGAGCCGTACCAGGCCGCATGCCCTCAACATGGGGGGTGTGTGCTTTGGGGGAGGGGACACCCTGCGGCCCCCCTACCCCAAAGCACCTTGTCCCCATGTTGATGAGGACAAGGGCCTTTTCCCGACAACCCTGGCCGTTGGTTGTCGGGGTCTGCGGGTGAGGGGCTTATTGGAATATGGGAGCCCCCTTTAATAAGGTGGCCCCCAGATCCTGGCCCCCCCACCCTTTGTGAATGAGTATGGGGTACATCGTACCCCTACCCATTCACCTAGGGAAAAAAGTGTCAAGAAAAAAACACAGTACACGGGTTTTTAAAGTAATTTATTAGGCCGCTCCAGGGGTCTTCTTCTGACTCCGGGGGTCTTCTTCCGACTCCGGGGGTCTCTCCAGCATCTTCTCCCGGTGTCTGGATCTTCTGCCAGCTCCTCCGCTATCTTCTGCCGCTCTTTTGCTAGCGGTGGCCCGGACATCTGGATCGTCTTCTTCCCTCTTCTCTTCCAGAGATGTTGACATGACGCTCTCTCCGGCTGTAATGCTGTCTGTGTGCTCTGCTATGACTTATATAGGCGGTAACCCCACCCCCCTGTGACATCACAGTCCCAGGGCATGCTGGGACTGTGAGGTCCTAAGGGGGCATGGTCATGTCAACCTATGAAAAGACCGGGCTCCTCCGCTAGCAAAAGAGAGGCAAAAGAGCAGAAGATAGTGGAGGAGCCCCCCAAAGTCGGCAGAAGACCCCCAAAGTCAGAAGAAGACCCCCGAAGTCGGAAGAAGACCCCCCGAGCTGCCTAATAAATTACTTTTAAAGACTGTGTAGTGTGTTTTTTTTATTGACACTTTTTTCCCTAGGTGAATGGGTAGGGGTACCGTGTACCCCATACTCATTCACATTGGGTGGGAGGCCGGGATCTGGGGCCCCTTTATTAAAGGGGATTCCGATAAGCCCCCTGCCCGCAGACCCCGACAACCAACGGCCTGGGTTGTCAGGAAGAGGCCCTTGTCCTCATCAATATGGGGACAAGGTGCTTTGGGGTGGGGGGGCCGCAGGGTGCCCCCTCTCCCAAAGCACCCACCCCCCATGTTGAGGGCATGCGGCCTGGTATGGCTCAGGAGGGGGGGCGCTTGCTCGTCCCCACCCCCTTTCCTGACCGGCCGGGCTACGTGCTCAGATAAGGGTCTGGTATGGATTTGGGGGGACCCCCACGCCATTTTTTCGGTGTAGGGGGTTCCCCTTAAAATCCATACCAGACCTAAGTGCCTGTTATGCCCCCAGAGGGGAATTCCCTCTCGCGCTCGCCGCAATAGGAAAATGTGTTTTTCCTACTGCAGCCAGCGCGAGATGTACAGTACCCTGTCGTCGAGAACCAGCGCGATGGGTTCACGCTGGAAACATTCTCGCGGCCGCGTACTGTAGTTTGTACAAAAGTCTGATGCTTTTGTGTACACACGATCGGACTTTGCTCCATCGGACCTTTGTTGCCAGAAAGTTTGTCCGTTCGCACAGCCAACAAAAGTCCGATGGAAACAGAAAAAGTTTGTCTGATGGAGCATACACACGGTCGGATGTTGCTCCAAAACAGCTAATTTGCATGTTTGTTGTCAAAAAGTCTGATCGTGTGTACGGGCCTTAAGAGTAGTGTTCAAATGTATTTATATGGAAAGTATTGGAAAAAGTGTGGTGTTATCTCATGTTCCTGGATACCCTCCCTTTAGGTCAAGCAACCTATTTTAGCACATGTGGAGAATATGACTGTCCCACACAGAATGTAGGTAGTCACAGTCCCTGCTAGCTTGGGTTTTTCTGGAGATTGCTAGGCTATGATCAGGTTCTGGTGAACACTGGAAGAAGGAATGATGCCCAAAAATGTAACCATTGTGTGGTCAGCAGAGGTGCCCTTTGAATAAAAAGGTGCTGCCGAATAGAATCTACAGGAAGGTTGGCATTCATTGAACAAGGTGTGCAGTACTCTGGATGAAATACATAAAAATATCATAAAATAATTTTCAGGTTGAATTGGGTGAACAGGGGGAATAGCGCTTGTACATGAATTCACTTCTGTGGCCAGAAAATTATTTATTCTGGCCAATTAAATAAATTAAAACTCAAGTGTTAAATGCGCCTAGCATAAAGGTGCATTTAGATGCATTTACATGCATCAAGAGTTTTTTCTGCCAAAATGCTGCTGCTCCTGGACATGTTGGCAGTGGGGTTTTTTTCTGCCACTAAATGCCCCTGCCTCTAAAGTCCTCTAAATACCTATGTGTGCATGGATACATAGGCAAACATGCAGGGGCAGTTAGAGGCAGAAAACAAAAGCCAGATGCCACTGAGATAAAAACATCCAGTGTGCATAAGGCCTAATACTATTCCTGTATAAATAACTTGTAACCCTGCTTATGGAAGGAGATAGGGAATTTAAAGAGGTTACAAAGGCAAACAATCAAATTAATAAAGATGAGAACTAGTATTACTAACAAAAGGTTAGAATAATCGTGCCTTGGAAGTTAAAAAACTTAACAGTGATGTATTCAATTTGTGAAAATATATCCAAGTTCAGTGTAGAGACTTTTTTACAAAGAACTGTACAAAAGACAAGGAGACATGTGACGTGTGAACAAAATTAGATTATGGCATCAATATAGGAAGATGTTTTCTACAGCAAAAGTAAACAGGCTGTTGAATGTTTTACGAAAGAAGACCCTAATGAGAAAATCAACTGAATTTAATAAAAAAAGATTTTGAGAAATGTTTTCTAACTAATTGTATGAAAAGTTATATTTACTAATATGATGTGCGATTGAGTGATTATTTTTTCCTGTGTGGCGCAATGGGGTTGATTTACTAAAACTGGAAAGTGCAAAATCTGGTGCAGCTGTGCATGGTAGCCTATCCGCTTCTAACTTCAGCTTTGTTCAATTAAGCTTTGACAAAAAAAAATGGAAGCTGATTGATTTCTATGCAGAACTGCACCAGATTTTGCACTCTCCATGTTTAGAAATTCAAGCCCAAATGTATCCATAGTGCCTTGGAGCAGTTTGCTTTACTGTCTCTGGACCAAAGCCCTTTGAGTTTGTTACAGATTGAACTTGATGAATTTGAAATAAATATATTATAATCAGTAATGTAATATATTTATCTTACAGATACTGGCCTGTAAAGAAGTTCTGCCGTAAAGCACGCAATGGGGACCTGGCTTGTCCTTGATATAATTAGTTATATTTCATTAGACACAATAGGAATCCCTGGCAATCTCATCATTTTATTTGCTTTTGTGCACACCTTTCACAACCATGGCAGAGTAACCACTGGAGAAATTATCCTCGGTAAGCTGGCTTTAGCTAATTTGCTAGTGATACTGACATGGGGGCTTCCAATCACCCTACAGTCTACTGGAACATATGTGGTATTTGGTGATTTATCCTGCCAGATAAGCCTTTATCTTTACTGTGTAGGAAGAGCCATGTCTGTCAGCATTACTTCCTTGCTAGGATGTTATCAGTGTATTTCTATTACTCCAACCCATCAACGTTGGATGAATACAAAGAAGAAGCTCCTTGACTCTCTGTTCCCAATAATGCTCTTTCTATGGACTTTCAATCTCATCATAAGTAGTACTCGGCTGGCCTACTCTACAGCCTCCATCAAGAACGTTACTTCCAGATACATTATGAGTTACAATTTCTGCTTTGTGATATTTCCAAATTATCTGATTTACTTAGGGAATGGAGTGATCTATGTTGTTCGGGATTTGTTCTTTTTGAGTCTAATGATGCTATCCAGCGGTTATCTGCTTTATGTTTTTTTCCAGCATGGTAAACAGGTCAAATGTATTCCAACTCTAAACACCAAACATGCAGAGATTCGTGCTGCCAAAGCTGTCTTTACATTAGTCATGATGTACATAGTCAGTTTTGGTCTAGACAACTTGTTTTGGATCCTTACTCTCTGTACTTTTCCACTATCTCCACGATTTACCGATGCACGTATTTTCTTTGATTCGTGTTACTCTGCTATTAGCCCCATTGTAATTATTTTAACTAACAGAAAAGTCCAAATGGGTCTTAAATGTTCAAGAAAGAAAACTGAACTTCAAGCTGTGAAGTCTATTTCAACCTATATAGCTAGAAAGAGATGTTAGTATTAACATCTTCAGTCAAAATAGAAGCTCTTTAATGTTATGCAAAGGAAGTGTTTTCCCATGGGTACTCACAGTTTTACTAGTCACTAAGAAGTAAAAATTACAGAATGCTGCTCAATATTCCAATAAATATGGAAATCTCTTTAAAATAATAGGGTGTATCCCCAGTAAGCCCTGCCCTCTAATCTGCAATTGACTGGCCTGGGACGGACTTATGGCAGGGTGGTAATATGTGACACGTGATAGAGGTAATGGCAGTTTCAAAGATTATACTCAATTATTTTTTATCATTGTCTGCTTAGACCTTATGTATTTTTGGTTGATTGAAATCAGATACATTGATCCTTTTTAAAGCTTATGAGTGCCGAATAAATGAGCACCATAGATGTGCCACATTTTATTCATTTCCCATTCCAATATATTGCATAAACATGTTTGTGGAGTAGCTGGCATTAGAAAATGGAAATCCGAAGGTGATTAGTTATACTTTTCTACTATCTGTTGGTGGACTGAGATCTATCAATAAAAGGATGTAAAACATAAATGACGTGGTCTGTAAAGCTAACTGATTAAATCTGAACTCCAGGCAGATATAAAAGACATAAATATCCCCCCCCCCCCCTCCAACTTCTTATTCCCCCATCATCCTCGTTACCTTTACTTCCCCTTTCCTCTGTTTCTTCTCTTTCTTCCCCCACCCCCCCCTCAGGACTTCTCTAGGCCACTTCTGGTCAATATGTATCCCTTTATACTCAATTATATGTTATGGTTTTACAGCTACTTGTTACTGGTATTGATATGTGTAACAATGTATCACCATTTCTTCCTTCATCTTATCCTCAATAAAGAAATATTGAAACAAAAGACATAAATAAATGCAGTTCTGTATTCATAAATACAAATGCATTGGTTTTGCAAGCAGTGTAAATACCAAATATTTACTTGTTTTAGCCTCTAGCAATTTCTAAACAGCAGGGCTCAGACTGAGAGATGAATAAGCAACACAAGGAGCCAATCAGGTGTATTGCAATGCTCATGTGCTACAAGAATAATGCTGATAGAAGGAGAGAGCAGAGTGACAGAGAGATGAGCTCTGATTGTAAGTGTTGCTTAACTGCAGCAGCGACAAATCAGGGCTTTAAAAAACAAATTTCAGCTTCAAAAAAATACTCTACATGCACACTTCACTATCACTAGCGAGAGTTTTTTTTACCCTGGTTTAATAGACTATGACAAAAGGTTTTTTTTTTTTTTTTGTATCTTAGTTAATAGACTATGTAAAGGGTGAATATTTCTGTGGAGGATATGAAGCAATGGACTCCTATATATACTGCATACAGTATGTAAAGTAGGAAGTTTAAACTTTTGATAAAATGTTTATGATTAAATTGCACTGTTTAGTTTTAGTAATAAGTACACTTACCAATAGTTTGGAATTCTTACAACATGGCCATCACACTCTAACTAGATTTCTATAATTTTATCCTTTAATGCATTGGCATGACCCTAAAAGGGACCATCGCTTTTGCAACTAAACAACGGTGGCTGCAAGAACTCAAATGCCGTGCACACACGATCGGACATTCCGACTGCAAAATCCTGGATTTATTTCTGATGGATGTTGTCTCAAACTTGTCTTGCATACACACGGTCGCACAAATGTTGTCGTAAATTCTGTTCGTCAAGAACGCGGTGACGTACAACGTGTATGACGAGCCGAGGAAAAATGAAGTTCAATAGCCAGTACCCATGTGAAATTTTTATAATTTTATTAACACAAATAGAGCTTTCTTTTGGTGGTATTTAATCACTGCTGGGAATTTTATTTTTTTCTTAAAAAAAAAAAGCCCGAAAATGTTGAAAAAAAAAGTTTTTTTTAGTTTCTCTGAGTAAATTTTGTAAATAAGTAATTTTTCTCCTTCACTGATGTGCGCTGATGAGGCGGCACTGATGGACACTAATAGGCTGCACTGATGGGCACTGATGAGGTGGCACTTATGGGCGCTAATGAGGCGGCACTTATGGGCACTGATTAGGTGGCACTGATGAGGAGGCACTAATATTCTGCACTTATGGGCACTGATAGGTAGCACTGATGAGCAATGATAGGCGGCACTGATGAGTGGCACTGGTGGGCATTGATAGTTGGCACTGGTGGGCACTGATAGGTGGCACTGACGGGCCCTGATGGCTGGTACTGGTGGGCACTGATAGGCATGGATAAGCGGCACTGATGTGCACTGATAGGTGGCACTAATGAGCACTGATAGTCATTAATGGGTGGCACTGATGGGCATTGAGGGGCTTTACTGATGGGCAATGATGGGCATCACTAATAGACGGCACTGAAAGCCAGCACTGACTGGCATCACTAATGGGCACTGATTTCTGGCTGTTGTGGGCACTGATTGTTTGCACTGGTGGGCACTGGTGGGCACTAGTTGCTGGCACTAGTTAGCATGGGTTGCTGGCAATGGTGGTGTTCTAAGGTAATCAGGGCACTGATGATCAGTGCCCTGATTACATCTCTCACTGTCCCCTGCGAGGAAATGCAGCTGATCGGCGCTGTCCTCGCAACACACTCTGTCAGTCTTGCTTGTTTACATGTGACTGGACACAGTTGATCACAGCGGCTCTTTATAGAGATTGGGGTCGCAGGGTATCCTAGCAACAGGGCGTGACCGCAATCGCCACGCACCCCCATGGCCGCGGCCATTCAGATGTGCCGTCATATGACGTCCACCCAGAACAAGAGCCACACCATCCTGCCATCATTTGACGGTGGGCGGGTGGCAAGCGGTTAAAGAGTAACTCCACTTTTGTTGAGAAAAAAAATTCCCCTCTGGGTGATCAATGTACATTGCAAGGATTGTAACAAACTGTTGCAGATTCCTACCTTTTGTTGTCATGAAGAAATAGCTGTTTGTCTGTGTTCGTGTAAAATCAATGTGAATGGGAGTAATTTTATTACTATCAATCAGCAGCTGCACTTGCAGGGCTCTTATGAGGAAAGTGGAAGTATCTCACCAAAAATGACATTTTTGTTACAGGGGAAGCCCAAAATCTGACTTGTATCTTAGAGCAGACTTTGGAAAAAATCAATGAGCCAATCACACAAGCAGAAAATGACAATTCTGGGGGTTGTTTTGAATGCCATCTGTGTACAGAATGCCTCTAGGTTGCCATGTTGCATTGTATTTTACAGAAAATTACCGTGCTTCGTATTAAAAAAGAAAGGTAATTTTTAATAATATTCAATTACAATATGACTTATGTCATAATCCTATTCAATATATTATTTTTTATTTGCAATTTTTTTCCTAATGTGAAGTTATCCTAGGTTCTTTAATCTATATGTGTGGAGGATTGCTAGTGAGTTATTGGTGCTTTGAACATCCTCAACCCTTGCACAAACCACATTTCCCTCATCTGTGAGTTTATATTTACTAGCTGCTCACATACACCTGCAGTTCCTCTATGATCTGTGAGAACACAAGGATTTTACATATTAGGATTTCACTTTAAATACCCAAGTATGTGCAAGGACACTAATGCTAGGTTCACACACACTCACAGCAATGCCCACACCCGCAACCACCCACAGTAAAAATGCGCTGCTGTGAGAAAACGCAGGGGGCTGAATGGCACCCCCATGCATGTAAAATCACAGTGCATGTGTAGGTACAGGTACTGCAGAGAAAACGCATGGTCAAAATGATGCATGCACCTTTTTCTGTGGGAAATTATTGGGCTGCAATGCCTGCACAAACGCTGGCTGCAAAAACGCGAAGGTGTGAACCTAGTGTTAAACAATATTTTTGCTTGCACATTTGGATTGGGTGATTGAATTCAGCATAGTATCACCTCATTCACTAGGCTAAGAGAAAAGTTACTTTCCAAAGTGGATATTCCCTATACATCTTCAGTAAATCAACTCCTATGAGTGAAATACAGAATCCTTCCCAAAGTAAATTCTCAGTCACACAATTAAATGTAGCATTTTCTTTATGTATGGGCTTAGCTGTAGCCTCCCTGACGGTAATCCCGAGTGTGGCTTGGGGTTAAATTTCAGCACCATTAGCGGTAACCCCGAGCCACACTCGGGATTGCATTGCAGGATCCTGGTGCGGTATACTTACCTTGTCCCCAGGATCCTGGGATGTCCCCCCGCACTGTCTGCAGGCTGTGTCCTCCTCCGAAGCCTCTCTGTGCCAGGCTCCGTTCCCTGCGAGCGTCGTGTCGCACGGGGGAACGGAGTGTCATGGAAATTTTGCCTGGTGGCAAATTCAAAAGAATGTAAAAATCATAACACATACAGTCAGGGGCGTAACTACCACCATAGCGACCCATGCGGGCGCTATGGGGCCCGCAGCGGAGTGGGGCCCAGTGAGGATAAGAGCACCGCCAGCACAGTCTCCCAGCCAGGGGAAGAGAGAGGAAAGGAAGAGGCGAGCTGTCCGTATCAGCAGAGAACTGAATTGCCCGATGTAAGAGCTTTCATTAGAACTTCCAGTGTTCCCGGGGCTCACATTACATAGCTCCACCTTTTGGCCCAGTGCCTTTGATAGACAGAACGCCGATCCAATGCGGGACATGTGACGTTATCAAAGGCGTCGGGCCAAGAGGTGGGGCTATGTGACGATGAGACAGGAAATTCAAATGAAAGCTGTTACAATGAAAGCTATTACAGCGGGCAATCCCGCTCTCTGCTGATCCGGGTGGCTTGCCTCTTCCTCTGCATAGGTGGGGCTGTATGGGGCACAGGCAGACCAGGCTGTATTGGGCACAGGTCACACTGTATGGGGCACAGGTCACGCTGTATTGGGCACAGGTCATGCTGTATTGGGCACAGGTCACGCTGTATTGGGCACAGGTCACGCTGCATTGGGCACAGGTCACGCTGTATGTGGCACAGGTCACGCTGCATTGACACTAGGGCAGCTGTACTGTATGAAATCATTTCACATCCATTTGTCCCCAGTGCTTTGGCCCATTCCCTGCATGCAGTTTTATATTATATATACTGTTCTTTCTGCCTGGAAACTTGAGATTGTCCATGGCAACTAAAAAGTGTCCCTTTACGTCAAAAGTGGCTTTAGACCAGCTAGAAAACAGCGATAGTAAATTAGAACACTTGCAGAATTGAGCGACAGTGAATCGTGGGGAAATTTATTTTATTATCATTATATTATTATTATTTTTTTAATTATTTATATTTATTTGTTATATTATAATTTATGATTTTGTGTTTCAAACTTCATCATACCCGGGATATCTACTAGACTCCTGGTGGACAGATTTAAGTGTGTTATTGTTAAGAATTACAGGCCTACAATATAAAACGACAAATTTCCATGCAAAATAATTGTACCGCTTTCAGCACCTAAAATCCGAAATAATCATACCTCCAGGGAGGTTAAGAGTGTAGACCCTAAGATGTTGTGAGTAGAAACATGACAACATAATCTTCAAGGTGAAGCAATTTCAATATGACAATCTGAAGAACAACAGGTCACACACTGAAGACATCACTTACGTTCAAACCATCTTTTTTGCAGTCACACATAAAAGCTTTGCCTTAAGACTGCACCGCTGTAATGTGTTTCACCCTTACGGGCACAATTGTAGAGGCAAAGGCTTGCACGAGCTTTGTTTGGCACTACTCTGGTCAAATACTTCCTGACAATTAATTTTATTAAACCTTGTTAAAAAAATCTCACTCCTACTGTATGAACTGCCCCTGTTTCCAAGAAAAAGCTTGTAAGGGTGAAATGCATTAGAGCAGGATCATTTTAACCACTTGAGCCCCGGACCATTATGCTGCCTAAGGACCAGAGGTCTTTTTCCAATTTGGCACTGCGTCGCTTTAACTGCTAATTGCGCGGTCATGCAATGCTGTACCCAAACGAAATTTGCGTCCTTTTCTTCACACAAATAGAGCTTTCTTTTGATGGTATTTGACCACCTCTGCGGTTTTTATTTTTTGCGCTATAAACGGAAAAAGACCGAAAATTTTGAAAAAAAATGATATTTTCTACTTTTTGTTATAAAAAAAATCCAATAAACTAAATTTTAGTCATACATTTAGGCCAAAATGTATTCGGCCACATGTCTTTGGTAAAAAAAATGTCAATAAGCGTATATTTATTGGTTTGCGCAAAAGTTATAGCGTCTACAAACTAGGATACATTTTCTGTAATTTACACAGCTTTTAGTTTATGACTGCCTATGTCATTTCTTGAGGTGCTAAAATGGCAGGGCAGTACAACCCCCCCCCCCCCCAAATGACCCCATTTTGGAAAGTAGACACCCCAAGGAAATTGCTGAGAGGCATGTTGAACCCATTGAATATTTTTTTTTTTTGTCCCATTATTGAATAATGACAAAAAAAAAAATTTACAAAAAGTTGTCACTAAATGATATATTGCTCACACAGGCCATGCACCCCAAAATACATTCAGCTGCTTCTCCTGAGTATGGAGATACCACATGTGTGGAACTTTTTGGGAGCCTAGCCGCGTACGGGGCCCCGAAAACCAATCAGGATTCAGGATTTCTAAGGGTGTAAATTTTTGATTTCACTCTTCACTGCCTATCACAGTTTCGGAGGCCATGGAATGCCCAGGTGGCACAAACCCCCCCCCCCAAATGACCCCATTTTGGAAAGTAGACACCCCACGTACGGGGTCCCGTACGTGGCTAGGCTCCCAAAAAGTCTCACACATGTGGTATCCCCGTACTCAGGAGAAGCAGCAGAATGTATTTTGGGGTGTAATTTCACATATTCAAATGGCATGTTTGAGCAATATATCATTTAGTGACAACTTTGTGCAAAAAAAAATTTGTCTCTTTCCCGCAACTTGTGTCGCAATATAAAATATTCCATGGACTTGACATGCCTCTCAGCAAATAGCTTGGGGTGTCTACTTTCCAAAATGGGCTCATTTGGGGGGGTTTTGAACTGTCCTGGCATTTTATGCACAACATTAAGGGTCGGTTCACACTGGGGCGACTTGGGATCCGACTTGTACGCCCTCAAGTCGCCCCAAGTCGCCCCAGAAATAGTTTGAATGGGAGTGAACGCTAGCGTCTTAATAAACGCTACTGAAGTCGCTCTGACTTCAGAGCGTACTCCCTGTACTACTTTGATCCGACTTGGTAGGCGACCTGTACCATAGAAATCTATGGAAGTCGCCTCCAAGTCGGATCTCTCTGTAAAGTCAAGCGACTTTGCAGGGAAAACCCCTCCCTCCCCCCCTCCCTCCCAGAGAGCTGATTGGCCACAGTCGCCTGTCATGGAGGCGACTTCAAGTCGCCTTGTAATTTGCTAAAGTCGCGCTGAAGTCGCGTCGAAGTCGCGTCGAAGCCGCGTTGAAGTCGCCGTGCAAAGTCGCGCTGAAGTCGTGTTGCCCCAGTGTGAACCGACCCTTAGAAGCTTATGTCACACATCACCCACTCTTCTAACCACTTGAAGACAAAGCCCTTTCTGACACTTATTGTTTACATGAAAAAGTTATTTTTTTTTGCAAAAAAATTACTTTGAACACCCAAACATTATATATTTTTTTAAAGCAAATGCCCTACAGATTAAAATGGTGGGTGTTTAATTTTTTTTTTCACACAGTATTTGCGCAGCGATTTTTCAAACGCATTTTTTGGGGAAAAAACACACTTTTTTAAATTTGAATGCACTAAAACACACTATATTGCCCAAATGTTTGATGAAATAAAAAAGATGATCTTAGGCCGAGTACATGGATACCAAACATGACATGCTTTAAAATTGCGCACAAACGTGCAGTGGCAACAAAATAAATACATTTTTAAAAGCATTTAAAAGCCTTTACAGGTTACCACTTTAGATTTACAGAGGATGTCTACTGCAAAAATTACTGCCCTCGATCTGACCTTCGCGGTGATACCTCACATGCATGGTGCAATTTCTGTTTACGTTTGACGACAGACCGCCGCTTGCGTTCGCCTTAGCGTGAGAGCAGGGGGTGACAGGGGTGCTTTTTTTTTTTTTTTATAATTTTTTTGCTTTTTTATCTTATTTTTAAACTGTTCCTTTCATTTTTTTTTTTTTTAATAATTTTTATTGTTATCTCGGGGAATGTAAATATCCCCTATGATAGCAATAGGTAGTGACAGGTACTCTTTTTTGAAAAAATTGGGGTCTATTAGACCCTAGACTCTGGTCTCTGATCAGCTCTATGGTCAGCTGGCTGAATCACCGGCTGCATTCTCAGGTTCCCTGTTGAGACAGGAGAGACAGAGAAAAACACGGAAGACGGTGGGGGGGGGGGGCAGTCCCTCCCACGGTTTGTAAAAGCAGTCTAGAGGCTAATTAGCCGCTAGGATTGCTTTTACATGAAAGCCGACCGCTGGCTGAAAAGAATGATACCAAGGTGATACCTAAACCTGCAGGCATCATTCTGGTATAACCACTCAAAGTCGTGAATGGCGTACCTGAAGACAAAAAAATGGTTAACAATAAAGCACAGTAAAGTGTAAAGTATAAAAAATTGCATACCTGAAAAGCAAACATGATAAAACATAATAACAATAAAACATTGCAGAATAGAATACAGTAAAAAAGAGCAGAACAATAGAGAGAATAGAGAGAGAGAGAACAATAAAACGACAACTATTTTTTTTTTTTTTTATATATATATATTTTTTTTTTTACACTTTTTTTGTAACTAACTTTTATAACTGTAACCGGTTCCAGGTTTGGGTCTCTCAAAATGCGATGGCATCTTGGGAGACCCTGTGAAAGTGTGCCTAGTCTGTGCAGTGCTGTACCCTACGCTAATACTCAACTAGTGCATGGTAGCGTTCAAAACATTCACCAATGCAAAGACCAGGATTGTCAGGACAGGAGGGACAATAATAGCGGGTGTCACACCTATATCCGCGATTGCTGCAGACACAACATCTTTTTTGGGGGGGTTCGTTGGGTAGGGGTACTCGGGAGGACATAAAGAAAATGCCTCTCATGCGGCCGACTGCATTTGGTTGGGGATGTGAATGGGGGAAGTACGGGCGCTGCAGAAGTGGTGGGTTCCCAATTAGGATTGGCGAATGCAGCAGGAAGGGCACTATGGGCACAACGGGCCTGTGTTTGGTTTTTTGGTGGCAGCGGGACACTACTTGTGCTTGCCACCTCACCAGCTTAAACTGCACTTATGGGACTCGCCACGTCACCAAGTGTTACTGCAGTGCTGGTTTGACCACGACCGGGGTGTACTAGGCCGCTGGTGCTTGCCAGTTCAATTAAAAGCTACCAAAAAAACTGTTAGCGATCGCAGGGATCAGGCCTGACTCTGCGAACGCTGCAGTTATGCGTTAAGTGTTTTGTAAGTGACAGTGATCGATCGATACTGCATTTGGGTGGGCTGAGCTGGGCCGGGCGGAGGGGCAAAATGCAGGTGCTAGCAGGTATCTGGGCTGATCCCGCTAACACTGCGTTTTTGGGAACCCTAAACTGCTGGGGACGCTAGTATAGATCTGATCGGATCAGATATTGATGCGTTCAGATACTATACCACTAAGGGAGGTGTATGCTGCGTGCGTGGGTGTTAGCGGTATTGGCGCTAATCTGACGCTGCCTGGGGCTGGTGCTTGCCAGTTCACCAAAATACTACCAAAAAAACTGTTAGCGATCGCAGGGATCAGGCCTGACTCTGCGAACGCTGCAGTTATGCATTTAGTGTTTTGTAAGTGTCAGTGATCGATCGATACTGCACTTGGGTGGGCTGGGCCGGGCGGAGGGGCAAAACGCAGGTGCTAGCAGGTATCTGGGCTGATCCCACTAACACTGCGTTTTTGGGAACCCTAAACTGCTGGGGATGCTAGTATAGATCTGATCGGATCAGATATTGATCCGATCAGATACTATACCACTAAGGGAGGTGTACGGTGCATGCGTGGGTGTTAGCGCTACTGGCGCTAACCTGACGCTGCCTGGGGCTGGTGCTTGCTTGCCAGTTCACCAAAATGCTACCAAAAAAACTGTTAGAGATCGCAGGGATCAGGCCTGACTCTGCGAACGCTGCAGTTATGCATTTAGTGTTTTGTAAGTGACAGTGATCGATCGATACTGCACTTGGGTGGATTGGGCGGAGGGGCAAAACGCAGGTGCTAGCAGGTATCTGGGCTGATCCCGCTAACACTGCGTTTTTGGGAACCCTAAACTGCTGAGGACGCTAGTATAGATCTGATCGGATCAGATATTGATCCGATCAGATACTATACCCCTAAGGGAGGCGCATGCTGCGTGCGTGGGTGTTAGCGGTACTGGCGCTAATCTAAAGCTGCCTGGGGCTACGCATATCACCGCCGGGTGATCAGGGGGCTAAACCTTTATTCGGTAATAAACGGTGGGTGCCCTGACACTATAAAAAATAAACAAACTAACCAGCGTCAACCATAACACTTATACGGTGATCAGTGGTGAAAGGGTTAACTAGGGGGCAATCAAGGGGTTAAAACATTTATTAGGTAGTATATGGGGGTCCCTGACGCTATAAAACGCTGACGGCGAACCTAAATATTTACGTCCCTAACTAGCGTCACCAGCGACACTAATACAGCGATCAGAAAAATGATCGCTTAGTGACACTGGTGATGGGGGGTGATCAAGGGGTTAAAACTTTATTAGGGGGGGTTAGGGGGGTACCCTAGACCTACAGGGGGCTAACCCTAACTGTCCTAACACTGTAACTGTCACAAACTGACACCAATAGAGTAATCAGAAAAAAAAAACCTGCTTGGTGTCAGTTTGTGACATCCCCTTTAAGATGCGACATTGTGGGCGTATGCGCCGGGTGCCCGTGATCGTGTCACGGAGCGGAAGAACGGGGAGATGCCTATGTAAAAAAGGCATTTCCCCGTTTTGCCTAGTGACATGACAGAGATCACTGCTCCCTGTCATCTGGAGCAGTGATCGCTGTCATGTGAGTAGTAGCCCATCCCCCCCAAAGTTAGAATCACTTCCTAGGACACACTTAACCCCTTGATCACCCCCCTAGTGTTTAACCCCTTCCCTGCCAGTGTCATTTACACAGTAATCAGTGCATTTGTATAGCACTGATAGCTGTATAAATGACAATGGTCCCAAAATATTGTCAAAAGTGTCCAATGCGTCAGCCATAATGTCGCAGTCATGATAAAAATCGCAGATCACCGCCATTAGTAATTAAAAAAAAATTAATAATAAAAATGCCATAAAACTATCCCTTATTTTGTAGACTCTATAACTTTTGCGCAAACCAATCAATATATGCTTATTGCGATTTTTTTACCAAAAATATATAGAAGAATACATATCAGCCTAAACTGAGGAAAAAATGTGTTTTTTATATATTTTTGGGGGATTTTTATTATAGCAAAAACTAAAAAATATATATTTTTTTTCAAAATTGTCACTCTTTTTTTGTTTATAGTGTAAAAAATAAAAATCGTAGAGGTGATCAAATACCACCAAAAGAAAGCTCTATTTGTGGGGAAAAAAGGACGTCAATTTTGTTTGAGTGCAACGTCGCACGACTGCGCAATTGTCAGTTAAAGCAACGCAGTGCAGAATCTCAAAAAGTGCTATGGTCAGGAAGGGGGTAAATTCTGAAGTGGTTGAGAATAGCGTGTCCCAGGTTGGGAGGCTTGAGAATTCCTGTAACTGAGGACAATGAGCAGAATATCTGCCTCCAGAAGCTAGTGAGGCTCGGGCATTCCCAAAGAATGTGTAACAGACTACCTGTTTGTCCACAATTGCGCCAGTAGTTGGGGGATCTGTTTGGGTAGAATTTGACTAACCGATAGGGCGTGAAGTACCATCTATGCAAGATTTTTAGTGTCAATTCCCAGTAGTTGCTACATTTAAAGAATTTATGTGATGATTGGAAGGAAGCTTGCCATTGTTTAAGAGAATAGGATTTGTTCAAATCTTTTTCCCATTTTCTCCCAAGGAGGAGATTTTTTTGGAGTAAGGTTTTCTCATGCAGTGTGTTGTAGATTAGAGAGATGCCCTTTTACTGTGATATGTATAATGAGAGGAATTTCCAAATATGAGGGGGGAGTTTTATTTTAGGCAAGGGATGTTTGACAGGAAATGTAAGATATGGAGGCAGACAAACTGTGTATTGTTCGGAAGGTGGAACTCTTCACCCAGACATTCCCATGTTTTAGGTTTGGTGTTAGAGAAGAAGTGTTGTATTTTAGTTAGACCATACTCATATAGAAGTTTAGAATACAGAAAAGGGATAATTGAATTTAATGCATGGATTGGAAGGTCATGTAGTTTTATCTGAGTGGACTGTTGTGACTACTTAAGTAGGATTCGCCAAGCTCGTATTGATGCTATAGGGGGAGATAGTGAGGAAATGTCCAACGACCGCCATGTGTCATAGATTAACATAGAGGTGAGGTCATGTGTGTTAGACAGGGCGGTTTCTATGACAACCCAAATTGGTTCCTTCTTTTTTCTAAACCAGTATTTGATTTGGTCTAGTACTGCTGCCCTTTGATAGTCTTGAATGTCTATCATCCCCATTCCTCCAGCTGATCTGTGCTTAACCACTTGCCGACCACCTCACACAGATATAATGCGGCAGAATGGCACGGGCAGGCAGAGTAATGTACCCGTACGTTACTCCCCTTGATTCATGATTCATGGCCACCCCCTCACGATCGCTCCTGACGAATGAGAAGCTTCCTCTGCTTTTGAAATGTAAACAGAAGCAGAGGAAGTGATGTCATGTCTCATCGTGGAGCCTTTTCTTTCCGGCTCCCAAGGAGAAAAGACATTATTGTGAGTTGCACCAACACTACACTAACACTAGTACACATAGGCACATAAAACACCCCCCCGATCACCCCCCTGCACCTCCTGTCACCCCCTGTCACAGTGACACCAACAGCAGTTTTTAATATTTTACTGATCACTGCATTGGTGTCATTTGTGACTGTTATAAGTGTTAGGGCTGTTAGTGATAGGCCCCTTTAGGTCTAGGGTACCCCTAACCCCCCTAATAAAAGTTTATCCCCTTGATCGTCAGTGTCACTAATTGATCATTTTTCTGATCGCCGTATAAGTGTCACGGGTGACGCTGGTTAGCCTGTTAGTTATTTTGATTCACCGTCAGCCTTTTATAGCATCAGGTACCCCCATATACTACCAAATAAAGGTTTTAACCCCCTGATTGCCCCCTAGTTAATCCTTTCACCAGTGATCACCGTATAATGCCGCGTACACACGGTCGGACTTTTCGTCTACAAAAGTCAGACAGCCTGTCCGACAGACTTCCGGCAGACTTTCGGCGGACTTGCGGCGGACTTGCGGCATACTTTCTAACGAACGGACTTGCCTACACACGACCACACAAAAGTCCGACGGATTCGTATGTGATGACGTACACCGGACTAAAATAAGGAAGTTCATAGCCAGTAGCCAATAGGTGCCCTAGCGTGGCTTTTTGTCCGTCGGACTAGCACACAGACGAGCGGATTTCGGGGTCCGTCGTAGTTACGAAGTAAAGATTTGAAGCATGTTTCAAATCTAAAGTACGTCGGATTTGAGGCTAAAAAAGTACGTTGAAAGTCCGGAGAAGCCCACACACGATCGGATTACCAGCCAGCTTTAGTCCGTCAGCGTCCGTTGGACTTTTGTAGACGAAAAGTACGACCGTGTGTACGCGGCATAAGTGTTACGGGTGACACTGGTTAGTTAGTTTGTTTTTTATACCCGCCGTTTATTACTCAATAAATGTTTAACCCCCTGATCGCCCGGCGGGTGATATCAGCTGGGTTTTAGCGTCTACGTCACCCCAGGCAGCGTCAGATTAGTGCCAGTACCGCTAATACCCACACATGCAGCATACACCTCCCTTAGTGGTATAGTGTCTGAATGGATCGATATCTGATCTGATCAGATCTATACTAGCGTCCCCAGCAGTTTAGGGTTACCAAAAACGCAGTGTTAGCGGGATCAGCCCAGATACCTGCTAGCGCCTGCGTTTTGCCCCTCTGCGAATGCTAACAGCTTTTTTGGTATGATACAGTTGCTGACAGCCTAGGAGCTTTTTTACCTGTGAGTCTCACTAGTGTACCAGAAGATTTAGAGCCCAAAATGGAAAATCGAAGGTACACTAGTGAAGAGGCCTACACGTTTCTGAACATGACAGATAGTGAAGAGGAAGTCACTCATCTGTCAGATTCAGGCTCAGAATACGATCCTGTTGACCACAGCGGCTCCATGACAGATAGCTCTGATGACGGAGTTATGGTCCCTGCCAAGGTCAGGCGTACCAGACCCTGATCTTCTTCTGCTGTTGTTGACGTGCAAGAACCGCAGGGCTCTCGTATGGAGCAGAGAAGTACTAGTGCCGCTCATCCTTCTGGTGAACTGGCAAGCACCAGCGGCCTAGTACACCCTGGTCGTAGTCAAACCAGCACTGCAGTAACACGTAAGTGCAGTTCAAGCTGGCGAGGTGGCAAGCACAAGTAGTGCCCCGCTGCCCCCAAGAAGACAAAGACAGGCCTGTCGAGCCCATAGTGTCCTTCCTGCTGCATTTGCCAAACCTAATTGGGAACCCACCACTTCTGCAGCACCCGTACTTCCCCCATTCACTGCCCTACCCAGAAATCAGGTGGAAACAGTTGATTTTACGTCACTTGATTTTTATTTGCTGTTTTTCATTGAAGATCTCTATAGATCTATTGTGGACCAAAGTAATTTGAATGCTGGTCAATTCATCGCCGCTAATCCCCAGTCCTTCCTTGCCAGAGATTGGAAACCAATTACGGTTTCCGAATTTAAGACCTTTCTGGGCCTATCCCTCGACATGGGCATAGTTAAAATGAGTATGTTGCGGTCATATTGGTCCACTGACCCAATTTACCATATGCCGTGTTCTCTGCCTCCATGACCAGGGCACAATATGAGCAGATCTTGCGGTTCATGCATTTCAACAACAATGAATTCTGTCATCCTCGTGGAGACCCTGGATATGATCGGCTCTACAAAATTTGGCAATTGGTAAACCCCTTCAATCAACGTTTTGCAGACTTGTTTATTCCACATCAAGTTGTCTGCGTTGATGAGTCCCTGATTAAGTTTTCTGGCCGCTTGTCTTTCAAACAGTATCTTCCCAGCAAGTGCGCCAGATATGGGGTCAAGATGTATAAGCTCTGTGACAGGGCCACAGGCTATACATGTAGTTTTATGGTTTACGAGAGAAGAGATAGTCCCATAGAGCCGCTGAACTGCCCAGATTACATAGGGAGTGCTGGCAAGATTGTGTGGGACTTGGTGTCACTCTTATTCAGAAGGGGGTACCATTTGTATGTGGACAATTATTACACGAGTGTGCCACTTTTTAGTCACTTGTTTCATCATCAGATTGGCGCATGTGGCACCGTGCAATCTAATCACCGGGGCTTTCCCCAGCAGCTTGTAGAATCCCGTCTTAGGCTGGGGGAGAGGGCCTGCTTGAAGTGTAATAACTTGTTCGCTGTGAAGTGGGGGGATAGTAGGAATGTTTTCGTTCTTTCCTCCCTTCATGCAGACACGACGGTCCAAATTACTACGGTGACTGGTGTTGTGGAGAAACCCCTCTGTGTCCATGAATATAACCAAAATATGGGAGGGGTGGACCTCAATGACCAGTTGTTGGCACCGTACCTAGTTGCTCGTAAGGCCAGACGCTGGTACAAAAAAGTGTCTGTATACTTATTTCAATTGGCTTTGCTGAACGCTCATGTGCTATACAGAGCTTCAGGACGGACTGGATCCTTCCTTAAATTCCAGGAAGAGATCGTCAGAGCCCTTTTGTTTCCAGACAGTGCTTTACCTCACCTTCCCAATCCAAATTCAGTAAGTCAGCTGCATGGGAGGCATTTTCCTTATGTCCTCCCTGGTACCCCTACCCAACGAGCCCCCCAAAGAAGATGTCGTATCTGTAGCAAGCGCAGATATAGGTGTGACAACCGCTATTATTGTCCCTCCTGTCCTGACAATCCTGGTCTTTGCATTGGTGAATGTTTTGAACGCTACTATACACTAGTGGCATATTAGTGTAGGGTACAGCACTGCACAGACTAGGACACACTTTCACAGGGTCTCCCAAGATGCCATCATATTTTGAGAGACCCAAACCTGGAACCGTTACAGTTACAACCGTTACAGTTACAAAAAAACGTGTAAAAAAAAAACCACAAAAAAAATATTTTAAAAAAAATAGTTGCCGTTTTATTGTTCTCTCTCTCTCTCTCTCTATTGTTCTGCTATTTTTTACTATATTCTATTCTGCAATGTTTTATTGTTATTATGTTGTATCATGTTTGATTTTCAGATATGTAATTTTTTTATACTTTACTGTTTACTGTGTTTTATTGTTAACCATTTTTTTGTTTTCAGGTACGCCATTCAGCTGCAGCGCAAATTTATTCATCTTGACTGCAACAGCGTTTGCTCCCACGATACATAAAACCGTGACTCCAGATCTGTAGGAGGTGATTTCAAAGAGCATATATGCTGAAGCATGGGGGCAGCAGGGGTGGCGGAGCGATTTGCTCCTAACTTTTGGGGCGGATGCCCCCATTCTCTGGCATATATATTTTTTTATTTTCTTTGCAGGTATGGTATGTCTTACTGTTATACTGTAATGTTACTTTGTTTTATTGTTAACCATCATTTGCTTAGCAGGTACACCATTCAGTTGCAGCACGGATTTATTTATCTTGACAGCAACAGCGTTTGCTCCCATGATACATAAAGCCGTGACTCCAGCGCTGTAGGAGGTCATTTAACCACCACAGTTAAAAACAAAATGGTGCATGTATGCCCATCATTAGAAGTGGGTGGATGAAGGGAGGTATTCTAATAATGGGCATACCCACCGATCAATCTCTTTTTTTCGTTCAGCCCACAGGCTGCATGAAAAAAAAGATTACAATATATGCCCAACAAGGACCAGCAACATACTGGTATGTTGCTGGACTTTGAGCGGTTATATCAGAATGATGCCTGCAAGTTTTTTTTTTTTAAATCAGATTCTTTTTATTGATTTTTAAAACATAAGAAGAGAAAAAACTCTTCCTTAAAACAAAAACAAAAACAAAAACATACTTTAAATTACATTGCCAAGGACATATTATTATCCAAACATACAATCAATCGGCTTATGTTTCCTGCAATATTATGGTATATATAGGCTTACAATCAATCTATGAAAACAAATCTTTACACATCTATACCAATTTCAGCTTTATCTCGTATTTTCTATGATTAGTAAGTGTGTCCTTTTAGTACTTTGTACCCCTACCCCGCTCCCGGTCCTTCAACGGACAATCGGTCGGTGTAGAGGTACCTCTCCCCCCTAAACAATGGGGGGGGATAGTATCTGCTTTCTTTCTTTAACTAATATATAATTAAAACCATATAACTCGTCACCGCAGAGTAATACAACTTCTCATCAAAATTATTATGTCAGTTTGATCTATATTCTGAGTCCCTATAACATCATATCATCCTGTATCCATTCAATGTAGACAGCCTCCCTCCTCAAACAAGGGGGGTAGGCATCTGCGTTCTGCCACCTAGTATTTTATTTTGGACCAATTGGAAGGGGGCTAAACCAGGTACCTCCAACCAAGGATCCCATATACGTTCAAATTTTGCTGGGCTACCCCTGTGTTGGTATGTCAGCTTTTCCCTTAATATAGTTTCATTTATGGTATTCACCCATTCTGCATGCGTCGGTGGTATCACCGAAAAAGCCATTTCTTAGCTATAAGTTTTCTAGCAATAAACAATATTCTGGTGATGGCTATATACGTATGTGGTGTATATAGTTCTTCGTCCAACCATCCCAACAGACACAGCTTGGGGTCAACCACAAATGTAAGATTCCATATTTTATTTATAGAGCTGATTATTTCAGACCAGTATCTTTGCAATTTTGGGCACTTCCAGAGCATGTGTATAAGGGTGCCATTATCTACCTTACAACAGGGGCAAAAAGGTTCATCTCCTCTGTTCCATTTATATAATTTATAGGGGGTACGGTAGGTTCGGTGTACAATGAATAGTTGTGTGAGTTTTTGGGAAGAGGAAAGAGACACCTTGGGCACAGTCTCCATTATAGCAGACCATTCCTCATCTGTAATGTGACCTATATCCTCCCCCCAACTTGTCCTGCATTTTAGTGACATAGTCTTGGATATCTGCATTATTAGTGATTCATATATAGATGATATCTGCCCTTTCCTAGACATTGAATTTACCAGCTGTGTGAGCACCGTTGGTCTAGTTAATTCCCACTTAGAAAGTGTAGTTTGTGCTGAGATGGCGTGTCTAAGTTGTAAATATTGAAAGAACACGACATTTGGTATGCCATATTCTTCTCTTAGGGATTGAAAGTCCCGTAAAAGTCCTCCTTGGTATAACTGCTTAATATACACCACTCCACTCCTAGACCACAGAGAGAAGCCCTTTAATTTACACAGTTCGGGAAAATTGCTATTGTTCCATATACAAGACCATTCAGAGTACCCTTCATAGGGAAAATGTTGCTTGGCCTTGTTCCATATCTTATCTATAAGCACCAAAGTTTTGTATTCAGGTACCCTACGGAACTCTCCTGCTTCCAAGGACTCCACAAGGCCCCCATTCGAAAGTAATGTACGTATAATATTGCTTGCAGGATCAGATAACTCAGAGTCCTGCCAACCCGTCAGGTGTTGCAATTTGGCCGCTATAAAATAATAATATGGGTTCGGGACTGCCAGCCCGCCCAAGTCCTTTGCCTCCTGTAGTGTTTCCAATTTAATACACGGCACCTGTTTCCACCAGATCAAAGAGCGAAATATGGTGTTACATTTTTTGAAGACGTGTATAGGGATCCATATAGGGGTGTTGTGGAGCGCATACAAAAGTTGTGGACCCCAGACCATTTTTATCAGGTTACATCGGCCAACTACCGAAAGGGGAAGTTTTATCCAACTGGCTGCTTTTTCCTGGAATTTTTTGATCAAGGGATTTATATTAAGTTTAACATATAGTTCTAAATTGGGGTGGATGACTATGCCTAAGTATCGGAAAGTATCTACCACCTTTATCTAGTCTGCTGCTGAGGGAAGTGGCAACGCAAGGGGGTCCAGTAGTAACAGTGTGGATTTGTCCCAGTTTATCTTGAACCCTGAATAGGATCCAAATTTACCAATTAAGTCCATAAGACTTGTTAAGGAGGCAGACGTGTCGCCCAAAAAGATGAGCGCATCGTCAGCATACAAGGCTATTTTATCTTCCAAATTTCCCCTTTTAAAACCGCATATAGCCAGGTTCTCTCTGATAGCAGCAGCCAGAGGCTCTATGGCCAAAGCAAAGAGCAAGGGGGATAATGGGCAGCCTTGTCTTGTTCCCCTGTGTAAATCAAAAAAGGAGGACAGTGTGTTGGTAATACATGCTTTTGGTTTTCTGTATAGTAGTTTGATCCAGGATATGAATGTCTCCCCCAAGTTGAACTTCTCTACCACCTTCCAAAGATAATTCCATTCTACGCTATTGAATGCCTTAGCGGCGTCTAGGGACAGGATAGCTCTTTGACCTGTATTATCTGTTGGGATTTGCATATTTAAATATAATTTGCGAAGATTGTGTGCTGTGGATCTGTTCGGTATAAATCCCGATTGATCCGGGTGCACTATTTTTGTCACCACCTTAGACAACCGCATAGCGAGGACTTTAGTGATCAATTTCAAATCATTATTCAAAAGTGATATGGGCCTGTACGACTCAGGTTGGATCGGATCCTTCCCGGGTTTCAACAGGACCACTACCACTGCCTCGTACATGGAGTCTGGTAATGAATCATTGGCATGTGCTTCCTTAATTGTGTGTAGCAATTCCGGTAAGAGTATGCCACCAAATTTTTTATACATCACTACTGGGAGACCATCATTCCCAGGGGCCTTAGAATTGGGGAATGTTGCTAATGCAAGTTGCAATTCTTCTAGAGATATAGGTGCATTTAGTAGTTTTTTTGTCTTCTCCCTGTATTGTCGGAAGTGAGATTCCATCTAAAAACTCAGTTAAGTCTTCCTCAGGGTAACTCACCTTCAAGGAATACACATCCTGGAAAAAAGTACAGAATCCCTGCATAATTGAAGGGGTGTCCATAGCTACTTGTGTTGGTGATACCGCCAAGCGGTGAATAATTGGTGATGGCTGCTGCGATTTGGCTATTACTGATAACATATGTCCTGTTTTTTCTCCCTCTTCAAAGTATGTTTGTGCGGTAAAGAAACGTTTCTTTTCTGCTTGTTGGGTATGTATGGTGCGATAAATTTTTTGTGCGTCTTTCCATTTTCTTTCACTATCAGGTGTGGGTGTCTGTAGGAATTCCTCCTCAGCTTTGTCTACCGCTATGCTGGCGTCAGCTGCCCATTGTCTGCTATTTGTTTTAATTGCGGCTATTTCCTTAATACACATTCCCCTGATAAAAGCCTTCAGAGTGTCCCAAACTATACCTGGTGGGGCAGAATGTTTATTGTCTAGTAAGAAGTGTTGAATTTGTATTTGCATATGTTTAGTATCTCTAAACAGAGGAATCCAAAAAGGATTCATCTTCCAGTGTATTGGAACTTTACAGTGGGGAAGCTTAAACTGAGCTGTACCCAATCTCCGTCAAAAATTTAGCAAGAGCTGTATATGTCCTGGGGCCCTGAGGGCAGTACTTCCTGTGCACATCTAAAGACATGTCCAGAGTACTGTTAAAATCTCCCATGACATATACCGGTACCCGAGGAAGACATTGCATTATTGTTAAATTAAATGGTGGAGGTATATATACATTTATGATCACACAGGTGTGTGATTCCCAAGTTCCCATAAGAAAAATAAACCTGCCCTCTACATCAATTTGTGCATTAATTTTTGTGAATGAGTTAGTCCTGGAAAACAGTATACTCACACCCCTTGAATACCGGGTATGTGTGGAATGATATTGAGTAGGATATTTCGATAAGTGTAACAGGTTGGTGATGTCCCTAGTGAGATGCGTCTCTTGCAGACATATTACAGTGGGGTTCTGATGTGAGATAGAGGTGAAAATGGCAGTTCTCTTTTTAGGGTCATGTAAGCCTCTCACATTCCATGAGAGAATTGACTCTGTTCGCTTAGTCATTTGGTGTAGTTGCTAGTTGTGATCCAACCCCCGGTATTGGAGGTCTGTGGTAGATGAACTCAGAAGATGCAGTATAATTTCTGAAGTGTAGAAAGTGTATTGCGTGACTTGTATCATGTGTCTCACTCTGAAGATTTGCAACCAGCGACAAAGCAAACTTGCTTTGTGACCAAAATATATAGCGCCCATTCAACCAGGGCTTAAAAACGGAAAAAAGAAAAACAAACTGAAATAAAGTAACTTCCATTGGAAAGCCTTCCATTGGTGCCCCGCAGGGCGTTTGGTGGGGTAATAAAGAGGGCTGGGACCTTGTGCCCATAAAGTCATAAACGATAGGGGTCACTGGTAAAATAAACCAAAAAAGTCAGTTGTGACTCTCTGCAGGCTCCATTTTTTCTAAGGTGAGCATAAAGAATCAATGTACGGGGTTCATGCGTTGTTTCATCCTGGTTAATTTCCACGCACGGCTGCCTGCAAATGCCTCTCGTGTCTGTCCAGCCAACTGGTAGCCATCATAGGATTTTCAAAAAAGTGCACCGTGCCCTCAGCAACCACTCTCAACTTGGCAGGGTATAGCATAGAATATATCACCGAGAGAGCACGCAGTCTCTTTTTGACCTCAGTATATTTTGCTCTTTGTTTCTGCACAGCCGCTGAGAAATCAGGGTATATTGACACTCTGGCACCCTGAATTTCCATAATGGGTTTCTGTCTGGCCAAGCGAAGGATACTATCCCTGTCCTTGTAATGTAGTAATTTCAGCAAAAATGGTCTGTCGTTGCCCCCTGGTGGCGGTGGACGGAGTGGCACTCTATGGGCTCTTTCAACAAAAAAGAATGGTGTAAGGTTATTTCTCCCAAATGTGTCAGCTAGCCAGGTTTCAATAAAATCAGTGGGGTTTTTTCCTTCAGATTTTTCAGGTATACCGACAATGCGAATATTTGACCTTCTCAATCTGTTCTCCATATCCTCCACTCTATTCGCTGTTTCTGTGACTTTAGCTGAAGTTATGTGAATCTCCTGAGCAAGAGGGGGTATATCATCCTCTAGTGTGCTCACTCTTCCCTCCAGAGCAGTGGCTCTCTCTCTTATTTTCTGCATGTCTTGCCTTATGTGTAATATGCCTTCTTTCATGCTTTTTACTTCAATAGAGAGTCTAGTTAGTGAGGAGCCATAAGTGTGAACTGCAGTCAGTATATCTTGTAAGGAAAGCTCAGAGTGCTCAGTGTCTGGAGCTTTGGCTGCTTCAGAGGAAGGAGGGGGGGATGGGGAATTCCTCACTGTGTGTTCTGCTGCTCCAGGGGCCATCTTCTCTATGCCATGCTGTGCTGTTTGCTGTGGGACACCCTTGGCTGCTGCCTTTGCATATGAGGTATGTGGCTGTGTTGTTTTGTGAGTGCCAGTGTCATGAGCATACCTCTCCAGGCGTGCAGCTGCTGATAGCTGTGATTCCTTCCCCGCACGCTGTGGGAGCGGGGATCTGCCATCTTGGCCATGCCGGCCGGCCGAACGGCTCTCCTCCATCCTCCCAGACACCCCCGTTTTGGATGTAAAGCGACCGGGTGTCGCTGTAGGTGTAGCCCCATGCCGGGAGCGAAGTGTCCGGTCTATGGTAGCGGTGGATCGCGCTCACTTCAGGATGGTTTATGTTCAGGATGCCGGAGCCTCTGTGAGACACGTCCTCTCACATGGAAGTCCAAGCCACGCCCCGCCTGCGAGTTTAGGTATCATCTTGGTATCATTCTTTTCAGCCAGCAGTCGGCTTTCATGTAAAAGCAATCCTAGTGGCTAATTAGCCTCTAGACTGCTTTTACAAACATTGGGAGGGAATGTTCAACCCCCCCACCATCTTCCATGGTTTTCTCTGGCTCTCCTGTCCCAACAAGGAACCTGAGAATGCAGCCGGTGGTTCTGCCAGCTGACCATAGAGCCGATCAGAGACCAGAATGGCTCCAATCATCTCTATGGCCTAGGAAACCGGAAGCTATGAAGCTATGAGCATTTCATGACTTATGCCGCGTACACACGAGCAGACTTTCCGGCATACTTGGTCCGGCGTACCGGAGTCCGTCAGACAATTCGATCGTGTATGGGCTCCAGCGGACTTTGTTTTCTCAAAAGTTTGACGGACTTAGATTTGAAACATGTTTCAAATCTATCCGACGGACTCGAGTCAGGTCGAAAAGTCCGCTCGTCTGTATGCTAGTCCGACAGACAAAAAACGATGCTAGGACAGCTATTGGCTACTGGCTATGAACTTCCTTGTTTTAGTCCGGTCGTACATCATCAATAACGAATCCGTCGGACTTTGGTTGATCGTGTGTAGGCAAGTCCATTCATTCGGAAAGTCCGTCGTAAAGTCCGTCGAAAAGCCCGCCGGACAAAGTATGCCGTAAAGTCCGGTCGTGTGTACGCGGCATTAGATTTCGCCGGATGTAAACAGCGCCATTGGGAAATTGGGAAAGAATTTTATCACACCGATTTTGGTGTGGTCAGATGCTTTGAGGGCAGAGGGGAGATTTAGGGTCTAATAGACCCCAATTTTTTCAAAAAAAGAGTACCTGTCACTACCTATTGCTATCAAAGGGGATATTTACATTCCCTGAGATAACAATAAAATTGATTAAAAAAAATGAAAGGACAGTTTAAAAATAAAATGAAAAAGCAAAATAAATAAAGAAAAAATAAAGAATAAAGAAAAAAAAAAAAAAAAGCACCCCTGTCCCCCCCTGCAAAGGCAAACGCAAGCGTCGGTCTGGCGTCATATGTAAACAGCAATTGCACCATGCATGTGAGGTATCACCATGAAGGCCAGATCAAGGGCAGTAGACCTCCTCCGTAAATATAAAGTCCTAACCTGTAAAGGCTTTTAAAAATGTATGTAGTTTGTTGCCGCTGCATGTTTGTGCACAATAATAAAGCATCTCGTGTTTGGTATCCATGTTCTCAGCCTAATACCGCGTACACACGGTCGGACTTTCCGGCATACTTGGTCCGGCGGACCAGAGTGTGCCGGACAATCCGCCCATGTGGGGGCGGCGGCGGACTTTTCTGGCGGACTTCTTCCCAAAAGCCCGCCGGACCTAGATTTGAAAAAAGTTTTAAATCTTTCCGTCGGACTCAGTTTCGGGCGGAAAGTCCGCTCGTGTGTGTGCTGGTCCGACGGAAAGCCCGCTCGTGTGTAGGCTGGTCCGACGGACCAGATACGACACGAGGGCAGGGTATTGCATCTCGCGCTCGCTGCAATAGGAAAAACAGGTCTTCCTATTGCAGCGAGCGCGGGGCATACCAGGCCCTTAGGTCTGGTATAGATTATAAAGGGAACCCCGCTACGCCAAAAAAACAGCATGGGGTCCCCCCTAAAATCCATACCAGACCCCTAAGGGCCTGGTATGCCCCGCGACGGGGCTCGCAAGGTGTCAATCTCGCCGATAAAAGCGGCAAGATTGACATCCTTTGCTAGTCCCGTCGCACCTGAGTCACGTTCAAAATGAACGGACTTGTCCGTGTGTGGGCAAGTTCGTTCATTCTGAAAGTCCGCCGGAACTCCGGCGAAAGTCCGTCGGAAAGACGGGCGGACTTAGCCCGCCGGAAAGTCCGGTCGTGTGTGGGCAAGTCCGTCCGTTTTAAAGTCCGGCGCACCTGGCGGACAAAGTCCGTCGGAAAGTGTGCCGGACCAAGTAGGATAGAAAGTCCGACCGTGTGTACGCGGCATAAGATCATCTTTTTTATTTCATCAAACATTTGGGTAAAATAGTGTGTTTTAGTGTATTAAATTTTTAAAAAGTGTGTTTTTTCCAAAAAAATGCGTTAGAAAAATCTCTGCACAAATACTGTGTGGAAAAAAAAATGACAAACAAGATATTTGGGGAGCACACCCTAAAAAATGCATCAAAGATGAAAAAAATGAAACACCCATCATTTTAATCTGTAGGGCCTTTGCTTTAAAAAAAATATATAATGTTTGATGTTCAAAGTAATTTTCTTGCAAAAAAAAATATTTTTTCTAAAAGTGTCAGAAAGGGCTTTGTCTTCAAGTGGTTAGAAGAGTGGGTGATGTGTGACATAAGCTTCTAAATGTTGTGCATAAAATGCCAGGACAGTTCAAACCCCCCCAAATGACCCAATTTTGGAAAGTAGAATCCCAAACTATTTGCTGAGAGGTATGTCGAGTCCATGGGTTCCAGTAGGCTGGATTTGCTGGATGCTATTGAGAATTGATCATCTATGCCTAATCCTTAACACCTTCTGGTAAGCAGACACACATTACCACGTGGTGACAAGTGACTCTTTCTACATCTGCACAATATATTTGGTGATTGGATTCCTCCCACTCTTCAATTTCATTTTGAACTTTTCAGCGCCGCAATAATTTTTATGCATGTGACTTTTTGTTTGTTATCAATGAACTTTGCTGGCAGCTTGCTTTTTACAGTTCAGCGCAAATTTTTACTTGTTTTTTGCCATTATTGTTTTGATATATTTATTTGCTGCTGTTCTTCTATTGCATTACATATTTAATGTAATTAATAAGGTGACTATTATGGATATCTTTGAGTTTCGTAGCTCTAGATGCATTGATCTTAAAGGTGTTTTTAATAGTGCTGCTGATCAACAGAATAATGACTTGGGAGGTCTTTTTATGCATTTAAAGAACCTCATGATTGCTGAAATACATGGTAACTGGGATGTTGCATTTCTAGAAAAAATGTTTGGATGATCAAATGGTTCCTAGAAGCCTCAGGTTTGAGGTTTCACCCCATGAAGATGACACTGATATCCCTGGGTAGTATAAATACTTCAACAAAGTTGGATTGGATCTCTTACGTTTTCTAATAGGGAGAAAAAGGAGAAAACGTAATAAATTAGACGAAGAGATCAGTGAGGTTAAAACCAAATTAATACCCTATAAGGAACTAGACGAATATAGAAATAAGTCTGACAGTCTTAAAAAAACTTTGGAAAAAGAGGATATTGATCAGAAATTTAAGAAAAAGAAAAAGTATTCCAGAGATCAGGAGGATTACAGAACCAATCAAGTTTTTAAATGGCAAATTAGAAGAGCCGCTATGGCTAATGGAAATAATGAATCTCTGAATAGACCACACATTGAATCCACTTCTATGCCTGTGATTCCTTCCCATCATGCTGGCAATTCTCGGGGGAGTAAGCCCGGGAATGGCTGGAAGAAGGTGGGTCCTAGAAAAGGACCTAAACCAAGGCAGCCGCGGACTAGGACCCACGATGGAAGGAAAGGTCACGTTCAGTATAACCACCGACCTAGGAATAATTCTGCTCATTTTCCTACTAACAATTATTATAAACCCCTTAATAGGGAATATACTGACCACTATGATGGATATGACAATCGAATTATTGTGTATTATCCGCCTAGAAATTCTCAATATCCACCTAGAGGTCCTCCATCCCCCCTGGGTCCACCTTCCACCCCTTTTTTCCGAAGGGTTCCCAAAAGAACAAGAGGGACCGGGAACCAAAAGAGGGTCCAGAGGGGGGAGGAGGCACAGAACGAAAAAGAAGGAGACTGTAAACGATATCGGGATTTTTAATCTCAGCAAGGCCAGTTTAAGTGAAAATGAAAAATTTGTACTAAATCATGGGCTTAAATATGCACCTGATAAACCATTGAGTAAATTCAATGCTTTTATTGATGTACAGAAATATATCAGAAAGATGAGCATAAAAAGACACTTTCTGTCTCAACCCATTGCTAGATCCGAACATACTACTAATGGAATTAGATATTCTGCCCTTGCGAATGCCTCGTTGTTTAACCCGCCGGGTTTTGTGCCACCATCTATTTCAGTTTTTAAAGATTTAGTCTTGAATGATCTGGAAAAATTGAATTGATTCGGAGGGATCCAAACAATCAGAAATTTCAGGACGGGATGAAAACCCTTAAAGATAGGGACGACATAATCGTTCGCCCTGCTGATAAGGGGCGAGGGATTGTTGTCTTGGACAAGTTTGCCTACATCTCAGAGATGAGGAGAATTATTTTGGATACTGACACATACCTTCCCCTTCCTCATGATCCTACTGTCAGATATAAAAGGTAATTGCAGAAACTTATTGAAAAGGGGTTTAACGAACGACTGCTTAACAAAAAAGAAAAAGCCTTTTTGGTCCCTATGGCTCCCAGGATTCCGGTAATTTACTTTTTACCAAAAATTCATAAAAGTTTAGTTAACCCACCTGGGAAGCCCATTATCAGCGGGCTAGATTCTGTCACTTCCCGTATTGGGAAATATATAGATGGATTTTTACAACCCCTAGTATCCCAGACCCCTTCTTTTTTGAGGGACTCTTCCCAGGTCTTACAGATACTGGATACCTTGGTGTGGAAGGAGGGTTACATCATGGCTACCGCCGATATGTCCTCTTTGTATACCATCATATCCAACTCAGATGGTATGCACGCAGTTGAGACCTTCCTTGGTAGAGATGACCAACTGGCCCCCCACAGAGGGAGTTCATCTTACTCCTGCTAAGGTTTGCCATGATGCATAATTACTTCTGGTTTGGGGGTTCCTGCTACCTCCAAACCAGAGGTGTAGCCATGGGTGCAAAATTTGCGCCCAGTATGGCTAATTTGTTCATGGCCAAGTGAGAGGAGGATGTCATCTATGCTGACAGATGGCCCAAATTGGTGTACTGGGGCAAGTATATAGACGACATCCTCCTCCTATGGGATGGAGATGAAACATCATTGACCAATTACATGCAGGAGCTGAATCAGAACACCCTTGGTATCTCTCTGCAATTCGAAATGAGCAAGGTTGCTATCCATTTTTTGGATTTGAATATACGGATCTGTGACAATAAATTTACAACCACCACTTTTTTCAAGAAGACAGATCGTAATGGCTATATTAGTCAGGGGAGTTGTCACCATCCCTCCTGGTTAAAAGCGGTTCCTAATAGCCAGTTTATTCGCCTAAGGAATAATTGTACCTTTAAACACGACTTTTTGATGCAGGCCTCTGACTTAAAAACCAAATTTGTGGAGAATGGGTACTCTGGTGCAGACTTGGACAAAACCATAAATGAGGTTGCCTGCTTGGATAGGGCCAATATGATAAAGGGCACAGATAGAATCACTAAGAATAATAACATTCATGAGTTTTCTTTAGTGACCACCTACTCTCGACAACATTACGATATAAATAAAATTCTTAGAAAACATTGGGCCGTGTTAAAAAACGATAAAGTGTTGGGCCCATCCTTACCTGAACACCCACAAGTTATCTATAGGGGAGTACCCCCCTAAGGCTGCAGGTTGCCCCTAATGTTCTTGATGCCCCCAAAAGGGTCCCCTTTTTTCAGAACTCAAAAGGTTTTTTCCCATGTCGCAAATGTAAAGTGTGTCGCATAAATGGCGATAAAAATAGGAAAATTTGTCAATTTAAATCTAACTCCACCACAAAGGTCTATGATATAGATACTTTCATCACCTGCACCTGAAAAAATGTTGTGTACTTATTGACTTGTCCATGCGGTCTACAGTATGTAGGACGCACTATGAGAGCCATGAATGTGCGAATAAAGGAACATATAAAAAACATAAAGAAAGGTTTTCCTAAGCACACGGTCTCACGTCACTATTTAGAATGTCATAACAGAAATCCAGTAGGGACTCTGATTACCGCCATCGATCGTTTCACACCCCATTGGCGAGGTAATTACACCAAGAGAGAAATCTCGAGGTTGGAAACGCGATGGATACACACCCTCAAATGATATACGCCATATGGGTTAAACGTAGAGTGGGATGTTAATAGCTTCATTAATAACAGTTAGCATCGATACACTCCTTTATTCGTTTTATTTATTTTTTGTTTTTTCTCCTTTATTTATTTGCAAATCTTGGGTCTAGGTCAGTTTTTTTCAAAAACAATATTTTTTAAATGATGTTTACAATCATCTGTATTGATTTTAACACATGTATTGATGTATATTGCATGCATGTATTTTTATTGAATTGTGCGCGATTAATCGCATTCACAATGTCTATTGCTTAGTTGCATGTGAGGCACTGGTTTGTTATACATAGGTTAGCGTTTTTTTCTATGCCTTTGATCTATACTGCATGACAGGTGTTAATTTCATAGCTTATCTGTGCGGGTGTTAATTCTTTTCCATTTTTTTATTTTGTATATTGAGTTATATGATATCAGGTTTTTGTCTGATCAATTAAAAATACATTTTTAGCCTTTTTCATGTTCCTGAGCCGGACCGCACAGCCGGCGTTCTTGCTCGTTGCCTGTTCATGCTTATCTGGCATTTTTCAATTTTTCTGTTCACTGAGAGATAGGTTAACCAATGAGGTGGCACTGAGTCATCTGTTGCCACCCTTTTTTTGTTCCTATCCTCTCTTTTTTCTGATTGGCCGTGCGCTGTCGCGTCATCAGTTGCTAACCAGGTTTATCCTGTCAGCACCAGGGCGCGCTGCACAAGACACACATCTCACCCAGCTGTTAGTGATGAGTAGGGATGAGCTTCATGTTCGAGTCGAACCCATGTTCGACTCGAACATCGGCTGTTCGGTCATTCGCCGAATTGCGAACGATATGGGCCGTTCGCGCCAAATTTGTGTGGCGCGTCACGGCCCATAATTCACTGCGGCATCGCAGTGCACTGCTGGCTGATGATTGGCCAAGCATGCACTATGACCCGCATGCTTGGCCAATCACAGCGCCGCCTGAACAGAGAGCCGTAATTGGCCAAAGCCAAGGAGGCTTTGGCCAATTATGGCTCAGGGGATTTAGTACACGCCCCACACTATATAAGGCCGCCTGCACGGCGGCCCTTTGCAGTGTTGTGTGCAGTGTGTTCCGGTGTGCTGAGAGATAGAGAGAGAGAGAGACAGTGTCATTTCATTTGAGTTAGCTAGATTAGGCAGGACAGTCAGTCAGTTAGCTGCACTTACAGTGTATTGTGTATATACAGTATATGCATCCCAGGTGTTGCATATATATATATATACACTGTATTCAGTTTAGCTAGATCCGTTCCTGTTATCTTCCTACTGACAGGCAGGCTTGTCTTGTTACAGTATTTATAGCTACCTGAAGAAAATTGCTGGTGTTCTTTTGATCCTATTAGTACCACAGTCAGGCAGCTAGACTATTTACAGTTAGTGCAGTGCGTCCTGCTCACAGTGTTCAGCTAGATCCGTTCCTGTTATCTTCTTACTGACAGACAGGCTTGTCTTGTTACAGTATTTACAGCTACCTGAAGAAAATTACTGGTGTTCTTTTGATCCTATTAGTACCACAGTCAGGCAGCTAGACTATTTACAGTTAGTGCAGTGCGTCCTCCTCACAGTGTTCAGCTAAACCTACAAGTTAGTGGGGTGCGTCCTGCTCACAGTGTTCAGCTAAACCTACAAGTTAGTGGGGTGCGTCCACCTCACAGTGTTCAGCTAAACCTACAAGCTAGTGGGGTGCGTCCTGCTCACAGTGTTCAGCTAGATCCGTTCCTGTTATCTTCTTACTGACAGGCAGGCTTGTCTTGTTACAGTAAATACAGCTACCTGAAGAAAATTGCTGGTGTTCTTTTGATCCTATTAGTACCACAGTCAGGCAGCTAGACTATTTACAGTTAGTGCAGTGCGTCCTGCTCACAGTGTTCAGCTAAAGCTACAAGTTAGTGGGGTGCGTCCACCTCACAGTGTTCAGCTAAAGCTACCTGTAGAAGGTTGGTGGTGTTCTCATACTGCAGGCAGGCAGTTGATTTTGCTAGCTGCAGTATCAGTATATACAGTGGCTTGCGAAAGTATTCGGCCCCCTTGAACTTTTCAACCTTTTGCCACATTTCAGGCTTCAAACATAAAGATATAAATTTTTTATTTTTTGTGAAGAATAACCAACAAGTGGGACACAATTGTGAAGTGGAACGAAATCTTTTGGATTTTTGAAACTTTTTTAACTAATAAAAAAATGAAAAGTGGGGCGTGCAAAATTATTCGGCCCCCTTGCGTTAATACTTTGTAGAGCCACCTTTTGCTGTGATTACAGCTGCAAGTCACTTGGGGTATGTCTCTATCAGTTTTGCACATCGAGAGACTGAAATTCTTGCCCATTCTTCCTTGCAAAACAGCTCGAGCTCAGTGAGGTTGGATGGAGAGCGTTTGTGAACAGCAGTTTTCAGCTCTTTCCACAGATTCTCGATTGGATTCAGGTCTGGACTTTGACTTGGCCATTCTAACACCTGGATACGTTTATTTGTGAACCATTCCTTTGTAGATTTTGCTGTATGTTTGGGATCATTGTCTTGTTGGAAGATAAATCTCCGTCCCAGTTTCAGGTCTTTTGCAGACTCCAACAGGTTTTCATCCAGAATGGTCCTGTATTTGGCTGCATCCATCTTCCCCTCAATTTTAACCATCTTCCCTGTCCCTGCTGAAGAAAAGCAGGCCCAAACCATGATGTTGCCACCACCATGTTTCACGGTGGGGATGGTGTGTTGAGTGTGATGAGCTGTGTTGCTTTTACGCCAAACATATCGTTTTGCATTGTGGCCAAAAAGTTTGATTTTGGTTTCATCGGACCAGAGCATCTTCTTCCACATGTTTGGTGTGTCTCCCAGGTGGCTTGTGGCAAACTTTAGACGAGACTTTTTTGGATATCTTTGAGAAATGGCTTTCTTCTTGCCACTCTTCCATAAAGGCCAGATTTGTGCAGTGTATGACTGATTGTTGTCCTATGGACAGACTCTCCCACCTCAGCTGTAGTTCTCTGCAGTTCATTCAGAGTGATCATGGGCCTCTTGGCTGCATCTCTGATCAGTCTTCTCCTTGTCTGAGCTGAAAGTTTAGAGGGACAGCCAGGTCTTGGTAGATTTGCAGTGGTCTGATACTCCTTCCATTTCAAAATGATCGCTTGCACAGTGCTCCTTGGGATGTTTAAAGCTTGGGAAATCTTTTTGTATCCAAATCCAGCTTTAAACTTCTCCACAACAGTATTATGGACCTGCCTGGTGTGTTCCTTGGTCTTCATGATGCTCTCTGCGCTTTTAACAGAACCCTGAGACTATCACAGAGCAGGTGCATTTATACAGAGACTTGATTACACACAGGTGGATTATATTTATCACCATCAGTCATTTAGGACAACATTGGATCATTCAGAGATCCTTGCTGAACTTCTGGAGTGAGTTTTCTGCACTGAAAGTAAAGGGGCCGAATAATTTTGCACGCACCACTTTTCAGTTTTTTAATTGCTAAAAAAGTTTAAAATATCCAATAGATTTCGTTCCACTTCACAATTGTGTCCCACTTGTTGGTGATTCTTCACAAAAAATTAAAATTTTATATCTTTATGTTTGAAGCCTGAAATGTGGCAAAAGGTTGAAAAGTTCAAGGGGGCCGAATACTGTATATATATATATATATATATATATATATATATATATATATATATATATATATATATCCCAGCTTAGTGCAGCTACAGGCCATTAGTATGTCTGGAAGGCCAAGAGGGAGAGGCAGACAGTCACAAGCCAATAAGAGAGGGCAAGCAGGCTCTGTGTCTAGTGCTGGTCGTGGAGACGGTGCATCCTCATCAGCACGTGGCCATAGGACACGCTTGGCCTTTTTTTCGGCAGCTGGCCGTGTTGAGCCGCAACATGCGGAAGACTTGGTCGAGTGGATGACCAAGCCGTCCTCATCCTCCTCATCCTCTCTCACCCATGCCCAGGGTACTTTGTCTGGCAAAGCAGCGGCCTCTTCCCTCGGCTCAATGTCATCAGTGACTCCTTCCCTAGCCCCACCATGTCCTCCTGAGGAGTCCCTCGAACTGTTTGACCACAGTGTTGGGTACATGCTCCAGGAGGATGCACAGCGTTTGGAAGGCTCTGATGATGATACTGAGCTCGATGAAGGCAGTAACATGAGCACAGACAGAGGGGGTGCCCAAGAAGGACAGCAATCTGGCAGTCATGCTCCCCCTGCTGCAGCATACTGCCAGGTTTGCTCCAGTGATGAGGAGGGAGGGGATGATGAGGTCACTGACTCAACGTGGGTGCCTGATAGGAGAGAGGAGGAGGAGGCGGCACATCACCAACGAGGCAGGATGCCCTCCAGGGGCCAGCCTAAGGGCAGCACATTGACTGTATCACACCCCAAAGCTCCACATGTGCAGGGCGCTGCAGTCTCTGCGCGTTATTCAAAAAGTTCTTTGGTGTGGTCCTTTTTTGAGACGAGTGCATCAGATCGCACCGCTGCTATTTGCAACATATGTCTCAAACGTATCTCGCGTGGCCAAAACATCTCCCACTTGGGTACCACATGCGAAGGTCCTCTGTAGCCCCCTCTGGTATGTACAGCTGATACTATTTTTCCTACTTGCAGAGGTGGCACAGGTGGTACTGCCACCTCTGCCTGTCCACACCTATACCTACATCTACATTTGTGATGTGATCGTGCTATAGCCCTGGACAGTCCTTAATCAGTCCGTAGGTATAGTCCCTTCTTGTGCATTATGACTGATTGATCTACAGAGGTGGCACAGATGAGATGATATGGTCACTTTCACCTGTTTACATTCACATTTACATTTATACTTGCCAGGTGGCCAGATTATAGCCCCAGATGGCCTGTATTAGCCTGCAAAAGTAAAGTCCTTTATTGTTTATTGTGCATTATGATTAGGTACACCTACTATACCAATAATTAAGATTTAATAATATGCACGCTTTTTCTTGGATGTGAGATAACCGTGGTGTTACCATGAAGACATGGTGACACCAGAGAGGGTTCTTTCAGCTGGGAGGGTTTTGCCTTTGGGAAGTGGGAGTGGCCATGGTGGGTTAGTGCTGGTGATTATTGGGAGGCTTGGTTGCATGTATGCACACATATATAGAGGAGCTCCTACCTGTGAGCAGCTACCACCTGCTTAGGCTCTGAGGAAAGGGGCTCGCCCCGAAACGCGTTAGCCGTTGCCGCATCTACTTGATGTCCGGTCCCACTTCATCCTGGTGTTTGTTATTGCATACCTGCAGTCTATGTCCATGCCTGTATTTCAAGCTCCTTTGTGAGTATACTTCTTGTTATTTTATCTTTTAATAAACGCTACCAGTGGTAATGCGCTAGGTCGGTGCGCCCTCTCTTCTTTTTTGTTTCCTCTTTGTAGTTTTTGAATGCCCAACATTCTGAAGAGGGCTGCAAGACGCCAGACACCACTAAAGCCTACTGGCCTTATCACACACTGATAATCTAGACACTTGAGCGCAGGAGAGAGATTTTCTCTTTTGGGTACCACATGCTTGACCAGACATATGTTGACCTGCCATGCAGTTCATTGGCAAGCGTATCTAAAAGACCCACACCAAAGAACAAAGAGGACCTCTCCTTGCTCCTCATCAGCTGAGATTTCCAACCCCACTAGACCTTCAGTCCTCTCTGAGACCTGCACTGAGAGGAATGAAGGTGTAGAATTAGGTGTGTCACAGCCAAGTACTTGTGGGCAATCTGCTTTTGGTACACCGACGTCAGATTGTACCAGGCAAATTTCCCTGCCCCAGCTGCTGCACCCCAGAAAGAAGTTTGCTCCCAGCCATCCACATGCCCAGCGGTTGAATGCTAGCTTGGCAAAATTGCTATCACTTCAACTGCTGCCTTTCCAGTTGGTAGACTCTGCCCCCTTCCGTGAGTTTGTGGAATGTGCGGTTCCTCAGTGGCAGGTACCCAAACGCCACTTTTTCTCACGGAAGGCGATTCCGGCTCTCTACCAGCATGTGGAAGGCAATGTCCATGCCTCGCTGGACAGGGCGGTCAGCGGTAAGGTGCATATTACAGCTGACTCATGGTCCAGCAGGCATGGACAGGGACATTACCTAAGTTTCACGGTGCATTGGGTGACTCTGCTGGCAGCTGGGAAGGATGCAGGACAAGGTGCAGTAGTGTTGGAGGTTGTTCCGCCACCACGCCTCCAAAATGCTAATGATTGTGACACACCTCTCTCCTCCACCCCCTCCTCTTCTTCTTCCTCCATGGCCTCTTCCTGTGCTTTGTCCTCGGAACCAGCGGTGCTCCGTAGCCATTCAAGGGGCTACGCAAGTAAGCAGGCCAAAAGATGCCATGCGGTGCTTGAGCTGGTGTGCTTGGGGGACAGGAGCCACACTGGGGCAGAGGTTCTGTCAGCTCTGCAGGGGCAGGTTCAGAGGTGGTTGACGCCACGCCAACTTAAGGCAGGAATGGTGGTTTGCGACAATGGCACCAACCTCCTCTCTGCCCTCCGACAGGGACAAATGACCCATGTGCCCTGTTTGGCTCACGTCCTTAACTTGGTGGTGCAGCAGTTCTTGGCCAGGTACCCGGGCTTACAGATGTCCTGAGGCAGGCCAGGAAAGTCTGTGTGCATTTCTGCCGGTCATATAATGCCAGTGCTTGGCTGACGGACCTCCAAAAGGAGTTTAACCTGCCCAAGAACCGCCTAATCTGTGACATGCCCACCAGGTGGAACTCAACGTTGGCCATGCTGCAGCGGCTGCACACACAGCAGAGGGCCATCAATGAGTACCTGTGCTACTATGGCACCAGGACAGGGTCAGGGGAGCTTGTTTTTTTTTCCCCACGCCAGTGGGCCATGATCAGGGATGCATGCACTGTCCTGTCACCATTTGAGGAGGCCACGAGGATGGTGAGCAGTGACAGTGCATGCATCAGTGACACTGTCCCCCTTGTCCACCTGTTGGAGCACACGCTGCGTGGAATAATGGACAGGGCACTTTAGGCAGAACAGAGGCAGGAAGAGGAGGACTTCCTTAGCTCTCAAGGCCCCCTTTATCCAGACAGTGTTCCTGCGTGCCCGTCGATCACACAGGAAGAGGACGAGGAGGAGGAGGAAGATTGTGTCAGTATGGAGGTGGAGCCTGGCACTCAGCATCAGCAGCAGTCTTTAAGGGATCAGTCCCAAGAAACACATGGACTTGTACGTGGCTGGGAGGAGGTGGCTGCGGACCATGTCGTCCTTAGTGACCCAGAGGACTCCGGACCGAATGCCTCAGCAAACCTACGCTGCATGGCCTCCCTGATCCTGCAAAGCCTGCGTAAGGATCCTCGTATTCGTGGTATCAAGGAGAAGGACCAATACTGGCTGGCAACCCTCCTTGATCCACGTTACAAGGGTAAGGTTGCGGACCTTATCTTGCCATCGCAGAGGGAGCAGAGGATGAAACATCTTCGGGAGGCCTTGCAGAAAGGTCTGTGCAACGCGTTCCCAGAGCCTGGGAGGTTACAAACTCCTGTTTCTGGACAATGTGTTGCTGAGGCTTCGGTCAGTCAAAGAAGGAGCGGTGGAGAAGGTGGCCGTCTGACCGATGCGTTCAGACAATTTTTTGGTCCGCAGCCCCAAGGTATGATCGGTTCCAGCAACCATCACCAGCGTCTGTTTTACATGGTGCAGGAATACCTAGGGGCAAGATCAGACTTGGACACCTTTCCCACCGAAAATCCTCTGGGTTACTGGGTCTTGAGGATGGATCACTGGTCAGAGCTTGCACAGTATGCAATTGAGCTACTGGCCTGTCCTGCATCCAGCGTTCTTTCGGAACGCACATTCAGTGCTGCTGGAGGCGTGGTAACCGATCACAGGGTGCGTCTGTCCACCGACTCGGTCGATCGACTGACCTTCATAAAAATGAATCAGTCTTGGATCACCACCAGCTACCAAGCACCTGATGCTGATGTAACCGAATATTTTTTTTTGAAATCTCAGATCCCTTCAAAGACTGCCTATGCTGATGCTGAGTGACTATCCCTGAGTAATTATCCTCTTCCTCCTCAATCATCACGCTGATAGCTTGTAAGAACATTTTTGGTTCTGGGCGCCACCACCAGTGCCTAAGGCACAATTTTTCAGCCCCTGTTTAAAAGGGGCGTGTAATTACAATTTTTGATGCAATACTTTGCAGCAGGGCTCGTTCCTGCGTTCCAACTAGAGTGTCTGTGAGGGGTTGCAGTGTTGTGGCACCAGCACCAGTGCCTAAGGCCCAATTTTTCTGCCCCTGTTTAACAGGGGCGTGTAATTACAATTTTTGATGCAATACTTTGCAGCAGGGCTCGTTCCTGCGTTCCAACTAGAGTTTCTGTGAGGGGTTGCAGTGTTGTGGCACCAGCACCAGTGCCTAAGGCCCAATTTTTCAGCCCTTGTTTAACAGGGGCGTGTAATTACAATTTTTGATGCAATAATTACAATTTTTGCAGCAGGGCTCGTTCCTGCTTTCCAACTAGAGTGTCTGTGAGGGGTTGCAGTGTTGTGACACCAGCACCGGTGCCTAAGGCCTAATTTTTCAGCTCCTGTTCAACAGGGGCATGTAATTACAATTCTTGATCTAATATTTCACAGCAGGGCCCTGTGAGGGCTTACAGTGTTGTGGCCACAACAACACCTAAGGCCCGAATTTCTGCTGAGTATATAGGGCAGGACCCTACTTTCAAACATCTAACTTACAAACGACTCCTACTTGCAAACGGAAGGAGACAACAGGAAGTCAGATGAAATCTACCCCTAGGAAGGGAAATTCTCTCCTGTAAGAGTTAATATGGGAAAAACATTTCTCCTTTCCACTGATGCTTTCCAATCCTTGTTCCACAAAAAAACCCAAATTTTCAAAAAACATTTTTCATTGGGACAAAAAGTGAGGTGAAATCTTCTGAAGAGGAGGAAAGACAGCAAAACAAATGTCACAGGGGTGATAACCCTTCCCTATGTTTTCCAAAAAGCTTAAAAAAGATTATTTGGCTGGAGCTAAACACGTTAAAAATGTACCCGTTCAAAATTACAAGCAGATTCTACTTAACAACAAACCTACAGTCCCTGTCTTGTTTGCACCGCATGTATACTGCTGTTCAGAGTATATAGGGCCTGGTGGCCCCACACCTTTCCTTATTTTAATTTGGGTGCGGGGTTCCCCTTAATATCCATACAAGACCCAAAGGGCCTGGTAATGGACTGGGGGGTACCCATGCCGTTTGTCTCACTGATTTTCATCCATATTGCCAGGACCCGACATTACATTAAACCCGCAAGCAGTTTTAAATGAGATTTTTTCCTTTAAAAATGACATTTGGTGCAGGGACTGTTCTAAACACGGGAAACACGCGTCACTTTACAGGCATACTATAGACACCCCCCAGGTACGATATTTAAAGGAATATTTCACTTTTTTTTTTTTTACTTTAAGCATCATTAAAATCACTGCTCCCGAAAAAACGGCAGTTTTTAAAAAATTTTTTTGCATTGATACATGTCCCCTAGGGTAGGACCCGGGTCCCCAAACCCTTTTTAGGACAATACCATGCAAATTAGCCTTTAAAATGAGCACTTTTGATTTTGAACGTTCGAGTCCCATAGACGTCAATGGGGTTCTAACGTTCGTGCGAACTTTCGATCCGTTCGCAGGTTCTGGTGCGAACCGAACCGGGGGGTGTTCGGCTCATCCCTAGTGATGAGTTTGAATATATCCCCTCTGATCTATCCACTAACCATACCATATATATAGCGTGCGGTAGGGATGAGCCGAACACCCCCCCTGTTCGGTTCGCACCAGAACATGCGAACAGGAAAAAAGTTCGTTCGAACACCGTTAAAGTCTATGGGACACTAACATGAATAATCAAAAGTGCTAATTTTAAAGGCTTATATGCAAGTTATTGTCATTAAAAGTGTTTGGGGACATGAATCAATGCAAAAAAAAGTTTTAAAAACGGCCGTTTTTTCAGGAGCAGTGATTTTAATAATGCTTAAAGTCAAACAATAAAAGTGTAATATCCCTTTAAATTTCGTACCTGGGGGGTGTCTATAGTATGCCTGTAAAGGGGCGCATGTTTCCCGTGTTTAGAACAGTCTGACAGCAAAATGACATTTTGAAGGAAAAAACACATTTAAAACTACCCGCGGCTATTGCATTGCCGACAATACACATAGAAGTTCATTGATAAAAACGGCATGGGAATTCCCCACAGGGCAACCCCGAACCAAAATTAAAATAAAAAAAATAATGTGGGAGTCCCCCTAAATTCCATACAAGGCCCTTCAGGTCTGGTATGGATATTAAGGGGAACCCCAGCCAAAATTTACCCCTACCATTTCACTAAAAAACTGTCAAAAATGTTAAAAATGACAAGAGACAGTTTTTGACAATTCCTTTATTTAAATGCTTCTTCTTTCTTCCTTCATCTTCTTCTGGTTCTTCTGGCTCTTTTGGTTCTTCCTCCGGCGTTCTCGTCCAGCATCTCCTCCGCGGCGTCTTCTATCTTCTTCTCCTAGGGCCGCTCTGCACCCATGGCATTGGGGGGGAGGCTCCCGCTCTTCTCTTCATCTTCTTCATCTTCTTCTTCATCTCTTCTTCCTTCTTCATTTCTTCTCCGGGCCGCTCCGCAGCCATGCTGGCATGGAGGGAGGCTCCCGCTGTGTGACGGCGTCTCTTCGTCTGACGGTTCTTAAATAACGGGGGGCGGGGCCACCCGGTGACCCCGCCCCTCTCTGACGCACGGGACATGACGGGACTTCCCTGTGGCATTCCCTGGGAATGTGTCCCTGTGTGTCACAGGGAAGTCCCGTCAAGTCACCGTGCGTCGGAGGGGGGCGGGGTCACCGGGTGGCCCCGCCCCCCGTTATTTAAGAACCGTCAGACGAAGAGACGCCGTCACACAGCGGGAGCCTCCCTCCATGCCAGCATGGCTGCGGAGCGGCCCGGAGAAGAAATGAAGAAGGAAGAAGAGATGAAGAAGAGGAAGAAGATGAAGAGAAGAGCGGGAGCCTCCCCCCCAATGCCATGGGTGCGGAGCGGCCCGAGGAGAAGAAGATAGAAGACGCCGCGGAGGAGATGATGGACGAGAACGCCGGAGGAAGAACCAGAAGAGCCAGAAGAACCAGAAGAAGATGAAGGAAGAAAGAAGAAGCATTTAAATAAAGGAATTGTCAAAAACTGTCTCTTGTCATTTTTAACATTTTTGACAGTTTTTTAGTGAAATGGTAGGGGTAAGTACCCCCTTACCATTTCACACAGGGGGGGGCGGGATCTGGGGGTCCCCTTGTTAAAGGGGGCTTCCAGATTCCGATAAGCCCCCCGCCCGCAGACCCCCACAACCACCGGCCAGGGTTGTGGGGATGAGGCCCTTGTCTTCATCAACATGGGGACAAGGTGTTTTGGGGGGCTACCCCAAAGCACCCTCCCAATGTTGAGGGCATGTGGCCTGGTACGGCTCAGGAGGGGGGGGCGCACTCTCGTCCCCCCCTCTTTTCCTGCGGCCTGCCAGGTTGCGTGCTCGGATAAGGGTCTGGTATGGATTCTTGGGGGGACCCCACGCCGTGTTTTTTTTTTTTTTGGCGCGGGGTTCCCCTTAAAATCCATACCAGACCTGAAGGGTCTGGTATGGAATTTAGGGTGAACCCCACGTCATTTTTTTTTAAAATTTTGGCTGGGGTTCCCCTTAATATCCATACCAGACCTGAAGGGCCTTGTATGGAATTTAGGGGGACTCCCACATCATTTATTTATTTTTTTTTTGGTTCAGGGTTGCCCTGTGGGGAATTCCCATGCCGTTTTTATCAATGAACTTCTATGTGTATTGTCGGCAATGCAATAGCCGCGGGTAGTTTTAAATGTGTTTTTTTCTTCAAAATGTCATTTTGCTGTCAGACTGTTCTAAACACAGGAAACATGCGCCCCTTTACAGGCATACTATAGACACCCCCCAGGTACGAAATTTAAAGGGATATTACACTTTTATTGTTTGACTTTAAGCATTATTAAAATCACTGCTCCTGAAAAAACGTCCGTTTTTAAAACTTTTTTTTGCATTGATCCATGTCCCCTGGGGCAGGACCCAGGTCCCCAAACACTTTTTATGACAATAACTTGCATATAAGCCTTTAAAATTTGCACTTTTGATTTCTCCCATAGACTTTTAAAGGGTGTTCCGCGGCATTCGAATTTGCCGCGAACACCCCAAATTGTTCGCTGTTCGGCGAACTTGCGAACAGCCAATGTTCGAGTAGAACATGAGTTCGACTCGAAGCTCATCCCTAGCGTGCGGTTGTAGCTGTAGCCATGCCTCTGAAGACATCTGTTATGATGAAACATGTCAGGCAGGCTGACATCCATACGCTGATTGCTGCAGCCGTTTGTTCCTATCATTGATGCATGCTGTTTTAAGCTTCAACTGTAAGTTACTACAATAAAAGTTTTTTTATCTATCATTACGGGCTTCACTATGGGTCCTTCATTTTCTTTTCTCTGACATATGATGACTACATGACTGAATGCCTAATTCTGAAGTGACCATTGGGAGATGTTTATATGTGAAGGAAATCCCACGGATGTTGTGGTCTGATGAGGGGGTCCAGTGGGCTGGATTTGCTGGATGCTATTGAGAATTTATCATCTATGCCTAATCCTTAACACCGTCTGGTAAGCAGACTACATTACCACGTGGTGACGAGTGACTCTTTCTACATCTGCACAATATATTTGGTGATTGGATTCCTCCCACTCTTCAATTTCATTTTGAACTTTTCAGCGCCGCAATAATTTTTATCCATGGAATATTTTATATTTTGACACAAGTTGCGGGAAAAAGACATTTTTTTTTTTGCACAAACTTGTCACTTAATTATATATTGCTCAAACATGCCATGGGCATATGTGAAATTATACCCCAAAATACATTCTGTTGCTTCTCCTGAGTATGGGGATACCACATGTGTGAGACTCTTTTGGAGCCTAGCCGCGTACGGGACCCCAAAAACCAAGCACCGCCTTCAGGCTTTCTAAGGGTGTAAATTTTTGATTTCACTCCTCACTGCCTATCACAGTTTCGGAGGCCATGGAATGCCCAGATGGCACAAACCCCCCCCCCCCCCCAAATGACCCAATTTTGGAAAGTAGACACCCCGAGCTATTTGCTGAGAGGCATGTCGAGTCCATGGAATATTTTATATTTTGACACAAGTTGCAGGAATAAGACAATTTTTTTTCTTTTTTTTGCACAAAGTTGTCACTAAATTATATATTGCTCAAACATGCCATGGGCACATGTGAAATTACACCACAAAATACATTATGTTGCTTCTCTTGAGTACAGGGATACCACATGTGTGAGACTTTTTGGGAGCCTAGCCGCGTATGGGACCCAAAAACCAAGCACCGCCTTCAGGCTTTCTAAGGGTGTAAATTTTTTATTTCACTCCTCACTGCCTATCACAGTTTCGGAGGCCATGAAATGCCCAGATGGCACCCCCCCCCCAATGACCCAATTTTGGAAAGTAGACACAAATTGCGGGAAGAAGACAATTTTTTTTTTCTACACAAAGTTGACACTAAATGATATATTGCTCAAACATGCCACGGGCATATGTGAAATTATACCCCAAAATACATTCTGTTGCTTCTCCTGAGTACGGGGATACCACATGTGTGAGACTTTTTGGGAGACTAGCTGCGTACGAGATCCCGAAAACTAAGCACCGCCTTCAGGCTTTCTTATGCCGTGTACAAGCAGACTTTCGACAGACTGAACTCCGAAGGACTTTTTGATGGACTTTCGACAGAGTTCCAATGCAACGGACTTGCCTACACACGATCACACCAAAGTCCGATCGTTTCGAACCTGATGACGTACGACCGGACTAAAATAAGGAAGTTCATAGCCACTAGCCAATAGCTGCCCTAGCGTCGGTTTTAGTCCATCGGACTAGCATACAGACAGATTTTTCGAGTCCGTCGGAAAGATGTGAAACATGTTCCAAATCTAAAGTCCGTCTGATTTTTCGACAGCAATGGTCCAAAGAAGCCCATACACGATCAGATTGTCTGGCAAATTCATTCCGTCAGACCTTTGCTGTTGAAAAGTCCGGTCGTGTGTACACGGCATAAGGGTGTAAATTTTTTATTTCACTCCTCACTGCCTATCACAGTTTCGGAGGCCTTGGAATGCCCAGATGGCACAAACCCCCCCCCCCCAAATCCCCAAATGACCCCATTTTGGAAAGTAGACACCCCAAGCTATTTGCTGAGAGGTATGGTGAATATTTTGCAGACCTCGCTTTTTGTCACAAAGTTTTGCGAATTGAAAAAAGAAAAAAAAATACATTTTTCTTTTCTTTCTTCATTTTCAAAAACAAATGAGAGCTGCAAAATACTCACATTGCCTTTCAGCAAAATAGCTTGGAGTGTCTACTTTCAAAAATGAGGTCATTTGGGGGGTTTTGTGCTGTCTTGGCATTTTATGGCCTTCAAAACTGTGATAGGTAGTGAGGAGTGAAATCAAAAATGTATCCCTTAGAAAGCCTGAAGGCGGTGACTGGTTTTCGGGGCCCCGTACATGGTTAGGCTCCCAAAAAGTCCCACACATGTGGTATCCCCGTACTCAGGAGAACCAGCAGAATGTATTTTGGGGTGTAATTCCACATGTCAATATTTAGGCTTTTATGGTTCATATGAAACAAAAAATTGCTGCCTGCATATAGTCAGGTCTCATAGAAAAAAATGTAGGTAGCAGAATAATACTATGGTGTTTATTGTGGCCGGTGAATGGAAAGTGTTCATTAACCATGGTCAAGAGCAATGTAGGACAAATGAAAGCTTTGATTTGGGCCTGCCTTGGCCTAAGAAGTACACAAAGCTGGGTAAAAACAATATATGAAATCTGCATTTATATTATTGAGCTTCTAATGCTTTTTAACTGAATGTAATACTGACTTTTCACATAGTTAAATGATTTTAAGCTTAGCTCAACATTCCTACAATATAAAGTGACCCTTTGCCAGGGGCGGACTGACCATTCGGGCACTCGGCACTGCCCGAGGGCCCCATGCCACTAAGGGGCCCCGTCAGGGTTGCCAGCCTCAATAAAACCAGGGACAGTATGTAAAAATATGTGTTTTTGTAAAAATCCCAAGATTATAGCTGCCCCGCCTCTCCAGTACCTTTTCAGTGTGTGTATGTGTATTCTGTGTGTGTATACTGTGTGTGTATATTGTGTGTCTGTGTGTGTATAATGTATGTGTGTGTGTGTATACTGTGTGGCCCCATAATTTATTGCCTGGGGGCCCCATATTCTCCTCTTGCCTGGGGGCCCCATAATCTCCTATTGCCGGGGGCCCCATAATCTTCTCCTATTGCCCGGGGGCCCCATGAGTTGTCAGTCCGCCCCTGCCCTTTGCTTTTTTGACTCTTACCTTACAAAGCAGTTAGATGGCATCAAAATTCTCTTACATCATAGTCAAATCCTCAGTTGTGTATATGGGACAAAGGCTCCAGACTTTTCTTGCAGCAGTTTACTACTACATAAAGTCCACAAACCGAGATAGTTTTGAGAACCTAGAAATAGTCAATATTTCAAAATCAGACCTTTCAGATATCCGTTTATTTAATCTATATAGTGAAATGTTTGTTGAAAGTTATTTTTTTGTTACAAATGGTCATAGATTCTGTGACTATATTGTAGAGTTATTTTCATATTTTTCAGTCTATACCTCTCTCAGGATCCTGTTATTCTCAAATGCTAAACTCTGTGCTTTAATTAAGAGAATTAACAACTGTTAAAGATAGTACTGCTAACATACAAAATTAATTACCCTATGTGTTACTTACCCATAGCTTTGGAATATTGTGAAGAGAAAGCGAAATTTTCACTTCAGTGATAGATTTGATAGTATACAGATTCAAATTTGTGTTATCAAGATGCAGCACTACTGTCATCTAGAGTATTAATGATAAAATGCAGGGCATACCCAACATATCCTTTCTTTATTAATCAAACCAATGCTTTGCCCATACAGTCTTTATTCGTGTTTCCTGTGCTTTACAAAATGCACCAGTATTTTTGTGCAAGTTTCTACTCTCTGAAAATATCCACAGGATTCTGCAAGCTCCTTTTCATCCCATGAAACAGTGTTCAGCCTGACTACTGTCTGCTAAAACACTGAACTGCAGTATGGAAAGACAAGGGAAATATTATTTTATGACAATAAGTATCAAGTGGCAAGGGAAGGCAGGGGAGCTAAGTCAAATCCCATTATGATTAGGGGTTTGAGGTGAATTCTGAGGGTTTGAGATTCACTGCTCTGGAGAATTTACATGCAGGTTCACCTAGGGATTTTTTTTTATCAAACCATAATGTAGTGCATGATATTTAAACTATTACCAGTAGGTTTAGAAGGGCCAATAAGGGTGATTTTGGTTAAGGCAGCCCACTCATTACAGAAGAAGGGGGTTATGGAGTAGCCATAATGCCAATGAATTGGAAGCTGTTGCAGAGAAAGCATTGGGAAAGCTGACAAACTGCATAAGAAGAGATTAGGGTCTGTAAACAAACTGTACTTTCATTTTTATTGATAGCTCTTTGGGCAAACAACCCTTTGCTGCCTTTTTGTTTCTTTTTTGGAAGGCTTTTTTGTTTTTCATGTTATTTTGTGGCTGATTTGGGGAGTATATTGGTTTTTATTGTATATTGATAAGTAATTTATTTTAGGTTTATCTGCATTTACTTATTTAATAAACAATGTATGTATGTAATTATTTATTTATTTACAGGCTTTCCTATAAAAAAGTGGACTTTTGTTTAGGGAAGTTATTTTGGGGTTTTTATTCCTTTTTTATTTTAAGTTTGGGGTTCTCAAAGTAAGCATTCGGTGTATTTGGAGCTAAAGTTCAAAAACAGGTTGCTTTTAAACCACTTCACACTTAATAATTACATTTAATGCACACCCTTATCTCATTAGATAAAATAAAAGTCAGACACACACGGCTAATTTTACAATGCTGTATCATCTGCAGTCTCCTGCCTGTAATTTTTTTGCTAGTACATTTTAGCCTATTTCCCCTCATTAAAAATGGCCTGCTTCTGGCCAATTTTCCACTGCTAATTTATTGACTATTTCTAATAGGAGCTTGATAGAAACTGGCCAAGACAGTTTTGTATCACTGAAAATAGGAATAGCCACAGTGAACCACTGGCCAATTTCTAACTACCAGTCAAAGCAAATTGTCACGTACCTGACAGTAGAGCCTGCTATGCAGAGGACAGCCTCTCTTACACCTCTGACTCGAGGCCCCCTGGTAGAGCAGACAGGAGGCGCGGGAGTGCAGAGTAGCACGAGTGCCTGATGGGTTGCAGACAGTGGAGTCAAGGCAGCTGCAGGAGGAACAGCAGTTCAGCAGGATTCTCCAGGCAGTAGAGAAGGCAGGTACAGGCAGGCCGGGTCATACACTGGTGGGCACATCAGGAGCAGGTGCGGAGGCAGAAGCGTAGTCAGGATACAGGCCGGATCGGTGATTGGCTGACAGCGAGGTAGCAGAAGGAGCAGGCAGATGCGGTGGTCAAGCAAGCTGGGTCAGGTGCAGGCAGAAAGCAGGAATGTCAGAGGCAACCCAGGTCAGATAACAGGAACAGGTATCAGATACAAGCAACAGGAACACACGGGAACGCTGTACAGCAGACAGCACTGAGTATGGGTGCTGGCTGAGTTTAAATAGCCTGTAGGGCACCAAAAGCTGTCACAGAGTGTGCGCGTGCGCAGGTGCATGGGTGGTAATCTGACTGAGGAAACAGGCTGTCTTTGGTTGTCATCTTGGATACTGGCATGCCCTTCCCGACAATGCGCGCGTGCGTGGGCAGATGCGCATGTGCGTACGTCAGGATAAGCGTTATTGAAAGTTTGGATAAGTTCTTGGGCATGGATGTTGTGTTCTGGCTCCCAAGAGTTGTCTTCAGGGCCATATCCTCTCCACTTAATCAAGTACTGAACTTTATTCCTCCTTTTCCTGCAATCTAAGATCGCCTCCACTTCGAATTCTTCTTCACCGTCTACCACCACGGGTTCGGGTGGACCTGTATTTCAATCTGGAAAAGGATTAGGGACAGCAGGCTTCAGTAAGGCTATATGAAACACAGGATGGATCCTGAAAGTGTCTGGTAGTTCAAGTTCATAAGCGACATTGTTAATCCGCCTCTTTACAGGGAAAGGCCCTACAAACTTGGGACCTAGTTTCCTCGAAGGACAGGCTAGCTTCAGATTTGTCGTAGCCAACCAGACTTGGTCACCCGGATTTAAGATCATCTCCCCCTTCTCTTCTTCTCAAAGATCTCTTTGTTATAAGCTTGGGTCTTAGCCATAGTTTCCTGTAACAGTCTATTGTTGGAGTTAAAGAAGTCTGTCGTTTCAAGTAAAGCGGGTATGGGACATTCTGGAATTGTATTAAACAGAAAAGAAGGGTAAAAGCAATAGGGTGAAAGCTGTAGGAAAACTTGGCCAGGGGAAGTAGGGATACCCAGTCGTCTTGTGAAAAAGAAGAGAAGCAGCGTAGATATTGTTCAAGTGTTTGATTGGTCCTTTCTGTTTGTCCATTTGTTTGCGGGTGATAGGCTGAAGCAATTGAATGTTCAATTCCAAGTGATTTGCATAAAGATTTCCAGAATGTAGAGTTGAACTGGACCCTTCTGTCAGAGATGATATTTGCCGGAACCCTGTAAAGTCTTATAACTTCCTTTATAAAGATCTGTGCAGTTTGTTGTGCAGAGGGAGTACCCTTCATAGGGAGGAAATGAGCCATCTTGGAAAGTCGATCGTCAACCACAAAAATAGTACTATAGCCCTCGGGTGGGGGGAAGTTCCACAAGTCAATTGAGATCATTCTCCAAGGTCTATTCAGGACAGGTAACAGTTTCAACAAACCCCAAGCTCTGGACTTGCTGCTCTTGTTGCGGATACAAGTAGCACAGGACTCTACGTATCTCCTATAGTCCTTCACCACCCCAGGCCACCAAAATGTTCGCTGCACAAGTTCAGAGGTCCTGCTAATGCCAAAATGCAATGCAAGCATGTGGTCATGGCACAGTCCTAAGGTGGCCGTTCGCAGACCCCCCGGCACAAAGATCTTATCCCCGTACCAGTGTAGTCCTTCCCTTGCCTGCTTGATCTGAGTCATTAAGTCTCCTTGCAGAAGAAGGAGATTCCCAGAAGACAGGATCGTATCCGTGGGGGAGTTTTCTTGAGACTTGCGGAACATGCGCGATAATGCGTCTGGCTTTATGTTTTTAGATCCAGGCCTGTATGTTAAATGAAAAGTAAATCTAGAAAAGAAAAGTGCCCACCTGGCCTGCCAGGGTCTCAGCCTTTTTGATGCCCTTAAGAATTATAGATTTTTGTGGTCTGTATAGATTAAGATGGGGTGTGCAGCCCCCTCTAGAAGGTGCTGCATTGATCGCTAGAAGTTCACAATCCCCGACGTCATAGTTCTTCTCCACGTTTGACGGTTTACAAGAAAAGAATGCAACCGGGTGCAACAGAGCCTTGGGCCCCTGCCTTTGGGACAGAATAGCTCCAACTGTTGTTTCCGAGGCATCTACTTCTAGTACATAGGGTAGGGCCGAGTCGGGGTGTTTCAGAACAGGTGCGGAAGTGAACAGCTTCTTTAGCGCCACAAAGGCAGCCTAAGCCTCTGGGGACCAACGGAATCTAGAACCCTGTTTGATGAGTTGTGTGATGGGAGCAATGATTGCTGAAAACCCCCGAATGAATTTTCGGTAGAAGTTTGCAAAACCTATGAAGCGTTGGATGCCCTTCTTGTCACTGGGAGTTGGCCAGTCCAGGATAGCTGTGTCCTTCTGGGGATCCATCTTGATACCCTCGGTGGATATAATCAGGCCCAGGAATTGGATGCTCTGGCGTTCAAACTTGCACTTCTCGGGTTTGGCGTATAGTCTATGTCGTCGAAGGTGACTTAGTGCACTCTTGACATGTCTGCGGTGGTCGTCTAGGGAAGGAGAAAAGATTAGCATATCAACAAGGTATTGGATAACAAATAAGTCCCGGAAGTCTTGGAAGACATCATTAATAAAGTGCTGGAAGGTGGCGGGGGAGTTGCAAAGTCCGAAGGGCATTACGAGATACTCAAAATGCCCAAACCGTGTGTGGAATGCAGTCTTCCATTCATCGCCTTCTCGAATGCACACCAAATAATAGGTGCCTCGAAGGTCCAGCTTTGTGAATATGGTGGCGGAGCCAAGTCTCTGAAAAAGTTTGGGTACTAGTGGAAGAGGATAACGGTTCTTAACCAAAACTTTATTGAGCTCACAGTAGTCCACACAGGGCTGTAAAGAATGGTCTTTCTTTTCTATGAAGAAAATTCCTGCCCCAGCCAGAGATGTGGAAGGGCGGATGAACCCTTTCTTGAGATTTTCATCGATGTAGTCTTTTAGGGCTGCAAGCTCACATTCGGACAGTGAAAAGATTCTCCCGAAAGGGACTTCGACTCCGGTGAGAAGTTCTATTGGACAGTCGTAAGACCAATGAGGAGGAAGAATCTCTTCCCCTTTCTTGCTGAATATGTCCAGGAAGTCATGATAGACTGTGGGTACAAGCTGACAGGTCTCAGAGTCTGTATCAAGGCATAGCAGAGGGGGTCTGTAATCAGTACTGGATGCAGTAAGGGGACAGAAACCTAATTCCCTCCATGGCCCAGTCAATGTGGGGATTATGGGCCTTCAGCCAAGGCATACCAAGGATGACCGGAAACAAAGGGGAAGCGATGGCGTCCAGATGTAGCAGTTCTTGATGATCCTTGGAAATGGTGGTAAGCAGAGGAATGGTTTTGTGAGTAACTGCTTCGGATTTATTAATGGACCCATTGGCTAGATGAACAGAGAGCGTCTGTGTCTTGGATTGTAGAGGAATGTAATGTCTGGCAGCAAAGGTCAAGTCCACGAAACAGCTGCAGGCCCTGGAGTCAATTATGGCGGAAGTCTGAATAGTCCCTCCTGGCAGCTGTAATGAAATGGGGAAAGTAAGGTGAGCAGAACTGTTGAGCACATTCGGAGTTGAAGAAGAAGAAGTAGTTGAGTGGCACTTACGAGGTATAACTGGGCAAGACCTCATGTAATGTCCTGATTCCCCACAGTACAAGCATAGGTTCTGCTGACGACAACATTGTCGTTCTTCAGTGGAAAGAAAAGGGCACAGTAGGCTGAGATGCATAGGTTCTGGAGCATCAGGAACAGGTGTAGCAGGAGCTGGTGGAGCAGAGTTGAAAGAGCTGGGTACCCGGGATAGCATCCATACCGGGCGAGATGGACCCGCCATTCTTTCCAACCTTCGCTCTCTCAGACGACGGTCAATTTGAATGGATAAGTCAATCAAGGCTTCCAGAGTAGAGGGTACACCTACTCGAGCTAGCTCGTCCTTGAGGGGGTCAGAGAGGCCCATATGGAATTGGTAGCGTAGGGCAGCGTTGTTCCAGTTAGTGTTAAAGGCCCATCACCTGAATTCCGAAACATAATCTTCCACTGCCCTGCGACCCTGTTGTAGTGAGTGAAGAGCCGCCTCTGCAGAAGCCGTTTGCTGGGGATCTTCATACAACTGGGCCATGGCACTGAAAAATGAGGCTAAGTCCGATAAGCATTTGGCCTTCTGCTCTAGGAGGCAGTGGGCCCAGGATTGGAGTTCACCTTGCAGTAGGGAAATGACAAAGCCGACTTTAGTAGCCTCCAAAGAAAAAGTGTGGGGCTGAAGGGTGAAATAGAGTTTGCATGCGTTCTGAAATGCACTGAACTTGCTGCGTTCACCCAGGAATCTGTCCGGGGTCAGTACTCTGGGCTCGGGTGGGAGCATGACCACTGCAGGAGCAGGAGAGGTTCCTGGCGAAGAGGATGATGCTTGTGCTGGTCCCTGGGCAGCTGTAGAGTCAGACAGAGTCTGTAAGCATCCCTCCAGCTGGGTATAGCCCCGTTGCAAGTCTTTAACAGCCTGTGGCAGGCCGGCCAAGTGCTGACAAAGTTCTTCCATGGGAGAAGGTCCCTGCGCAGGCTCAGACATGGCTGTCTGCTACTGTCACATACCTGATGGTAGAGCCTGCTATGCAGAGGACAGCCTCTCTTACACCTCTGACTCGAGGCCCCCTGGTAGAGCAGACAGGAGGAGTGGGAGTGCAGAGTCGCACGAGTGCCTGATGGGTTACAGACAGCGGAGTCAAGGCAGCTTCAGGAGGAACGGCAGTTCAGCAGGATTCTCCAGGCAGTAGAGAAGGCAGGTACAGGCAGGCCGGGTCATACACTGGTGGTCCCGTCGGGAGCAGGTTTGGAGGCAAAAGCGTAGTCAGGCTACAGACCGGATCGGTGATGGGCTGGCAGCAAGGTAGCAGAAAGAGCAGGCAGATGCGGTGGTAAAACAAGCAACAGGATCACACGGGAATGCTGTAGAGCAGACAGCACTGGGTACTGGCTGAGTTTAAGCAGGTGCACCGGTGGTATTCTGACTGAGGAAACAGGCCATCTTTGGTTGTCATCTTGGATACTGGTATGCCCTTCCTGACAATGCGTGCGTGTGCGCACAGATGCGCATGTGCGCAGATGCACGCACGGGCGTACGCAGATTCGCCAATGGTGTTCTGACAGGGGCTGAGGAACCTCCTTAACTGTGCCAGGCCGCATGCCCTCAACATGTGGGGGTGGGTGCTTTGGGGGAGGGGGCGCCCTGCAGCCCCCCACCCCAAAGCACCTTGTCCCCATGTTGATGAGGACAAGGGCCTCTTCCCGACAACCCTGGCCGTTGGTTGTTGGGGTCTGCGGGAGGGGGGCTTATCGGAATTAATAATAAGGGGGCCCCAGATCCCGGCCCCCCACCCTATGTGAATGAGTAGGGGTACATCGTTCCCCTACTCATTCACCTAGGGAAAAAAGCGTCAATAAAAAAACACAGTACACAGGTTTTAAAGTAATTTATTAGGCAGCTCTGGGGGTCTTCTTCTGACTTCGGGGGTCTTCTTCTGACTTGAGGGGTCTTCTTCCGACTTCTCCGCTCTCTCCATCCTCTTCTCCCGATGTTCGGCCTCTTCTCTGCTAATAAAGGGTCTGAAGGGTATTAGTTATGAAGAAAGGTTGCGAGCACTGAACTTATTCTCTCTGGAGAAGAGACGCTTGAGAGGGGTTATGATTTCAATTTACAAATACAGTACTGGTGACCCCACAATAGAGATAAAACTTTTTCACGGAAGGGAGTTTAACAAGACACGTGGCCACTCATTACGATTGGAAGAAAAGAGGTTTAACCATAAACTACGTAGAGGGTTCTTTACTGTAAGAGCGGCCAGGAAGTGGAATCGCCTTCCACAGGCGGTGGTCTCAGCGGGGAGCATCGATAGTTTCAAAAACTATTAGATAAGCACCTGAACGACCACAACATACAGGGATATACAAGGTAATACTGACTTATAATCACACACATAGGTTGAACTTGATGGACTTGTGTCTTGTTTCAACCTCACCTACTATGTAACTATGTAACTATACCCCTAGAACACCTGAAGGTGCTCCCTAGATTTTGGACCCCTCTACGTGGCTAGGCTATGAAAAAGTCTCACACATGTGGTATCCCCATACTCGGGAGAAGTAGTAGAATGTGTTTTAAAGTGTAATTCAAATAATAACTTTGTTCTTTTATCATCTGGGTTTACCATTCATTGCCTTAGCCTTCTGGTTTGAGAAACTAACCCTACTTTTGTTCTGGACCCCGAATGGACATTCTCTATGGACCGCAACTTGCTAAATGGGGCGCTTTTGGCCTTTACTCTGCCTCATTTCTATACTTGTTCTTTGATACCGATTAGGAGGTACATATTCTCTCTAATTCATCTATCATTGCACTTTTTCTATGTGTAGGTTATTATCATGTTTACTTGTTAATAACAGGAGTCGCTCTCTGTGCTGGTAATACGCACTTTGGATCTATGTTCCCATTTAAATAGATACCTTATATCCCATTTTCATTGAAATTAAGTATTGTCCTTTGCTGCCCTCCAGTGGGAGCTTCGCTCATCGACCTATAGCACACAATCACATAATAAATGAATGTGAACTCCTGCGCTACCCGTGAGTAAGCTTGCTCCATTTAATATATAAATTTAAAAAAATCTAATAGGTGTGAAGCTGATACGAAAGCCCAAACTTGTGTTCCCACAATATCATACGATATGTTAACAAACAAAGTGCTGCACTGCTATACGCTAGTAAAGTGAAAATATTCAATAAAATTAAAATATATCTGTTTCTGTGTCACAATACAATATATACGTATCACATAAAAAGCTAAAATAAGTCCATCAATAGTGTATGGAGATCAACTATTTAAACATTGACTGTAAAAAACAAGAACAAAAACAAAAAAAACAATAGAAACTCTTTATCAACTCATTGTTTCTTTAGTGCTCAAAAAAGTCCCACACCTCTTGATATATTTCAATGCTTCTATATAAATTAACTTTTGCCACCTCTGTGCTTACCAAACTCTCACCTTCATACATCAGATATTGCACCTAGTTATCATTATCCTTCAAGTTTGTTGCTCTACAGATGATTTCACCAGCTTCCTGTCCACTAGGGGCCCTCCAGATAAAGTTTACAATGCTTTTGATGTTAATTTATATTGGCCCTTTAAGACTCCAGAATTTCTTCATCAATTAAGCAGGTAAGGTCTGGAGTTGATTCTAATGCCGCGTACACACGAGCGGACATTACGGCGGACTTTGCCCGGCGGACTTTTCGTCGGACTTTGTTTGCTCCTTGCGCCGGACTTAAAAACGGACGGACTTGGCCACACACGGTCACTGCAAAAGTCCGCTGGTTTTGAACGCGGTGACGTATAGCACGTACGACGGGACTAGAAAAAGGAAGTCCAAGCCCCACTCCGGCACCCTTTGGGCTCCTTCTGCTAATCTCGTGTTAGTAGAAGTTTGGTTAGAGACGATTCGCGCTTTTCACACTTCAGCTTATTTCGTTCGTTTTCTGCGGTTCAGTTTGTGCTTGTGAGGTTTGTATCTGCTTTTCAGTGCGTGTTGGTCAGTTCGTAACCTGCCTTGCAGGCCGTTCTGCTCCGCTCGTTCCTGATTTTCAGGTCGTTCTTCATAGGCCTTGCTGTTCTTCAGTGCGTTTGTTATAAGTTTGTTAGTTTGAGCAGCCGACCGTTTTGAAGCCATGTCGAGTGGACGTACTCGTTCTCGAGTTCGTGCTGTGTGGGGACTTGGTGTTGGGGTTAATACTTTGACCCGAGTCCAGTCCATGAACAGGGCGAGGAGGAGTTCATGGACCAAGAATTGGTTGCGCCAGCGTGACCAGTTCTGTCATATGCCTTTGCTCCGTGAGCTCCGTGAGAATAATCCTGAGGATTTCAGGAATTTTCTCAGGATGACGGACCCCATCTTTGAGCGTCTTTTGGCTATGCTGACCCCCTATATCAGCAGGCAGGATACCTGCATGAGGCAAGCCATTAGTGCGGAGCAGAGGCTAGTTGCCACTTTACGTTACTTGGCGACAGGGAGAAGTCTTCAGGACTTAAAGTTCTCGACAGGCATCTCCCCCCAGGCTCTGGGGATCATAATCCCAGAGACCTGTTCTGCTATTATTCAGGTCCTGCAGAAGGAATATATGAAGGTAAGTTTTATCCTTTAACATTACATGATATGTATTAACTGTTTTTTGATGTATTGTAGAACTGTCCTCTTTACCTAATTGCCATGCTTTCAATCTGCTGTGAATGTCCCCTTTATCTTCGTGCATGCCTATTTTAATCATTTATTGCCCTATACATGCATAATTTCTTTCATTAACCTCCCCACCATGCAATGCTGTGTCCATTTTTATCTCTAGCCTATAGTCCATTGAACAATGTATATTGTCTGCTCCATTGTCTTGTTTGTCCCTCCCCCACCCCACAAATGTTTCAGCCAGTCATGTGTGTTTGTTAACTTAATTAGAACCCCTCCCCCACCCCACAAATGTTTCAGCCAGTCATGTGTGTTTGTTAACCTAATTAGAACCCCTCCCCCACCCCACAAATGTTTCAGCCAGTCATGTGTGTTTGTTAACCTAATTAGAACCCCTCCCCCACCCCACAAATGTTTCAGCCAGTCATGTGTGTTTGTTAACCTAATTAGAACCCCTCCCCCACCCCACAAATGTTTCAGCCAGTCATGTGTGTTTGTTAACCTAATTAGAACCCCTCCCCCACCCCACAAATGTTTCAGCCAGTCATGTGTGTTTGTTAACCTAATTAGAACCCCTCCCCCACCCCACAAATGTTTCAGCCAGTCATGTGTGTTTGTTAACCTAATTAGAACCCCTCCCCCACCCCACAAATGTTTCAGCCAGTCATGTGTGTTTGTTAACCTAATTAGAACCCCTCCCCCACCCCACAAATGTTTCAGCCAGTCATGTGTGTTTGTTAACCTAATTAGAACCCCTCCCCCACCCCACAAATGTTTCAGCCAGTCATGTGTGTTTGTTAACCTAATTAGAGCCCCTCCCCCCACATTCAAATGTATCAATGGGCCATCATAGGTGGTGAGTAATCTTATAAGTGTGCCTTATGTTTTAATAAATTTCTATTACAAACACACATATTCATAATATTTGACTGCTGTTGTTTACTAATGTTTTGGTGTAATCTGATATACAATTTTTGTTATTAAAGTCCTTATCTTTTTTTTTTTGCACTCCACAGTTTCCTACAAGTCCACAGGAATGGCAGACTGTGGCCTCCCAGTTCGCTGACCGTTGGGACTTTCCCAACTGTGTAGGGGCGATTGACGGGAAGCACGTCCGGATTGTGCCACCACCGCATTCGGGGTCATATTTCTTTAACTACAAGGGGTTCCATAGTGTAGTTTTGATGGCGGTGGTCTCGGCACATTTGGAGTTTATGTTTGTGGATGTGGGGAAGAACGGCCGGATGTCTGATGGAGGAGTCTTTGCACAGACCGAGCTGTGCTATCGTCTCCAGACCGGTGGCCTGGAATTGCCACCTGATGACGATAATGTGGATGGACTCCCCTCAGTTTTTATTGCTGATGAAGCATTTGCTCTCTGTGAGAACTTGATGAGGCCGTTCCCCCAAAGGACACTCACCCCTGAGAGGAGGGTATTTAATTACCGGCTGGCCAGAGCAAGAAGGGTTGTGGAGAATGCCTTTGGTATTCTGGCCAGCCGGTTCCGTATCTTCCTTACGGCTATTAATTTGGCGGACTATAAAATCAACCACGTCATCCTTGCTTGCTGCATCTTGCATAACTTTTTAAGGAGACATTCAGTGACATATCTATCCTCTGTTGGGCCTGAGCCCAGACTGGAAGAGGCTAGTAGCACTTTGACAGGCCTAGAAATTGGCCGTATTGGCTTGGCCCCCCGACCCGCACGTCAAGTGCGTGATCGTTATGTGAATTATTTTAATGGTCGGGGGGCCATTGCTATTCAGCAACATCTCTAATTTTTTAACAAAAATAAAAAAGAAAATTTGTTTATCTAAATATCTTGTTTTTATTGTTGTTTACCTTTAAGTTATGTCTGTCTCCTAGTGCACTTGTAGTAGTGTCAAGTGCATTTAGCTTTAGTTAATCAGGCCCACAAAAACAAACCCAAAATGTTGACTTCAAGAAACAGCCACACACATTGTATAGGGTAAAACATTTTACTTGGTGCACATTGAAAGGTGCATTTTTTATCATATTTTTGTGTTTTTTTTTTTTTTATTTTGTCAAAAAATATTTTACGTTGTGTAAAAAAATTATCTTTTACAAAATTATTCAAGCCATTTTTTCAAAAATATATAGACCTTTAGCTCAAAACATTTACATACACAACAGTGTTTTTATAAACAAAACTTACAATACATTAACTTACAAAGTTCAATATTTCGAGAACGGTGCATGTAATGTCACCCTTGCAGAAATTGGTCATTTATAAGATGCTCAAAATTGAGCTTTACTAAAGGGTCAAGTCAACATGTGCTATCTCCTATCATGGGAGAGCAATGTACATGTTTTGTGTGTGCAATCCCATTTTTGGTTGCTCTCACCACCCAAGAATTTTCAGGATGAAGGGTTTGCAAACACAAAACAAGTACATTGCTAACCCATGATGGAAGATAGCACATGATGACACACCGTGTGCATCACACAATGTAAATTTGGGTATACCCCAAAACTTGCAAAATTGTTTTTAAAAACAAAATAACTTCACAAGGAAATGAAGAACATGATTGATGTTTTTAGCCCAAACGTGCTTATATTCTGCCCAAAACATCAATCATGTTCTTCATTTCCTGTTGCATGGAGTCCAGGCGAAGTTTCATGCTGTGAATTTGTTCACGCATTTGATCTATGTGGCCATTCCACAGCATTATCTGGCCTATTAGTCTTTGCGCACTGTCTGTGGTGAAGTGCTCTGCCGCTTGGCCTTCCACAACCAGAAACTCACCTAAAACGAGTGAATAAAAACAATGTTTACAATATGCACGCCAAAATACAGTAACTCAAGCTGGGGTGTCAGTCACTCACTTGGTGGGCTTGAAACCTCGCACACTTCCTCCACCTCTCCTTCCTCAAGGTCGTCGGGTGGGCGTGGTCTTGGGCTGGGGCTTGGGGTATCTTGGGCCTCAGGCTGGTGACTTGGGGGGGTCCTGAGATCCTTGGACTGTTGTCTGAGTCTTTTCTCCCCTATGAGATTATAAAAAAAGGTCAAGTTAAAACACACTGATCTTTTAGTTTTTAATAAAGAAAGTAAAATGTTGGTTATGATTTTTTTGCAAATTTTGCATCATAATAAATGTTGAAGACAGGATGAACATTACCTCTGAACAACAATTAGAAAGAATGCATATTTTTGGGAAAGTTTCACAGATGCTGACACCTCAATGATCTCCTATGTGTATTACCCCTCAAAAATTTATTTATGGTCACATAGTACACTAGAAAATGCATTTCCTTAGCAAAATGCGGGGGAATGCCCCATCATATTCCTCTATTATAAATCAGTACATGGTGTGTCTGTCCCCTCCCCCGGGCTCTGTAATCAGAGCTGAGATGCTCCGGCCACCTCCCCCCCTGTGTATAACAGAAGCTTTGGTAACCATGGCAACAAAACAAACACAGTACACTCTGATTAATGTCTAAAATTACACGAAATGACCTCTAAACAAAAAGCTTTTTCTCCAAAAAATTGTAAAATATCAAACTGAAAAGATATAGCCAGATAGATGAATATTTAGTGAACATTGTAAAGTTTGTTTGGTGTCTCTAGGTGAAAGTATGAAGGAGCTGAAACTTTTGGGAGCGGAAGAAGAATTGGAGGATTTCAAGCATGCTCCCATTGAATTCAATGTTTAAAAATGAGAAAAAAAAATGATTAGTTAATAAAGTATACATGGTATTAAAAAAGTTGAAAATGACCACACATCAGCTCAAAGAGACGAACATTTTAATAGTTGAATGGTTTTAATAGCTGAAAGTATGCAGAAGTTACGCAGAGCCAAAAAACGTACGGAATAATATTCCAATTCAATATTTCAAAAAATAAAATCGAAGAACAATAGTGGGACTGCTAAATCATTCCCACTAACTATAGTGCTCGTGAGTCCAGATGTGGAAACAGCTGCTGTGTCCTGTCCCTACATTACACTGAATCATTTTTGATGAAGCATTATATTTTCAAACACATCTACACCACATCAACTCATTGTGGGAATTCGCCAAATTATCAAGCCATAAATGTATGTCCAACCCTGTCCCATCGTATTTGGCGAAAAAATAACGTCACTTTCTAAAGTATCCGATCTATTCCAAAGAACGGTATTTACGAACGATGCAGAAAAACCGCCAAAAATAAGGATCAGCATGCAAGTTCTGTATCTCAATAGTAAACCACAAGTACTTACTTTTTTTCAGCAGCTTCTTGATTCGCCAATATTGTTCTGGCTCCCGACTTTTTATGTCAGACCACCGCTTCCGCAATTGTTCTTTCGAACGTTTTGTACCAAATTTATCTTCCAGAGCGGTGACAACTGACGACATTATTTTGTCCTTCCTCATATTGGGTCGTGTGTACGGTCCTTTTTTGCCATCGTAGTCCTCCCTTCTTAATATGGACACCATCTCCACCATCTCTTCAAAAGCCATGTTGGTGGCCTTATATCTCCTCCGGGATGTGGATGTTTGGGGCTCCGGGCTTTCCTCCGCGCTACTTCCACTTAATCACTCCGCCATCTTTTGCTATCTACTCCCACTGCGCAACGAAGAGTGAAGGGGCGGGGCCAAATCGTACTCACGAACGTCAGGGGCGGGCGACGCAGGCGGAGCATGACACATGCGCAGTGTATATAAAGCTAGTACGATGGCCAACGTATGTCCGTGCGGAAGTAGCGAGCGGCACAAACGAAGGTAAGATTAAAGAGTGTGTGTGTGTGTGTGTGTGTGTGTGTGTGTTTGTGTGTGTCCCCGTGTGTGTCCCCTAGATTACAACACAAACTAATCCTGAGATTTGGGACTGACATTTAAGTTTTGATCTTGTGTCTTGTCTTGCAGAAATAATGAATCCCTTTAAAGAGGAAGAGTTTTTGATCCATTTCATTGATCTATATGAGCAGAAGAAAAACCTCTGGGAGGTCAAACACCCCCAATATTATAATCGTGATGTTAGGAAGGCAACACTGGGCACACTTTTAGAGTTTGTGAAGACTCGACTCCCCCAGGCAGACCTCAAGTTTGTGGACAGGAAAATAGGGATCTTGCGTAATATGTACAAGCGGGAGCACAGAAAAATCCAGGAGTCGCTGAGATCCGGGGCAGCAGCTGACCAAGTTTATGTACCCAAGTTGTGGTATTACCACAAACTGCGATTCCTGGATGAGCAGACCGAAGCCAGGCAATCCCTTTCCACCCTTCCCCCCACCCTTCCCCCCACCCTTCCCCCCACCCTTCCCCCCACTCTTCCCTCCAGCCTTCCATCCACCTCCACCCCAGCTGAGGAGTCCCAGGATGAACTGGGCCTTTTCACCATAGATGAAGTGGATGCGCCCAGCTTCAGCCAGGTATACTTTTTTTTTGAAGATTTTGGGATTGTGTAAATGTTATTAATGATGTTAAGGTGTTCATTTTGAAAGTGCTTCATCAAAAATCACTTCTGCACAAAGAGTAATATGTAGACATATCACTAGACAGTAGTGGCCAAATATATACGTAACTTCAGATCTTGTTGATCATCTGAAATAATGGTGTGGTCAAATAGATAGCCTTTACTATTTTGTGTAATTATCTTTGAAAGTTATGAGCTGAAAATTGTGTGTGATTGCATAACAGAAAATTACAACTATGTCCCTTTTTTTTACCCAGGATGACCTCAGCCAGGAGGAGGCCTTGCCCAGTGAGAGAGAGGAGGAGGCCTTGCCCAGTGGGAGAGAGGAGGAGGCTGTGGCTGGGCCAAGTAGAAGCCGCACGGAGTGCCAGGTGCCTCCCCTCCGCATTATACAGAAAAGGCCCAGGAGGATGACTGCAACAGAGCAGGAATCCCTAGACCTCATACGGGAAGCAAGCCTGATCCTGAGTAAACCTCCCAATGCAGAGGAGGCGTATGGCACCTATATAGCCAGCAGATTACAGGAGTTGGAAAAGGGCCAACGCCTCCTCTGTGAGGGTCTATTTTTCCAGGCTTACCAGAAGGGCTTGAGAGGGGAGCTTACTGCTAACACATATATAGCAGATGAAGGCACTCCTACTCCTCCTCCTCCTCCTCCTCCTCCTCCTGCCCCAAGTACACCACCAGAGGCACAACCTCCGAGGAAGGCTGCAGAGAAGCGTGGAGGGAAGGCTACACGGAAGAGTCGAAAGTGATGCCTGGTTTCTGTCTGTTCTGACTGTGCTCCCTGTGCTCCCTATAGTCGCAAGATACCTATTTTCTTGTCCTCAAACTTGATGTGTGTCCTGGGGGACGAAAGGCTTCCCAGATTCTAAAAGTGTGTCCAGTGTTGCCTTCCTAATTTTTTTGTTTATCAAATAAATACTTTTTGGTTTACCTTACATTCTTGCCTATGTCTTTTGATTCAAAAACGCCATTTGGTTTGGGAGTCGGCAGGTACAGGTCGAAAAGACTATGGGGTTGATTTGAGAAAAGCAAATAGTCTGTGCACTTTGCAGAGGGCAGTTGCCCTCTGCAAGTGCAATTGCTCCAGAGCATCAGAAATTATTTAAAAGCTTGACTTTGCAAAGAGTACCCAATCCTGTGCAAGTAAAAGAAAAAAAAAAACATTTTTGCTTGCACATGATTGGATGATGGAAGTCAGCAGAGCTGCTTCACATTTAATAAAGCTTGGGAGCAACTGCTCTTGCAGAGGGCAAATGCAATTTCCAAAATGCACAGGCTTTTTACCTTTATGAAATCAACCCCTATGTGTGTTTTTGTCAAATAAAAAGAATTTATTTTGATTTTACATGATTTTAGGAATAAATCAGCAGAGCTTCCCCGAATTTAAGCTCTTCCCCTCAGTTTTTCAGCGACTGCACTTCCAACAAGTGCACTTGGTGTGCAATTTCCCAAGTGAACGTTTCACTTGATATTCTTAAATGATTTAAGCCTTTTGTCAAAAACAAGCTCGGGGGAAGCTCTGCTGATTTTTGCAGAAAATCATGTAAAATAAAAATTAATTGTTTTGGTTTGGGCTTCCTTGCATGTGCCCCTCGGATACACAGCGAACACACTTCAAAATGCTCTTTATGTGGAATTATATGTATAATTAGCAATTGGAGTGAAAAATGATTTTGCCTTTGTTAAATACACCCCCCTATGTCTAATGAACAAGGGACAACAACCTCATTAAGGTTCTTTAAAACAACACAAAATATGAATGTTAATTGTGGTAACTTGAAAATACACACCAAAAATGTGGTTAACATTTAACACACATTGTAAAATAGCTAAAGTGCGGAAATAAAAAAAAAAAAAAATATTATCTATTTTAAAATTTAAAAGTTATGGAGATCTGGCTGTTACAAAATATTATATTAGTCATGGCAGGAGGATAAATCATGAAGAAAGAAGTTTATGAGAACTCTGTGTGAATATAAAGCAGAAAAACAACTTCATTCCTCTCGCATTATCAATCCTAAAAAAAGGCTGTATTAAAAGACGACAGAAGAGGAATGTGCTAGCTTCAAGACGAAGGCTAGTTTTACCAGACCGAGCGCTTCCGTCTTGTAATTGCTTCAGAGCATGCGTCAGTTTGAGTTCGTCGGACTAGCACACAGACGATCGGTTTGTCCGCTAGAAAGCAGAGTCCGTCGGATAAATTTAAAGCAAGTTTCAAATCTAATTCCGTCAAACTTTTGAGAAAACAAAGTCCGCTGGAGCCCACACACATCGAATTGTCCGACGAAATCCAGTCCGCCGGGCAAAGTCCGCCGTAATGTCCGCTCGTGTGTACGCGGCATAAGTGTGATCTTTGCATTTAGAATCTATTGCTCTGAACCTACATCATGCGTTCAAAGGAGCTGTCCATGTCCAAGTGAAAACACAACAGTGATATATTTTGCGCTTACTCTAGGTAAGCAGCTAACACGACAAAAAGAATATTTGTTAAATTGACCTGTGAAACAAAGTGTAGCGCTAGAAAGTGAAAAGTGATAAATGTAACATAAAATACCTAGGTGAAATAAACACACTAATTACCATATCTTAAATCAACATAAACAATGTCCATCATTGTAGTCAATAAGTGAATAGGACCATTGTGGTCTTTGACTGTGAGACTAATGAGAATGCCATCATCGAGAGAAACGGAAAACAGTCTGAGCTGTCCTGCACTCCGAGACAGTATAGACAAAAATGGTATGGTGACGGCTGTTGATCAATCAGATGAAAATAGGCTTTACAAAGATCCGACAAAGCTGAACTTAATCCACCTCAGTGTCCTATACAAATACGTGTGAAATTCCCACAACCAGAAAAGTTGGAGGCTTACCGGAGGGTTTGAACCTGAAACAGCGTATACTGTAAGGGTCAAACCGGCTTGTATTGCCCACCGGCAATGGGGGGATCTTGGCAACCTGGAGAGATAAGGGTCCCAACTGCTTTCATAGAAGTATCCTCCCAACACGGGTGGTCACATATCCCAGAATGCGGCCCATGTAGAATAAAAAAGGGGCCACATAGTGTAATTCTGTCTCCATGTGTTCATTTCTAGAGGATATTTATGCTGTTTCAGGTTCAAACCCTCCGGTAAGCCTCCAACTGGTTGTGGGAATAGGTGATGTCTGCCGTGGGGATCACCTGCTTCACAATTTCCCACAATTGCACCAGTGCTGCCTTCCTCTTTGCTTGGTTCTTGAAATGAGGGTGTTTAATCTCCCACAGACATGGAAGCTCCCTTAACATATCTACGAATACTGACATGAAGTCATTGTCTTTCAGTAGCATATCCATGTTCACTGCAAGACACAACACAAGACAAAGCCTAATGTCAGACAAAACTCTCCTAATCTTGTTACAATATAGGCCTCAATGTAGAAGCAGTATAGGCACAAGTTTGTCTCTTACCTTCGTTCTTATGATCTGCGCATCCAATGCTCCTTCCTCCGCTCACAGATCGTACGTAATACGCACGCGTGTTATGCTTTATATACACTGCGCATGCGTGTAACTCCGCCCACCCCTGATGTTCTTTCTATTCTATTCCCCGCCCCTTTTCGTTCGGCGCAGTGGGGGAAGAGCACATGGCGGAGTCACAGCAGGTGCGTGATAATTACAGGAAGGAGGAGGAGGAAAGCCCAGATATGGACACGTCCCAATCCAGAAGGAGACATTTTAAGGCCACAAATATGTCCTTTGGGGAGATGTTGGAGATGGTCGACATCATGAAGAAGTCCGACTATGACGGAAAGTATGGGCCTTACCCCAACCCCAATATCAGAAAGGCCAAGATCATGGCGAAAGTGGTCAGGAGTCTTCACAGGAATTTCGGGGTACGACGATCGAAAGATCAGCTCAGGAAGCGGTGGTCGGACCTTAAATTGAGAGAGCCAGAGCAGTACCGAAAGATCCGGAGAGTGCTGCAAAAAAGTAAGTAGTTGTGCTGTGTTCCTATTCTTTCTGTCTTTATTCCGTTCGTGCTGCTCCATATGCTTTTCTTAATTGTACAGTTTAAAAGGGCAACTTTAATGTTCATGGGCCTATTATTCGTTCGTATCAAACATTTTTCTTTCGGCCTCTAAAACACCATTGTTTAGGCCATATGCATTTTCCCACATTTTTTTTGGGCCTACTTGGATGCAAAATATTTGTTTGTGTAGATGGGTTTGTTCCTCGAATGAAATGCAAACTAGATTATGTGTAAGGAGAGGACACTGAGCAGCTGTTTTCACATCTGGACACTGGAGCACTAGAGAGGGACACAAGAACACAATTTTTATTAGGGGGCCACACAGGTGCTCCAGTGTATACTATAGGGGGGGCTACATCTGTGAAGCTTGTACCAAACAGGTAAAGTATTGCAGCTTGACAAAGGCCAATAAAAAACGACATCTTGGAACTCGGCTAAAATAGACAATTGTACCCCACTTCCAAGCAATGTTTCCTATTTCTAGTTCTGCCATCAAATATCTGTGTGCTAATTATACCATTTTTGTTTTACATAGGGGAGAAAAGACTCGGAGGACACCCCTCATCCGAGGAGACCACAGACTCCCCACCTCTGGAAGAAGGGGAAATAACACCAACCCAAGAAGGGCAGGAGGAAGAAGAAGATGTGGTGGAAATTGGCACCACAACAGGTGAGTGTCTGTAACCACAGGCTCAGGTAAGAGATGGATGGTGGCAGATTTTTGATACCTGTTTTTGTTTTGTTTCTCTCTTTTTAGGTGATCGTGATCCAGATCCTTTCACATCTGAAAGTGCCTAGATCCTGATCGGGGAGATCATGGGGTGTAATCTCGAATTGCAAAACATACAGCAAAAAATCAATGATGTGTTAAAAAAAAATAATAACATCATTGATGTTTTGGGGCGAATTTAAACCCCACAAAATCACTTTTTGGATTGTGGTCCAATCTTTTAAACCTTTTTGCAATGTTTTGAAAAGCCAAATTTGGAGGATGCACACAGTGTGCCAACATGTGCTATCTGCCATCACGGGAGATCAATGGACGCGTTTTGGGGGTGCAACCCCTTCCTCAATTATAAAGTAGCGGTGAGGAAGGGCTTGCTCCCCCAAAACACCTCCCTTGATCCCCCGTGATGGCAGATAGCACATGTTGACATTCGTAAATTGGTGTGCATCTTCCAAATTTGGCTTTTCCAGGGGTGATTTCCCCCTATCTGAACGCTCTATCAAACACAGTTCCTAAATACTGATGTCTGATATAGCCTTCAGGTTTTACCTAATGTGAACTTTGTAAGTTCAATTTTTTTGGCTTTCTTGTTGGTTTTACACAGGCCTGTTCTATCGTAAATGGACATTTCTATTTTTGATAAAGCTACTCCAAAAATTGTTATACAACAAACATGTTGGTTTGTTTGAAAAACCTTTGGTAAATGCACATGTGATTGTGCAGGTATAAAAAAGTTGGTTAATCAAGAATGTGTGGATTATTGTCTCAACACTACAACACTTTTGGGGTGATGTAATTGCTGTTTTCAGCGAAAACGGGGGTTATTTCCTAAGGGCAAATACACTTTGCACTACAAGTGCAGGTTCAGTGCAGTTGCAAGTGCACTTGTAGTGAAATGTGTTTTTGCATTTAGTAAATAACAGCCAACAGTGCTTTGTCTAATAATAAGGTTACACAATCAGGATATTTTAGGGACTCAACACATTTCTGTCAGGGTCAGCTAAAACAAACACAAGCAGTAAATGTCCACAAAGATTTTCTTTTTTTGTTTTATTATAAAAAGGCTTCACAGATTTTCTGGCATATTGATAGCCCCCCTACCCGCAAAGAACTCCAGGTAGCGTAACCGGACATCATGGGCACTCAGGGAGGGCAAGCCAGGATGGCCGCTTTCAAGCGCCGTCAGTGTGGTTTGATGTATCGTTCCGGCCTCGGGCCCAACTGAGCCAGCATAGTTGGCCGAATGTTTTCTTAAAAAGTTATGGAGAACACAGCACGCACGTATAATATGGTTCAGTTTATACTCCGCCATATGGATGGGTGTCATAAATAGGCAGAACCGGCTGGCCAGGATTCCAAATGTGTTCTCCACCACTCTTCGGGCTCTGGCCAGCCGGTAATTAAAAACCCTCTGTTCCGGGGTGAGGGTCCTCATTGGGAATGGCCGCATCAGGTGGTCCCCCAGCGCAAACGCTTCATCAGCAACAAACACAAATGGGAGTCCTTCAACATTGTCCTCTGGAGCTGGCAAGTCCAAGCTGCCATTCTGGAGACGCCTGTAAAACTCCGTCTGGGCGATGACTCCACCATCGGACATCCGGCCATTCTTCCCCACGTCCACATACAGGAAGTCGTAATTAGCCGACACCACCGCCAACATCACTATACTATTGAACCCCTTGTAATTATAATAGTACGACCCCGAGTTGGGTGGTGGGACGATGTGGACGTGTTTCCCATCAATTGCCCCTCCGCAATTAGGAAAGTCCCACCGCTGGCATTCCTGTGGCGTGGAAGGAAACTGTTGAGGAAAAAACAATAAACATTACTATTTTTTCACAGAAACATGGCAAGCAGATTAGACACAAACATTATGGGGCAACCTCCAGATAGCATTTAGTAAGGGGAATTTAACAAGGCCAAAGTATAAGGTACACCTATCATATTCCCCCCCCCTCTCATGGGCCATTTCTAACATTATAGGGGGTGTGTGGAAATCTTGGACAGGTAACCCTCTTCACTTCATTGAGGGATGAATGCCTAAATAATGGGTATTACTTGGAACAGCCCTTCCTTAGTTACACTATTGGCAGCCCACTGGACAGGTAAGAAGTGTCATAATACAAAGATATAAATACACATTGTACACATTTGAGGACATTTGGACATTCTGCTATTACCTATCAAGATAATAATAGAATACAAAAACTTGAAACAGTACCATTTGAAAGTATACAGGCAGACCCTTGCACTACATGCTTCGGGCAATTCATCCATAAATCTGACCAGTAAAGAGGTGGGTATAGTGTGTATGGGTTTGGCAAAGACAGCAGATAGATGATTGAGGATACATAGAGAATTGGGATCAGCTGACTTAGCAGTTGGGGGAGGGAGGGTTACTAAAAATTATTTGGGGACACCAACAAAAAAAAGCCTCTGCCACTCTGCCTGAATTTAAATCAAAAATAACATTTCCAAACATTTTAGGGGGTGTTTGGGGTAAAGCACTACTATGGAGCTGATAAAATACATTGTTAAGTGACTACATGAGGTGAATATAGGGCCAGGAGACACCATGCTGGGGAGGTTAGTGAAGGGCAAATATGTATGAAGGACCTAAAATAATAATTACATAAAAATCCAGCATGCATGAGAACAAAGGGGACATTCACAGCATATTACAATCATGGTAATTAGGGAATGAGGAAAGAAATACAATATATTATCAAACATTCCTGTCGAGATGCCTGTCGAGAACTTGAGGTCCTGCAGGCTTCTCCCTGTCGCCAAATACTGCAGGGTAGCGACCAACCTCTGCTCCGGAGTGATGGCTTGCCTCATGCAGGTATCCTGCCTGCTAATATAGGGGGTCAGCGAAGCCAACAAACGGTGAAACACGGGGTCCGTCATCCTGAGAAAGTTCCTGAAATCATCAGGATTATTCTCATGGATCTCACGGAGCAAAGGCATATGAGAGAACTGGTCACGCTGAAGCAACCAATTCTTGGTCCATGAACTCCTCCCCACCCTGTTCATGGACTGGACTTGTGTCAAGGTCAGGACCCCAACACCAAGCCCCCGCACAGCACGAACTCTACGAGGAGTACGCATACGAAACATGGCTAGAAAACGGTCGGCTGCTCAGAACGAAGTAACAGAACGCACTGAAGAACAGCAAGGCCTGTGAAGAGCGACCAGAAAAACAGTAACGAACGAACAAGAATACAATGACTACTTAAAGTCACGCGGAACTTGCTTGCACGCACTGAAGAGCAGATACAAACCCACAAGCACAAACTGAATGGCAGAAAACGATCTGAAAGCCACGAGTCTGAAAAAGCGCGAATCGTCTCTCACCAAACTTTTACTAACACAAGATTAGCAAAAGGAGCCCAAAGGGTGCCGCGCTTGGTTCTGAACCGGCCTTTTCTAGTCTCGTCGTACGTGGTGTACGTGACCGCGTGGTTGGCGATCGGAAATTCCGACAACTTTGTGCGACCGTGTGTAGACAAAAAAATTTTGAGCCAACATCCGTCGGAAAAAATCCTAGGACTTTGTTGTCGGAATGTCCGAACAAAGTCCGACCGTGTGTACGCCCTATTACAGGTGTATAAAAAAATGTTTAATTTTATTCTGGTGACATACAGAGCCAAAAGTATGAAAATTTTAGCCTGTATATACAGGTATATATGTATATTTTTTTCAGTACACTGCATTTTTTATCAGTAGCGTTTTACAAAAAGTACAAAAATATAAAAGTACACTACATTTTTTTGCAGTAGCGTTTTACAAAAAGTACAAAAAAATAAACAGTACACTACAAGTGAAACATCAAAACAGTACAGCAATTTCCATCACATACAGCAGTTGTAAACATAGTTGTCTACAAGCCATCCACCAGAGTAAATACAAGTAGGAAATGCCTTTGTGGGCCACAATTCAGCTTACAAAAGCATAGGGGATGTTTTAGAGCATAGCGGGATATGGATAATGTGGTAGAGAGGAAAATGTGGGAAGTGGGGGATATCCCTAGAGTATATAATGGAACAGATGTTCCTCCATCTCCCCTGTGGGCAGCTGACCTGACCACTTAATGTGGTCCTGGGCTTCCTGTCAAACCAGGGAACTGATGCAGGCAGTGGTGCAAGAAGGGGCTCCACAGCGCCGTAAAAGTGATTGGGTATCTATAAAGCCACTAGGATCACTTTTTTTTCAGGAAAGTCAATTGCTTGCTTCAAAAACAGTATCAAGATTGTGGCTGCAGCTGTAGCCATGATTCTGGTATAACTGCTTGCTGTCCCAGATGTTTAAATACATACTCTGGACAGAAAGAATTTAAAAATATACACAATAAAAAAATTCTCATTACAGAACAATTGACAGAAACCCTTTCAAATATATCTGTCCCATGTAAAATCCCACAATGTTGTCTCAACAATGTAGATATTCGGTGGTGGAAAGGGATCAGTTTTTTTGTAACCACTTCAGCCCCGGAAAATTTTACCCCCTTCCTGACCAGAGCACTTTTTGCGATTCGGCACTGCGTCACTTTAACTGACAATTGCACGGTCGTGCGACATTGCACCCAAATAAAATTGACGTCCTTTTTTTCCCACAAATAGAGCTTTCTTTTTGTGGTATTCGATTACCTCTGCAGTTTTTATTTTTTGCACTATAAACAAAAAGAGAGCGACAATTTTGAAAAAAACGCAATATTTTTAACTTTTTGCTATAATAAATATCCCCCAAAAATATATAAAAAAAACTATTTTTTTCCTCAGTTTAGGCCGATATGTATTCTTGTACATATTTTTGGTAAAAAAAAAAATCGCAATAAGCGTATATTGATTGGTTTGCACATAAGTTATAGCGTCTACAAATTAGGGGATAGTTTTATGGCATTTTTATTATAATTTTTTTTTTTTACTTGTAATGGCTGAGATCTGCAATCTTTATTGGGACTGCAACATTATCGCAGACACGTCAGACAAGTCAGACAATTTTGAAACATTTTTGGGACCATTGGCATGTATACAGCGATCAGTGCTATAAAAATGCATTGATTACTGTAAAAATGTCACTGGCAGGGAAGGGGTTAACACTAGGGGGTGATCAAGGGGTTAATTGTGTTCCCTACTGTGTGTTCTAACTGAAGGGGGGAGGGTACTGTGTAGGGGAGATGACAGATCGCTGTTCATACTCTGTATGAACAGACGACCTGTCTCTTCTCCCCTCAGAGAACTGGAAACTGTGTGTTTAGACACACAGATCCCGGTTCTCCGTGTGCCCCGAGCGATCGCGGGAGCACGACGGTGATCGCGACCGGCGGGCACTGTGGGCAAGCAGGGGGCGTGCCTGCGCCCCTAGTGGCCAAAAAAGGAAGCGACATAAGATAACGGCGATGCTAAGATGCTAAGTATTTTCCTAAATATTATTATAATTTTGAAGATTAAAATCTTCTGGAAGATACTAAAAATATTTTATTTATAGGGAAAATATTTATGCAATTAATAAATGTGTTCTAATATTATATTGTAAATGGATCCTCCCTTGAACTCCTGTGAAAGCAATTTGTGAAATTTGTTGAGAATAAGATCTTTCCTTTTCCACCACTGAATATACATTAACGGATTTTTCGAATTTATGTTAAGACAATATGGTAGTAACATACAGGTGTGGGGAAGAATTCCTGTAATGTTTCTAGTACCTTAAATGTTCAGTTCTGAAAAGTTTGGTCTTTTGATAACTTGAATAAAGGGTTGTGGTGCTAGGACCCATCCACCAGTCCAGTTCAAGCTTTTCATTTTTCTGGGTATTAGGCAAAATATTTAAAGATCCCTGGCACTGCCATCTTGACTGTTACTGCCGGCTGTGACTTTCTGCTGTTCCACAGTCTGATCCCCACTGCACATTAGGCTTGGGTGAACGGTTCGGCCCAAGCATAAGTTCGGGCCGAACTTTTGCTGTTCGGATGTTCGGTGAACAGCCAAACAAATGGGTCATTCGACCATTTTTTCGCCCCCCCCCCCGAACCGACCAGAATGCATTGCGGTGCTGAACAGTGCATTGCAAGCCCTGATTGGCTGAAGCAGTGAAAGCTTCAGCCAATCAGGGCACCATCAGAGTCATGATTGGACACTGTTATCATGACTTTATCCAATCATGGCTCATTCCTGCCCCACAGTATAAAAGTATTCTTTCAATGGCAGCCATTGATTTTGGCGTGGAAAGAGATAGAACAGGGCTCTGTTTAGTGCTATTAGTTAGTTAGTGTGCTATACTGTGCTATTTTGGTTCAATTGTCAGTATAAAATATTAGTTTAGTGTGAGTGTAGTGAGGAGGACCATCATTCAGCTTTGCATAGTGTGCACCTAGAATAGGGACAGCTCAGATAGTTTCCCTGTAGTGTAGTGAGACCGTGTCATTCATACATACATTAGTGTAGAGTAGGGTCAGTTTCAGTGTAGTGTAGCGAGGCCGCGTCGGTAATGTACATTAGTGTATAGCTAGAGTAGGGACAGTTTAGATAGTGTCAGTGTAGTTACGGTTGAACACTGTCTATTTGAATGCGTTACTGCCAGTTTAACGCCATTTACTTCTGTGTGCGTTAGTGACAGTTTAACGCCATATAGTTGGGAGGAGCTTAGGACGTTCAGTGCTGCAATACACCTGAAGGTTAACAGCAGCTGTTTCTCTATGGGAAACTTCGTCCACAGCGGCTGACTGCAATCTGCATAGTTGAATGCTTCTAATAGACCGGGAGTTTGTGAGTGTATCTCTTGTCCCTGTTTTGCTTGTGCACTATCTAGTAAGTTCACTGCACAATGATCTATTTTTTCTTTGCTTGCTTTGCATAAAACCTTTATCCTGAGAGCCGAATCATCAGTAGTATTATGGCTAAAGTGGGATCCGAGAAAAACTAAATATCCTGATACAAACGATCTAACCCAGTGAGTCAATCAATCTGGATTAAGGGAAGGAACTGTTTAATTATTTTTACTTTCCCCCACTATTTATCTCTATCTGGACATTGTAATCTGAGTGTCATTATTATTTATTTATATTCACCGTCACATCACCAATTTGAAGATTTATTTTGGCTATTTTAACACATGTATTAGCACCATAATTATTTATCTATTTTATTCACATGTATGCATTTTTTATTCCTGGATTTTAGCTTAGTCGTAGCAGCATATTGTGCACTATTTATTTAAAGCGCATCAATTTTATACTTAGTATTAACGCCATATAGTATTGTGTGCTTTACTGCCAGTTTAACACCATATAGTTTTGTGCGTTACTGCCAGTTTAGTGCCATTTACTCCTGTGTACGTTATTGCCAGTTTAACGCCATATAGTTCTGTGTGCTTTATTGCCAGTTTAACATCATTTACTTCTATGTGCGTTACTGCCAGTTTAATGCCATTTACTTCTGCGTGCGTTTCAGTCAATTAAACGCAATTTTACTTCTGTGTTTGTTACTGCCAGTTTAATGCCAAATAGTTCTGTGTACGTTACTGCCAGTTTAACGCCATTTACTTCTGTGTGTGTTACTGCCAGTTTAACACCATATAGTTTTGTGCGTTACTGCCAGTTTAGTGCCATTTACTCCTGTGTGCGTTACTGCCAGTTTAACACCATATAGTTCTGTGTGCTTTACTGCCAGTTAAACACCATTTACTTTTGTGTGCGTTTCAGTCAGTTAAACGCAATTTACTTCTGTGTACGTTACTGCCAGTTTAACGCCATTTACTTCTGTGTGCGTTACTGCCAGTTTAACGCTATATAGTTCTGTGTGCATTACTGCCAGTTTAACGCCATATAGTTCTGGGCGTCACTGTATGTTTGCAGTATATTATAGTGTATCTGTGGAGTGTGTCTGTGTAGTGTGAGTACTCAAATTAAAGTGCACCAAACACCTCTTTATATTGATTAAAGAGCAGATTTTAACTTCTTCTTTACATTTGCTTGTAAGCACCGCCCACTGCCTCCCAATAAAGTCTGGGAGGACAACAAGGAGAGGCAGAAGTTCCCTTTGCACTATAAGGGGGCCAGCAACAAATGTGTCCACAGGCAAACGTGGACGGGGTGGTCAGTCCTCAGGCAGGACATCATTTCCTCTGTTTAGTGAGTTTGCCTGTGCTATCCAGCCACAGCATGCAGAGGAGGTGGTGGACTGGCTTACTAAACCTTCCTCATCCTCCTCCTCCACTGTCACGCAAACAGAGACAAGTGTGCAGTCCCCTGCAGTTGCCAATGTGGATAAACCTGCCTCCTTGTCCATATCTCTTCCTGCCATAGCCCCAACATTATTGGATTCAGATGTTGGTTGTGAGGTTGAGGATGACAGGAACATGAGCCCAGAGAGAAACACTAGTAGACAAATTGGTATTCATGTTCCCCAAGCCGCAGCGTATTGCCAAGTTGTCTCCAGTGGTAATGATGAAGATGGAGGAGATGGAGATGATGATGATGAGGTCACTGATGTGACTTGGGTGCCAGATAGAGCAGAGGAGGAAACTGAAGGTGAGGTAGCACAACCCCAAGGAGGCCGACATCAAGAAAGAGTAGAGAGCAGTCACCCTATTCCATCACATTCTGCAGCTGTTATCTCCTGGCCCACTCCCCAAAGCTCAGCTGTGTGGGCCTTTTTCAGCACATCTGCAGCAGATTGCACTGTTGCTATCTGCAAACTGTGTCTCAGGCACATCAAATGTGGCAAAAACACCAACCATTTGGGTACCACATGCTTAACAAGGCATTTAATGTCCAACCACTCAGCCCGTTGGCAAGAGCACCTAAAAGCCAAACAAAAAGGGACACAAATCTGTCCCTCCTCCTCCCCCTCCTTACCCACTACAGTCTGCTCCTGCAATACCGAGTCATTAAAAAATATTAAAATATGTGGCGCTGCCTCAGCCTAAGTGCAACAACTGATAAAAGAGCAATAAACAAAAATTTAATATATAGTGCAATAAAGTGATAAAATAATAGATGGTCAATAAATGACATGTGCAATGATCAATAAAATAAAAATGAGCATAAACCACTGACAGTGATACAGTGCAATAAGCAATGGAATAAGCCCATTCACGAAAGTGCAATGTGCACGAAAGTGAAAAAATGTGCAAAAAAAGGATGAACTAGTAACACATAATAATAGGTAATAAATGTCCAGACAGGATAATGATAATAAATAAAAAATAAAATATAAAGTGCAGTCCAAGAAAGCATGCAATGCGACTCCCAATACCAGCGTGATTCAATCTTCTGAGGGTAATAAAAAAGTGCAAGTGCAGTAAACAGTCATTGTGACAACAAGTGTCTGATGCTAAATGTGTTCATTCAATCATATTCCGGAGTGCGGCAACTGTTTCCCCCAGCCTCTCACCTGTAGTAGCGGCCCCCAATGGGCTGAATCGAGCGTGAACCAACAAGTGGTAAAACTGTATGCAAATGATCAGCTTCCGGTAGTAGTCACAGCCCCCGGGGGACACACGTAATCGAGCCAAAGGTAGCACTCTCCCACACTGTGCAGATGTCCTCAGATGGATGATGAAAAGAGAAGAAGTGGCTCCATAGTGTAGTATTTAAAACTATTTAATCCAAAAAAAATAGCAACTTACAATAAAAGATAGATACGATCAGCAGTACAAGCAAAAGCTTCCGGGTTTGGCCGTACCCGGAAGCAGCGGCACCTGGCTCCTCTCTGACGCGTTGCGTCACAACACATGTGACTTTTTCAAAGGGTTTGAAAAAGTCACGTGTGTTGTGACGCAACGTGTCAGGGAGGAGCCAGGTGTCGCTGCTTCCGGGTACGGCCGAACCTGTAGTAGCGGCCCCCTTTATATTTTATTTTTTATTTATTATCATTATCCTGTCTGGACATTTATTATTTATTATTATGTGTTACTAGTTCATCCTTTTTTTGCACATTTTTTCACTTTCATGCACATTGCACTTTCGTGAATGGGCTTATTCCATTGCTTATTGCACTGTATCACTGTTATGCCGCGTACACACGAGCGGACATTACGGCGGACTTTGCCCGGCGGACTTTTCGACGTACTTTCCGACGGACTTTGTGAATGAACGGACTTGCCTACACACAATCCACCAAAGTCCGTCGAATTCGTACGTGATGACGTACGACCGGACTAAAACAAGGAAGTTCATAGCCAGTAGCCAATAGCTGCCCTAGCGTGGCTTTTTGTCCGTCGAACTAGCATACAGACGGCGGACTTTTCGACCGGACTCGATTTCAACGGATAAATTTAAAACAAGTTTTAAATCTAATTCCGTCCAACTTTTGAGAAAACAAAGTCCGCTGGAGCCCACACACATCGAATTGTCCTACGAAATCCAGTCCGCCGGGCAAAGTCCACCGTAATGTCCGCTCGTGTGTACGCGGCATTAGTGGTTTTATACTCATTTTTATTTTATTGATCATTGCTCATGTCATTTATTGACCATCTATTATTTTATCACATTATTGCACTATATATATATATTTTTTTTGTTTATTGCTCTTTTATCAGTTTGTTGCACTTGCATATTTTAATAATTTTCATCTATCCGAGTTATGTGAGTACACTGTTTTATGCTGGCGGCTCTTCGTTTAGCTTATTAGCTAGTGTGGTTTTGCGCACTAGTTTTGTTTTCTATTGTTGCTATACCGAGTCATTACCTCTCAACAGCCTCCATTGACAGGGATGATGGTATAGCACAGGGTGTCCCAGGTCCTAGCAGCACATCAGCCAGCAGCACACCACCAGTTGTAGACTGTAGCCAGTAAATTTCTCTGCTCCATCTGCTGCAGTGTAAAAAAAAATACAGTCCCTGCCACCCACATGCCCAGCTTCTAAATACAAGCTTATCAAAGCTGTTGGCTCTCCAACTTCTGCCTTTCAGCCTGGTGGATTCTGCCCCTTCCGTGAATTTGCACAATGTGCTGTACCACAATGGCAGGTTCCCAGTCAGTACTACTTTTCACGTAAGGCTGTTCCATCTCTCTTAAGATAAAAGGATTTCGCGCATCAAATCTATCACATAATAAGTATAAAAGGGTGACTAACACCTAATGTGAAATTGGTGTATAAGTGTGTAAAAGAAAATTGTAGTATCAAACAATAATACAAATAAACTAGATTCCAATAGTGAAGTGAAAAAGTTCATAAATGGTGAATTGCATCGGCTGGGATCAGATGCATGGAAAAATCAATAACTGCTGATGGTAATCTTCATATAGAGAGTGCCGGACTTAACAGGCTCTCAGAACTCTCACCTTAAGAGAAGTGAATTCAGGCATCGATAGATTTCTTTAAGTTGGTGCTGTGCGTTGAAGCGTAATAGTTGTTCAGATTGAGCATCTAATGATGGCTGAACTATCTTCTCAATAAAAGGATAACCTATTGACAAAGAGGAGATTTCTCACCTAGGCTCCACCAGCCCGGTGGGATAAAAAAGGGGGGGAAAAGAGAAAAAGCCTCCAATGGTGTAGTATTTTAGATAAAGGTGTTTTATTTAAGTATAAAAGTGGTCTCTTACATTTAAAAACAATAAAAACGGCATAAAATACAAGGAGCGCCGTCTGGGGCGCCTCCTTACGTGACTTCCGGTTACGTCTGCTCTCTGCCACGCCCTACGCGTTACGTAACCGCTCGTGACTTCACGTGGAAGGGAATGTTCTGGCATCGTTGGGCAAGGCAGTCAGCTCTAAAATCCACCTTACTGCTGACACGTAGTCCAGCAAGCATGGACAGGGATGATATATTTTGTTCACAGCACACTGGGTAATGCTGCTTGCAACTCAAAATGATGCAGGACAGGGCTCGGTGCTACAGCTTGTTGTGCCCCCACATCTCCATACAGCTGTCGGGGATGATGCCAGACCTGTGAGCTCTACCCCCTTCTCCTCCGCCACCTCCATGCCCTCCTCTGCAGAATTGTCCTGAACATCAGGTACCCCCTAAGCGTTGAATGGGCTATTCCCAGAGTCAGGCTAAAAGGTGGCATGCAGTGCTTCAGCTGCTGTGTTTAAGGGACAGGAACCAGGCCCAGAGGTGGTTCACACCATGCCAGCTGGAGCCAAGAATGGTGGGGCGCGATAATGGCTCAAACCTCCTGTCCGCCCTTAGACAGGGAAAGTCGACACATGTGCCATGCCTGACACATGTCCTCAATTTGATGGTGCAGCATTTCCTAAATACTTACCCAGGGTTGCAAGATGTGCTAAAGCTGGCCAGAAAGGTCTGTAGCCATTTCAGGCGGTCATACACAGCCAGTGCTCGGTTGGCTGAAATTCATCGGTAAATCCACCTGCCCGTAAACTTCCTGAATTGTGACATGCCCACCAGGTGGAACTCGACTTTGTCAATGCTGCAGCAGCTATACATGTAGCAGAGGGCCGTCAATGAGTACCTGTGCGAATACGGCATGATGACAGGCTCAGACCGCCTTGGCTTATTTTCCCCACGCCAATGGCTGATCATTAAGGATGCATGCACTGTATTGTCACCATTTGAGGAGGCCACAAGGATGGTGAGCCATGACAGTGCTTGCAGCAGTGAAACAATCCCAGTTGTGTTCCTGCTGGAGCAGACTCTGTGTGGCACTATGGACAGGGCACTGGAGGCAGAGCAGCAGGAGGAAGAGGAGGACTTCCTTTCCTCTCAAGGCCCACTTTATCCAGACACCATCATTCCTATGTCATAGAACACACAGGAGGAGAGAGGGGATGAGAATGAGGATTCTGGCACTTTCATAGGCTTTGAAGAAGAGGAAGACATGCGATCTGTAAGCAATGTGGTCAACCTGTAAGCAATGGCTTTCCAATAGTTTTGTCAGTGGATCCGCGCTACAGGATGTATTTGCAACTGCAGCCCCCCTATGTAGGCAGGGGACACTAACGTGTACCCTCAAAAGGATAGATATAAAAATAGGGAGTGGCGCTGTGCATAAAGGATGTGTTGGTATATAATGATTATCTAATAATGATGATAGATGTGACATACTATAGGGAACGGCAATAAACAATAACGCTTTGAATGCAATGGTATATATCCCACATAAAAATAAGTAGGTGCTGATTAATAAAATAAAAAAATTGTTGATATAAGTAAATATTAGGTGCAGCCGTAATCCCATATGCAAAGATAAACAGTAATAATCCCTAGTGGTGTAGTATAATGTGAATGATAAATGGTAAGTGCAAAAGTGTCAGGTGCAGTCCAATTGGCAGTGTTCCAGCACCTGCTGAATGGTGAAAGTAAACTACAAGTAATATATGAGGTAGAGGGTATCCACAACCCTCTATGGTGAAGAACTAAAGATGCAAAGAGATGTGTGTGAAAAAAAATATATATAAGAGGTATATATATAAGAAATTATATAAGGTAGAGGGTGTTCACAACCCTCTATGGTGAAGTGCTGAAGATACAAAAGGATGTGTGTGAAAAATATATATATATAAGGTATATATATATAAGAGTGAAATTTAATACAAAATATAGAAATAAAAACTAGTTGTTACTAATTAATATATATGAGTGTGTCTCTAATAGACTGGTGGTGATACAATTAATAACAGCAATAAGTCTCATGTGAAATAACAAAAAGTTCATATGATGTCTTTCACCCGACTTCTTCCAGATAATTTAAAACCAACTCCCCCTGATGTGATTCCACTCACCGGAACGCTATACCCCTGCAGGGGTATAACCATAAGATGTTTATATACCAGGTGCCGATCAAATCCGGGTGCCGATCGAATCCTTGTATGTTGATATCCCCTCCAATTCAGTTCCTCGATCCAGATCAGCCACTCGTGCAAAGGAAGGAGATGGGGGAAGATGATAGTCCCCTGTTGTGATCCTATTTCCAGCCGGACATCCGCTCCAAAGTGTTATATGTAATAAAAGAATTGATCCACATAGCGTAACTCCATTAAAATGCGTTTATTTATAGATGCTCATACAGTCCAATGGCTTTCCAACCCCAGGACCCTTGGGAGTAGTATGTGGCTGGGAGGAGGAAAATCCAGATGCTGTCACCCTGAGTGACACCGAGAAGTCTGCTTCTCAAGCCTCTGCAAATTTGAGGTGCATGGGCAACCTCATGCTTCAAAGCCTGAGAAAGCCTGAGAAAAGACCCAAGAATACGTGGCATTAAGGAGAAGGATGATTACTGGTTGGCAACCCTCCTTGACCACCGTTATAAGGGGAAGGTCTCAGAACTCACCCCGCCCCCACAGAGAGTGCAGAAGATAAAATCTCTTGAGGACACGTTAAAGAGGATTTTTTTTAACGTTTTTCCTGACTCCTGTAGATTACAGCATCATGGAAAATGTCATTTTGAGTCTACTGTTGGTCAAGAGAGGAGCATTGGAGAAGGCATGAGTGAGGCATTTTGGAATTTTTTTAGTCCTCGCTGCCAAGGGCTGTCAGCTTCCATATCCCATCGGCAGCGTCTGCATCACAGAGATGGAGAGCTTTCCAGCTGACGATCCACTGAGTTACTGGGTCATGAGAATAGACCACGGGCCAAAACTTGCCGAGTATGCTATTGAATTGTTGGGCTGCCCTGCATCCAGCGTGCTTTCAGAATGGGCATTCAGTGCTGCAGGGGGTTTCGTTACTGATCATAGAACGCGTCTGTCCACAGACTCAGTGGACCATTTGACTTTTATAAAAATGAATCAATGCTGGATTATCAGCTATGATCCCCAGATGCCGATGTCATTGATTAAGTCTTTTTGGGATGTGGAATCTCTGCAGGACTTGGAGGCTGCCTAGCTTTGAGGGTGTTCAATCATTTCATCTGGAAGAATGTTTTTGGTGTAGGTTTCATGGGCACAATTAACACCCAAAGACCAATTATTCAGCACCTGTTTGACAGGTGCATATTATTGCAACTTTTTTTGCCTTCATCAAGAACACTTCTATAGGGTTACGGTGGGATGGCATCCCGACACCCAAAGAGTAATTTTTCTGCACCCGTTTGACAGGTGCATATCATTGCAATTTTTTTGCCTACATCAAGAACACCTCTATAGGGTTACGGTGGGAAGGCGCCCCCGACACCCAAAGAGTCATTTTTCTGCACCTGTTTGACAGGTTCATATCATTGCAATTTTTTACAGCAAGACCAATTCTTGCTTTTTTCAAAAGTACCTCTATAGGGTTACGGTGGGAAGGCGCCACCGACACTCAAAGACCAATTTTTCTGCACCTGTTTGATAGGTGCATATCATTGCAATTTTTTACAGCAAGGCCAAGTCTTGCTTTCATTAAGAGTATTTCTATAGGGTTACGTTGGGAAGGCAACACCGACACCCAAAGACCAATTTTTCTGCACCTGTTTGATAGGTGCAAATCATTGCAATTTGTTACAGCAAGGCCAATTCTTGAGATGGCGCCACCGACACCCTAAGACAAATTTTTTTGCACCTGTTTGACAGGTGTAAATCATTGCAATTTTTTTGCCTTCATCAAGAGCACTTCTATAGGGTTACAGTGGGAAGGCACCCCCGACACCCAAAGAGTAATTTTTCTGCGCCTGTTTGACAGGTGCATATTATTGCAATTTTTGACAGCAAGGCCAATTCTTGCTTTCATTAAGAGTATTTCTATAGGGTTACGTTGGGAAGGCAACACCGACACCCAAAGACCAATTTTTCTGCACCTGTTTGATAGGTGCAAATCATTGCAATTTGTTACAGCAAGGCCAATTCTTGCTTTCATCAAGATTACCTCAATAGGTTTACGGTGGGAAGGCACCCAAAGACCAATTTTTATGCACCCGTTACTTCTATACAAAGTCAAAGTGACACCAGATTGTATCCCAAAAATCTCTAATCTTGTTCCTAGTGCACTATAATGTGGCCTCATCATACACCCTGGCTCCCCAGCTGTTGCTGAGCAAAATAAAGGCAGCTTGCAGGGAAAATTTCATTTTTTGGCTTTAGAAATGCAATTATTGCTGCAGCAGATTCTAGACATGGTACAGATCTGCCACTTTACAGGTAGACTAAGGAGACCCCCCCAGGCACTATATTGGAAGGATTTTTTCCATTTTTAGGCTTTCACTTTAAAAATCAATAAATCACTGCTCATTTAAAAATAATGTTTATACAAACTTTTTTTTATTGATACATGTCCCCCAGGGCAGGACCCGGACCCATATGACCATTGTATGCCCAATTACTAGCATATAAGCCTTCAAAATGGGCACTTTTGATTTTTGACATTCGAGTCCCATTGACTTTAATAGGGTTCGTTATTCGGGTCTGAACTTTCACTGTGTTCGAAAAGTTCCGGTGCAAACCGAACAGGGGTCCGTTCAGCCCATTCCTACTGCACATTTGCGAGATTGCGCTGTGCTGTCAGATTGGCAAGAATTGCAGAAGTAGGACTGGGTACCTGTCAGAAAAAAAACTATAATGCCCCGTACACACGGTCGGACTTTGTTCGGACATTCCGACAACATAATCCTAGGATTTTTTCTGACGGATGTTGGCTCAAACTTGTTTTGCGTACACACGGTCGCACAAAGTTGTCGGAATTTCTGATCGCCAACAACGCGGTGACGTCAAGCACGTACGACGAGACTAGAAAAGGCCAGTTCAGAACCAAGCGCGGCACCCTTTGGGCTCCTTTTGCTAATCTCGTGTTAGTAAAAGTTTGGTGAGAGACGATTTGCGCTTTTTCAGACTCGTGGCTTTCAGATCGTTTTCTGCAGTTCAGTTTGTGCTTGTGGGTTTGTATCTGCTCTTCAGTGCGTGCAAGCAAGTTCCGCGTGACTTTAATTAGTCATTGTGTTCTTGTTCGTTACTGTTTTTCAGGTCGCTCTTCACAGGCCTTGCTGTTCTTCAGTATGTTCTGTTACTTCGTTCTGAGCAGCCGACCGTTTTCTAGCCATGTTTCGTATACGTACTCCTCATAGAGTTCGTGCTGTGCGGGGGCTTGGTGTTGGGGTCCTGACCTTGACACAAGTCCAGTCCATGAACAGGGTGGGGAGGAGTTCATGGACCAAGAATTGGTTGCTTCAGCGTGACCAGTTCTCTCATATGCCTTTGCTCCGTGAGATCCGTGAGAATAATCCTGATGATTTCAGGAACTTTCTCAGGATGACAGACCCTGTATTTCACCGTTTGTTGGCTTCGCTGACCCCCTATATCAGCAGGCAGGATACCTGCATGAGGCAAGCCATCACTCCGGAGCAGAGGCTGGTCGCTACCCTGCGGTACTTGGCGACAGGGAGAAGCCTGCAGGACCTCAAGTTCTCGACAGGCATCTCCCCCCAGGCTCTGGGGATCATCATCCCAGAGATCTGTTCTGCCATCATCCAGGTCCTGCAGAAGGAGTATATGAAGGTAAGATTTTTATCCTTTAATATCACATTTTATTGTATTTAATGTTTGTCAAGATATTGTATTTCTTTCCTCATTCCCTAATTACCATGATTGTAATATGCTGTGAATGTCCCCTTTGTCCTCATGCATGCTGGATTTTTATGTAATTATTTTTTTAGTCCTTCATACATATCTGCCTTCACTTACCTCCCCAACATGCTCTCCTGCCCCTATATTCACCTCATGTAGTCACTTAACAATGTATTTTATCAGCTCCATAGTAGTGCTTTAACCCAAACACCCCCTAAAATGTTTAGAAATGTGATTTGTGCTTTAAATTCAGGCAGAGTGCCAGAGGCTTTTTTTTGTAGTGTCCCCAAATCATTTTTCTAAACCCTCCCTCCCCCCAACTGCTAAGTCAGCTGATCCCAATTCTCTATCTATCCTCAATCATCTATCTGCTGACTTTGCCAAACCCATACACACTATACCCATCTCTTTAGTGGTCAGATTTATGGATGAATTCCCCAAAGCATGTAGTGCAAGGGCCTGCCTGTATACTTTCCAATGGTACTGTTTAAAGTTTTTGTATTCTATTATTATCTTGATAGGTAGTAGCAAAATGTCCAAATCTCCTCAAATGTGTACAGTGTGTATTTATATCTTTGTATTATGACACTTCTTACCTGTCCAGTGGGCTGCTAATAGTGTAACTAAGGAGGGGCTGTTCCAAGTAATACCCAGTATTTAGGCATTCATCTCTCAATGAAGTGAAGAGGGTTACCTGTCCAAGATTCCACCCCCCCCTATAATGTTAGAAATGGCCCATGAGAGGGGGGAGGGGGAATATGATGGGTGTACCTTATACTTTGGTGTTAATTTCCCCTTAATAAATGCTATCTGGAGGTTGGCCAAGAATGTTTGTGCCTAATCTGCTTGCCATGTTTATGTGCAAAAATAGTAATTTATTTTTGTTTTCCTCAACAGTTTCCTTCCACGCCACAGGAATGGCAGACTGTGGCCTCCCACTTTGTACAGCGGTGGGACTTTCCTAACTGCGGAGGGGCAATTGATGGGAAACACGTCCACATTGTCCCACCACCCAACTCGGGGGCGTACTATTTCAACTATAAGGGGTTCAATAGTATTGTGATGTTGGCGGTGGTGTCGGCTAATTACGGCTTCTTGTATGTGGACGTGGGGAAGAATGGCCGGATGTCCGATGGTGGAGTCATTGCCCAGACGGAGTTCTACAGGCATCTCCAGAATGGCAGCTTGGACTTGCCACCTCCATTTGACAATGTGGAAGGACTCCCATTCGTCTTCGTTGCGGATGAAGCATTTGCGCTGGGGGACCATCTTATGTGGCCATTCCCGATGAGGACCCTCACCCCGGAACAGAGGGTTTTTAATTACCGGCTGGCCAGAGCCAGAAGAGTGGTGGAGAACACATTTGGAATCATGGCCAGCCGGTTCCGCCTATTTCTGACACCCATCCATATGGCGGAGTATAAACTTGATCATCTAATCCTGGCATGCTGTGTTCTCCATAACTTTTTACGCAAACATTCTGCCAACTATGCTGGCTCAGTTGGGCCTGAGGCCGGAATTCTACATGATACAACCCTGACGGCGCTTGAAAGTGGCCGTCCTGGCTTGCCCTCCCTGAGTGCCCGTGATGTCCGGTTAAGATACCTTGAGTTCTTTGCGGGTAGGGGGGCCATCAATATGCCAGACAATTTGTGAAGCATTTATCAAATTAAAAAAAAAAGCTAATCTTTGTTGACATTTACTGCTTGTGTTTGTTTTAGCTGACTCTGACAGCAATGTGGGGAGTCCTGAAAATGGCGTGATTGTGTAACCTTATACAAAGCACGGTTGGGTGTTATTTACTAAAGGCGTAGACACTTTTTATACTACAAGTGCACTTGAAACGGCACTGAAACTGCACTTGTAGTGCAAAGAGGATTTGCCCTTAGGAAATAACCACCATTTTCTCAGAAAACAGCAATTACATCACCACAAAAGTGTTGTAGCGTTGAGACAATAATCCACACATTCTTGATTAACAAACTTTTTAATACCTGCACAATCACATGTGCATTTAGAAAAGGTTTTTAAAACAAACCAACATGTTTGCTGTATAACAATTTTTGGGGTGGCATTATCAAAAATAGAAATGTCCATTTACGATAAAACAGGCCTGTGTAAAACCAACAAGAAAGACAAAAATCTTGAACTTACAAAGTTCACATATGGTAAAACTTGAAGGCAATATCAGACATGAGTATTTAGGAACTGTGTTTGATATTGCGTTCAGATGGGGTGAAGTCACCCCAGGAAAAGCCAAATTTGGAAGATGCACACCAATTTACGAATGTCAACATGTGCTAGCTGCCATCACGGGGGATCAAGGGACGTGTTTTGGGGGAGAAACACCTTCCTCTCAGCTACTTTATTATTGAGGAAAGGGTTGCACCCCCAAAACGCGTCCATTGATCTCCCGTGATGGCAGATAGCACATGTTGGCACACTGTGTGCATCCTCCAAATTTGGCTTTTTGAAACATTGCTCAAAAATTTTGAAGATTGTAGTACACAAAAAAGAAAGTGATTTTGTGGGGTTTTAAATTCGCCCCAAAACATCAATGATGTTATTATTTTTTTGAATAACATCATTGATTTTTTTCTTGAGGTTTTCCAATTCTAAATTACACCGCATGATCTCCCCGATCAGGATTTGGGCACTTTCTGATGTGAAAGGATCTCGATCCATAACATCACGATCATCTAAAAAGAGAGAAACCAAACAAAAACAGGTATCAAAAATCTGCCACCATCCATTGCTTACCTGAGTCTGTGGTCGCAGACACTCACCTGTTGTGGTGCCAATTTCCACCACATCTTCTTCCTCCTCCTGCTCAGCTTGTGTTTGGGGTATTTCCCCTTCTTCCAGAGGTGAGGGGTCTCTGGTCTCCTCGGATGAGGGGTGTCCTCCGAGTCTTTTCTCCCCTATGTAAAACAAAAATGGTATAATTAGCACACAGATATTTGATGGCAGAACTATAAATAGGAAACATTGCTTGGAAGTGGGGTACAATTGTCAATTTTAGCAGAGTTCAGGATGTAGCTTTTTTATTGTCCAAGCTTCACAGATGGAGACCCCCCTATAGTATACAATGGAGCACCTGTGTGCCCCCCCCTAATAAAAATGGTGTTCTTGTGTCCCACACTAGTGCTCCAGTGTCCAGATGTGAAAACAGCTGCTCAGTGTCCTCTCCTTACACAGAATCTAGTTTGCATTTCATTCTAGAAACAAAGCCATCTACACAACCAAATATTTTTCATGCAAGTAGGCCCTAAAAAATGTAGGAAAATGCATATGGCCTAAACAATGGTGTTTTAGAGGCCGAAATAAAAATGTTTGATACGAACGAATAATGGGCCCATGAACATTAAAATTGCCATTTTAAACTGTACAACAATTAAGAAAAGCATATGGAGCAGCACGAACGTAATAAAGACAAAAAGAATAGGAACACAGCACAACTACTTACTTTTTTTCAGCACTCTCCGGATCTTTCTGTACTGCTCAGGCTCTCTTAATTTCAGGTCCGACCACCGCTTCCTGAGCTGATCTTTTGATCGTCGTACCCCGAAATTCCGGTGCAGACTTTTGAACAGTTTCGCAATGATCTTGGCCTTTCTGATATTGGGGTTGGGGTAAGGTCCATACTTTCCATCATAGTCGGCCTTCTTCAGGATGTCCACCATCTCCAACATCTCCCCAAAGGACATATTTGTGGCCTTAAATCTTCTCCTTCTGGATCGGGACGTATCCGGATCCGGGCTTTCCTCCTCCTCCTCCTCGTTCCTGTAATTAGCACGCACCTGCTGTGTATCCGCCATGTGCTCTTCCCCCACTGTGCAGAATGAAAAGGGGCGGGGAATAGACTAGAAAGAACGTCAGGGGCGGGCGGAGTTACACGCATGCGCAGTGTGTATAAAGCGTACCACACGTGCGTATTACGTATGATCTGTGAGCGGAGGAAGGAGCATTGGAGGCGCCGATCGTAAGAACGAAGGTAAGAGACATACTTGTGCCTATACTGCTTCTACATTGAGGCCTATATTGTAACAAGATTAGGAGAGTTTGGCCTGACATTAGGGTTTGTCTTGTGTTGTGTCTTGCAGTGAAAATGGATATCTTTCAAGATAATGACTTCATGGCAATATTCATTGACATGTTCAGGGAGCTGCCTTGTCTGTGGGAGATCAACCACCCACATTACAGGAACCAAACAAAGAGGAACTCAGCGCTGGATCAATTGTTGGAAATTGTGAAGCAGGTGATCCCCATGGCAGACATCACATATTTGAAGATCCTAATTGGTGGCCTGAGGAGCACATATGTAAGGGAGCACCAGAAAGTCCAGGATTCGCAGAGATCCGGAGCAGCAGATGACATCTATGTCCCCAGGATGTGGTACTATGACAGGCTGCATTTTCTGGCAGGCCAGACTTAACCCAGGCCATCACTCTCCAGTCTTCCTTCCACGCTTCCTTCCCCCCCGGCTGAGGCTTCTGACGCCCAACCTGGGCCTTCCAGGCAGCAACATGTGGAGGAGCCCAGATTGAGCCAGGTATAGCATTCCTCTAAATATTTCTGGTTGCCCAATCAATGATGTTAACTAGATGTTAGTTTTGAGTACTGATTTATGATTGTGATTGATGATGCAAAAACTAAAACCATGTCCCTTTTTCATACACAGGAAAGTCTCAGCCAGGAGGTGGCCGGGCCGAGCAGGCTGCCTGATCTGCAGGTCCCTCCCCCACACCTGGAAAGAGAAAGTGGCAGGAGGAGGAGTGCCCTAGAGGAGGCTGCCATAGGCCTCTTTTGGAGGGCTACAGAGGCCCTGGGAGCACCACACACCGTGGAGGAGGACTTTGCTGCCATCATTGCGTGTAAAATGCAGAGGATGGAGGAGGGACAACAACTCATGTGTGAGTCCTTAATATTGAAGGCTCTTAATAAGGGGATGAGGGCCCAAATTACATCTGATACACACCTTTGTGAACTCACACATGGTCCTCCTCCTCCTCCTGCAGGTCCTCCTCCTTTTCCTCCAGGTCCTCCTAGTCCTCCTCCTCCTCCAGGTCCTACTCCTCCTCCTGCCACATCTCCAACAGCAGAGCCACAGCCAGGAAGGAAGCGTGGAAGGAAGACCAGAAAGTGAGGTCCCTGGATCCAGTCTGGTCGGCCCAAAGATGCAGCCTCTTGTGGTACCACAGCCTGGGGACACAGATGTCATCTGCTGCTATCCGGATCTCTGGGACTTCTGGACCAGACTGCCCTCCATTACATATGGACTCCTCAGGCCACCAATTTTGATGTTCAAGAATTGATGTCTGCCCTGGGGGTCAAAGGCTTCGCTAATTTCTCCTATTTATCCAGCGTTGCCTCCCTCTTTGTTTGGTTCTGAGCCCTTAATAAAGGATTTTTGGTTTGAATTATACTTGCCTATGTGTGTTTTACTTCAAAAAGGACAGTTTGTTGGTGAGGATTCAGGTACATTTCAAAAGTACAATGTGAAAATAACAAGGGACACTAACAACAAACAATCTCCTTGAGATTAAATAATAAAAGATATCAATGGTGTTGTGGTAACTTGACACACAAAACACACACAAAAATATTCTGCAGTAAAACTAAAAATAACATTAACCACTTGCTTACTGGGCACTTAAACCCCCCTCCTGCCCAGACCAATTTTCAGCTTTCAGCGCTGTCACACTTTGAATGACAATTACTCAGTCATGCAACACTGTACCCAAATGAATTTTTTGTCCTTTTTTTCATACAAATAGAGCTTTCTTTTGGTGGTATTTGATCACCTCTGGGTTTTTTATTTTTTGCGCTATAAATGAAAAAAGACCGAAAATTTTGAAAAAAAACAAAATTTTCTTAGTTTCTGTGATAAAATTTTGCAAATTAGTAATTTTTCTTCATACATTTTGGCCACAATTTATACTGCTACATATCTTTAGTAAAAATAACCCAAATTAGTGAATATTATTTGGTCTCTGTGAAAATTAGAGAGTTTACAAGTTATGGTGCAAATCATAAAAAATTGATCACACCTGATGTACTGACGGCCTATCTCATTTCTTGCGACCCGAACAAGTCAGGAAAGTACAAATACCCCCCAAATGACCCCTTTTTTGAAAGTAGACATTCCAAGGTATTCAGTAGAATGCATTGTGAGGTTTTTGATGTTGTCATTTTTTTCCCACAATTCTTTGCAAAATGAAGATTTTTTTTTTTTTTCCCACAAAATTGTCATTGTAATAGGTTATTTCTCTCACATGGCATGTGTATACCACAAATGACTCCCCAAAATACATTCTGCTACTCCTCCTGAGTATTTCGATACCAAATGTGTGAGACTTTTACACAGCCTGGCCACATACATAGGCCCAATATTGAAATAGCACCATCAGGCGTTCTAGACGCATAAATTACACATCTCATTTCTCAACCACCTATTACACTTTTGAAGGCCCTGGAGCACTAGGACAATGGAAACGCCCACAAAGTGACCCCATTTTGGAAAGCTAAAACCCCAACGTATAATCTATGAGGCATAATGAGTCTTTTGAATGGTTCATTTTTTTCCTAAAGTTTTTGGAAAATGTGGAAAAAAAATGAAAACGCATTTTTTTTACGCAAAGTTGTGCATTTATAAGATATTTCCAACACATAGCATGTACATAGCAAAAATGACACCCCAAAATACATTCTGCTACTCCTCCTGAATATTTCGATATCAAATGTGTGAGACTTTTACACAGCCTGACCACATACAGAGGCCCAATATTGAAATAGCACCATCAGGCGTTCTAGGAGCATAAATTACACATCTCATTTCTCAACCACCTATTACACTTTTGAAGGCCCTGGAGCACCAGGACAATGGAAACGCCCAAAAAGTGACCCCATTTTGGAAAGCTAACACCCCAACGTATAATTTATGAGGCATAATGAGTCTTTTGAACGGTTCATTTTTTTCCAAAAGTTTTTGGAAAATGTGGAAAAAAAATGAAAACGCATTTTTTTTACGCAAAGTTGTGCATTTATAAGATATTTCCAACACATAGCATGTACATAGCAAAAATGACACCCCACAATACATTCTGCTACTCCTCCTGAGTATTTCGATACCAAATGTGTGAGACTTTTACACAGCCTGGCCACATACAGAGGCCCAATATTGAAATAGCACCATCAGGCGTTCTAGGAGCATAAATTACACATCTCATTTCTCAACCACCTATTACACTTTTGAAGGCCCTGGAGCACCAGGACAATGGAAACGCCCACAAAGTGACCCCATTTTGGAAAGCTAACACCCCAACGTATAATCTATGAGGCATACTGAGTCTTTTGAACGGTTCATTTTTTTCCAAAAGTTTTTGGAAAATGTGGAAAAAAAATGAAAACGCATTTTTTTTACGCAAAGTTGTGCATTTATAAGATATTTCCAACACATAGCATGTACATAGCAAAAATGACACCCCACAATACATTCTGCTACTCCTCCTGAGTATTTCGATACCAAATGTGTGAGACTTTTACACAGCCTGGCCACATACAGAGGCCCAATATTGAAATAGCACCATCAGGCGTTCTAGGAGCATAAATTACACATCTCATTTCTCAATCACCTATTACACTTTTGAAGGCCCTGGAGCACCAGGACAATGGAAACGCCCACAAAGTGACCCCATTTTGGAAAGCTAACACCCCAAAGTATAATCTATGAGGCATAATGAGTCTTTTGAACTGTTCATTTTTTTCCAAAAGTTTTTGGAAAATATGGAAAAAAATGAAAACGCATTTTTTTTTACGCAAAGTTGTGCATTTATAAGATATTTCCAACACATAGCATGTACATAGCAAAAATGACACCCCACAATACATTCTGCTACTCCTCCTGAGTATTTCGATACCAAATGTGTGAGACTTTTACACAGCCTGGCCACATACAGAGGCCCAATATTGAAATAGCACCATCAGGCGTTCTAGGAGCATAAATTACACATCTCATTTCTCAACCACCTATTACACTTTTGAAGGCCCTGGAGCACCAGGACAATGGAAACGCCCACAAAGTGACCCCATTTTGGAAAGCTAACACCCCAACGTATAATCTATGAGGCATAATGAGTCTTTTGAACGGTTCATTTTTTTCCAAAAGTTTTTGGAAAATGTGGAAAAAAAATGAAAACGCATTTTTTTTACGCAAAGTTGTGCATTTATAAGATATTTCCAACACATAGCATGTACATAGCAAAAATGACACCCCACAATACATTCTGCTACTCCTCCTGAGTATTTTGATACCAAATGTGTGAGACTTTTACACAGCCTGGCCACATACAGAGGCCCAATATTGAAATAGCACCATCAGGCGTTCTAGGAGCATAAATTACACATCTCATTTCTCAACCACCTATTACACTTTTGAAGGCCCTGGAGCACCAGGACAATGGAAACGCCCACAAAGTGACCCCATTTTGGAAAGCTAACACCCCAACGTATAATCTATGAGGCATAATAAGTCTTTTGAACGGTTCATTTTTTTCCAAAAGTTTTTGGAAAATGTGGAAAAAAATGAAAACGCATTTTTTTTACGCAAAGTTGTGCATTTATAAGATATTTCCAACACATAGCATGTACAGAGCAAAAATGACACCCCAAAATACATTCTGCTACTCCTCCTGAGTATTTCAATACCAAATGTGTGAGACTTTTACACAGCCTGGCCACATACAGATGCCCAATATTGAAATAGCACCATCAGGCGTTCTAGGAGCATAAATTACACATCTCATTTCTCAACCACCTATTACACTTTTGAAGGCCCTGGAGCACCAGGGCAATGGAAACGCCCACAAAGTGACCCCATTTTGGAAACCTAACACCCCAACGTATAATCTATGAGGCATAATAAGTCTTTTGAACGGTTCATTTTTTTCCAAAAGTTTTTGGAAAATGTGGAAAAAAATGAAAACGCATTTTTTTTACGCAAAGTTGTTCATTTATAAGATATTTCCAACACATAGCATGTACATAGCAAAAATGACACCCCAAAATACATTCTGCTACTCCTCCTGAGTATTTCGATACCAAATGTGTGAGACTTTTACACAGCCTGGCCACATACAGAGGCCCAATATTGAAATAGCACCATCAGGCGTTCTAGGAGCATAAATTACACATCTCATTTCTCAACCACCTATTACACTTTTGAAGGCCCTGGAGCACCAGGACAATGGAAACGCCCACAAAGTGACCCCATTTTGGAAAGCTAACACCCCAACGTATAATCTATGAGGCATAATAAGTCTTTTGAACGGTTCATTTTTTTCCAAAAGTTTTTGGAAAATGTGGAAAAAAATGAAAACGCATTTTTTTTACGCAAAGTTGTGCATTTATAAGATATTTCCAACATATAGCATGTACATAGCAAAAATGACACCCCAAAATACATTCTGCTACTCCTCCTGAATATTTCGATACCAAATGTGTGAGACTTTTACACAGCCTGGCCACATACAGAGGCCCAATATTGAAATAGCACCATCAGGCGTTCTAGGAGCATAAATTACACATCTCATTTCTCAACCACCTATTACACTTTTGAAGGCCCTGGAGCACCAGGACAATGGAAACGCCCAAAAAGTGACCCCATTTTGGAAAGCTAACACCCCAACATATAATCTATGAGGCATAATGAGTCTTTTGAACGGTTCATTTTTTTCCAAAAGTTTTTGGAAAATGTGGAAAAAAAATGAAAACGCATTTTTTTTACGCAAAGTTGTGCATTTATAAGATATTTCCAACACATAGCATGTACATAGCAAAAATGACACCCCACAATACATTCTGCTACTCCTCCTGAGTATTTCGATACCAAATGTGTGAGACTTTTACACAGCCTGGCCACATACAGAGGCCCAATATTGAAATAGCACCATCAGGCGTTCTAGGAGCATAAATTACACATCTCATTTCTCAACCACCTATTACACTTTTGAAGGCCCGGGAGCACCAGGACAATGGAAACGCCCACAAAGTGACCCCATTTTGGAAAGCTAACACCCCAACGTATAATCTATGAGGCATACTGAGTCTTTTGAACGGTTCATTTTTTTCCAAAAGTTTTTGGAAAATGTGGAAAAAAAATGAAAACGCATTTTTTTTACGCAAAGTTGTGCATTTATAAGATATTTCAAACACATAGCATGTACATAGCAAAAATGACACCCCACAATACATTCTGCTACTCCTCCTGAGTATTTCGATACCAAATGTGTGAGACTTTTACACAGCCTGGCCACATACAGAGGCCCAATATTGAAATAGCACCATCAGGCGTTCTAGGAGCATAAATTACACATCTCATTTCTCAATCACCTATTACACTTTTGAAGGCCCTGGAGCACCAGGACAATGGAAACGCCCACAAAGTGACCCCATTTTGGAAAGCTAACACCCCAAAGTATAATCTATGAGGCATAATGAGTCTTTTGAACTGTTCATTTTTTTCCAAAAGTTTTTGGAAAATGTGGAAAAAAATGAAAACGCATTTTTTTTTACGCAAAGTTGTGCATTTATAAGATATTTCCAACACATAGCATGTACATAGCAAAAATGACACCCCACAATACATTCTGCTACTCCTCCTGAGTATTTCGATACCAAATGTGTGAGACTTTTACACAGCCTGGCCACATACAGAGGCCCAATATTGAAATAGCACCATCAGGCGTTCTAGGAGCATAAATTACACATCTCATTTCTCAACCACCTATTACACTTTTGAAGGCCCTGGAGCACCAGGACAATGGAAACGCCCACAAAGTGACCCCATTTTGGAAAGCTAACACCCCAACATATAATCTATGAGGCATAATGAGTCTTTTGAACGGTTCATTTTTTTCCAAAAGTTTTTGGAAAATGTGGAAAAAAATGAAAACGCATTTTTTTTACGCAAAGTTGTGCATTTATAAGATATTTCCAACACATAGCATGTACATAGCAAAAATGACACCCCACAATACATTCTGCTACTCCTCCTGAGTATTTCGATACCAAATGTGTGAGACTTTTACACAGCCTGGCCACATACAGAGGCCCAATATTGAAATAGCACCATCAGGCGTTCTAGGAGCATAAATTACACATCTCATTTCTCAACCACCTATTACACTTTTGAAGGCCCTGGAGCACCAGGACAATGGAAACGCCCACAAAGTGACCCCATTTTGGAAAGCTAACACCCCAAAGTATAATCTATGAGGCATAATGAGTCTTTTGAACTGTTCATTTTTTTCCAAAAGTTTTTGGAAAATGTGGAAAAAAATGAAAACGCATTTTTTTTTACGCAAAGTTGTGCATTTATAAGATATTTCCAACACATAGCATGTACATAGCAAAAATGACACCCCACAATACATTCTGCTACTCCTCCTGAGTATTTCGATACCAAATGTGTGAGACTTTTACACAGCCTGGCCACATACAGAGGCCCAATATTGAAATAGCACCATCAGGCGTTCTAGGAGCATAAATTACACATCTCATTTCTCAACCACCTATTACACTTTTGAAGGCCCTGGAGCACCAGGACAATGGAAACGCCCACAAAGTGACCCCATTTTGGAAAGCTAACACCCCAACGTATAATCTATGAGGCATAATGAGTCTTTTGAACGGTTCATTTTTTTCCAAAAGTTTTTGGAAAATGTGGAAAAAAAATGAAAACGCATTTTTTTTACGCAAAGTTGTGCATTTATAAGATATTTCCAACACATAGCATGTACATAGCAAAAATGACACCCCACAATACATTCTGCTACTCCTCCTGAGTATTTCGATACCAAATGTGTGAGACTTTTACACAGCCTGGCCACATACAGAGGCCCAATATTGAAATAGCACCATCAGGCGTTCTAGGAGCATAAATTACACATCTCATTTCTCAACCACCTATTACACTTTTGAAGGCCCTGGAGCACCAGGACAATGGAAACGCCCACAAAGTGACCCCATTTTGGAAAGCTAACACCCCAACGTATAATCTATGAGGCATAATAAGTCTTTTGAACGGTTCATTTTTTTCCAAAAGTTTTTGGAAAATGTGGAAAAAAATGAAAACGCATTTTTTTTACGCAAAGTTGTGCATTTATAAGATATTTCCAACACATAGCATGTACATAGCAAAAATGACACCCCAAAATACATTCTGCTACTCCTCCTGAGTATTTCGATACCAAATGTGTGAGACTTTTACACAGCCTGGCCACATACAGATGCCCAATATTGAAATAGCACCATCAGGCGTTCTAGGAGCATAAATTACACATCTCATTTCTCAACCACCTATTACACTTTTGAAGGCCCTGGAGCACCAGGGCAATGGAAACGCCCACAAAGTGACCCCATTTTGGAAACCTAACACCCCAACGTATAATCTATGAGGCATAATAAGTCTTTTGAACAGTTCATTTTTTTCCAAAAGTTTTTGGAAAATGTGGAAAAAAATGAAAACGCATTTTTTTTACGCAAAGTTGTTCATTTATAAGATATTTCCAACACATAGCATGTACATAGCAAAAATGACACCCCAAAATACATTCTGCTACTCCTCCTGAGTATTTCTATACCAAATGTGTGAGACTTTTACACAGCCTGGCCACATACAGAGGCCCAATATTGAAATAGCACCATCAGGCGTTCTAGGAGCATAAATTACACATCTCATTTCTCAACCACCTATTACACTTTTGAAGGCCCTGGAGCACCAGGACAATGGAAACGCCCAAAAAGTGACCCCATTTTGGAAAGCTAACACCCCAACATATAATCTATGAGGCATAATGAGTCTTTTGAACGGTTCATTTTTTTCCAAAAGTTTTTGGAAAATGTGGAAAAAAAATGAAAACGCATTTTTTTTACGCAAAGTTGTGCATTTATAAGATATTTCCAACACATAGCATGTACATAGCAAAAATGACACCCCACAATACATTCTGCTACTCCTCCTGAGTATTTCGATACCAAATGTGTGAGACTTTTACACAGCCTGGCCACATACAGAGGCCCAATATTGAAATAGCACCATCAGGCGTTCTAGGAGCATAAATTACACATCTCATTTCTCAACCACCTATTACACTTTTGAAGGCCCGGGAGCACCAGGACAATGGAAACGCCCACAAAGTGACCCCATTTTGGAAAGCTAACACCCCAACGTATAATCTATGAGGCATACTGAGTCTTTTGAACGGTTCATTTTTTTCCAAAAGTTTTTGGAAAATGTGGAAAAAAAATGAAAACGCATTTTTTTTACGCAAAGTTGTGCATTTATAAGATATTTCAAACACATAGCATGTACATAGCAAAAATGACACCCCACAATACATTCTGCTACTCCTCCTGAGTATTTCGATACCAAATGTGTGAGACTTTTACACAGCCTGGCCACATACAGAGGCCCAATATTGAAATAGCACCATCAGGCGTTCTAGGAGCATAAATTACACATCTCATTTCTCAATCACCTATTACACTTTTGAAGGCCCTGGAGCACCAGGACAATGGAAACGCCCACAAAGTGACCCCATTTTGGAAAGCTAACACCCCAAAGTATAATCTATGAGGCATAATGAGTCTTTTGAACTGTTCATTTTTTTCCAAAAGTTTTTGGAAAATGTGGAAAAAAATGAAAACGCATTTTTTTTTACGCAAAGTTGTGCATTTATAAGATATTTCCAACACATAGCATGTACATAGCAAAAATGACACCCCACAATACATTCTGCTACTCCTCCTGAGTATTTCGATACCAAATGTGTGAGACTTTTACACAGCCTGGCCACATACAGAGGCCCAATATTGAAATAGCACCATCAGGCGTTCTAGGAGCATAAATTACACATCTCATTTCTCAACCACCTATTACACTTTTGAAGGCCCTGGAGCACCAGGACAATGGAAACGCCCACAAAGTGACCCCATTTTGGAAAGCTAACACCCCAACATATAATCTATGAGGCATAATGAGTCTTTTGAACGGTTCATTTTTTTCCAAAAGTTTTTGGAAAATGTGGAAAAAAATGAAAACGCATTTTTTTTACGCAAAGTTGTGCATTTATAAGATATTTCCAACACATAGCATGTACATAGCAAAAATGACACCCCACAATACATTCTGCTACTCCTCCTGAGTATTTCGATACCAAATGTGTGAGACTTTTACACAGCCTGGCCACATACAGAGGCCCAATATTGAAATAGCACCATCAGGCGTTCTAGGAGCATAAATTACACATCTCATTTCTCAACCACCTATTACACTTTTGAAGGCCCTGGAGCACCAGGACAATGGAAACGCCCACAAAGTGACCCCATTTTGGAAAGCTAACACCCCAAAGTATAATCTATGAGGCATAATGAGTCTTTTGAACTGTTCATTTTTTTCCAAAAGTTTTTGGAAAATGTGGAAAAAAATGAAAACGCATTTTTTTTTACGCAAAGTTGTGCATTTATAAGATATTTCCAACACATAGCATGTACATAGCAAAAATGACACCCCACAATACATTCTGCTACTCCTCCTGAGTATTTCGATACCAAATGTGTGAGACTTTTACACAGCCTGGCCACATACAGAGGCCCAATATTGAAATAGCACCATCAGGCGTTCTAGGAGCATAAATTACACATCTCATTTCTCAACCACCTATTACACTTTTGAAGGCCCTGGAGCACCAGGACAATGGAAACGCCCACAAAGTGACCCCATTTTGGAAAGCTAACACCCCAACGTATAATCTATGAGGCATAATGAGTCTTTTGAACGGTTCATTTTTTTCCAAAAGTTTTTGGAAAATGTGGAAAAAAAATGAAAACGCATTTTTTTTACGCAAAGTTGTGCATTTATAAGATATTTCCAACACATAGCATGTACATAGCAAAAATGACACCCCACAATACATTCTGCTACTCCTCCTGAGTATTTCAATACCAAATGTGTGAGACTTTTACACAGCCTGGCCACATACAGAGGCCCAATATTGAAATAGCACCATCAGGCGTTCTAGGAGCATAAATTACACATCTCATTTCTCAACCACCTATTACACTTTTGAAGGCCCTGGAGCACCAGGACAATGGAAACGCCCACAAAGTGACCCCATTTTGGAAAGCTAACACCCCAACGTATAATCTATGAGGCATAATAAGTCTTTTGAACGGTTCATTTTTTTCCAAAAGTTTTTGGAAAATGTGGAAAAAAATGAAAACGCATTTTTTTTACGCAAAGTTGTGCATTTATAAGATATTTCCAACACATAGCATGTACATAGCAAAAATGACACCCCAAAATACATTCTGCTACTCCTCCTGAGTATTTCGATACCAAATGTGTGAGACTTTTACACAGCCTGGCCACATACAGATGCCCAATATTGAAATAGCACCATCAGGCGTTCTAGGAGCATAAATTACACATCTCATTTCTCAACCACCTATTACACTTTTGAAGGCCCTGGAGCACCAGGGCAATGGAAACGCCCACAAAGTGACCCCATTTTGGAAACCTAACACCCCAACGTATAATCTATGAGGCATAATAAGTCTTTTGAACAGTTCATTTTTTTCCAAAAGTTTTTGGAAAATGTGGAAAAAAATGAAAACGCATTTTTTTTACGCAAAGTTGTTCATTTATAAGATATTTCCAACACATAGCATGTACATAGCAAAAATGACACCCCAAAATACATTCTGCTACTCCTCCTGAGTATTTCTATACCAAATGTGTGAGACTTTTACACAGCCTGGCCACATACAGAGGCCCAATATTGAAATAGCACCATCAGGCGTTCTAGGAGCATAAATTACACATCTCATTTCTCAACCACCTATTACACTTTTGAAGGCCCTGGAGCACCAGGACAATGGAAACGCCCACAAAGTGACCCCATTTTGGAAAGCTAACACCCCAACGTATAATCTATGAGGCATAATAAGTCTTTTGAACGGTTCATTTTTTTCCAAAAGTTTTTGGAAAATGTGGAAAAAAATGAAAACGCATTTTTTTTACGCAAAGTTGTGCATTTATAAGATATTTCCAACACATAGCATGTACATAGCAAAAATGACACCCCAAAATACATTCTGCTACTCCTCCTGAGTATTTCGATACCAAATGTGTGAGACTTTTACACAGCCTGGCCACATACAGATGCCCAATATTGAAATAGCACCATCAGGCGTTCTAGGAGCATAAATTACACATCTCATTTCTCAACCACCTATTACACTTTTGAAGGCCCTGGAGCACCAGGACAATGGAAACGCCCACAAAGTGACCCCATTTTGGAAAGCTAACACCCCAAAGTATAATCTATGAGGCATAATGAGTCTTTTGAACTGTTCATTTTTTTCCAAAAGTTTTTGGAAAATATGGAAAAAAAATGAAAACGCATTTTTTTTACGCAAAGTTGTGCATTTATAAGATATTTCCAACACATAGCATGTACATAGCAAAAATGACACCCCAAAATACATTCTGCTACTCCTCCTGAGTATTTCGATACCAAATGTGTGAGACTTTTACACAGCCTGGCCACATACAGAGGCCCAATATTGAAATAGCACCATCAGGCGTTCTAGGAGCATAAATTACACATCTCATTTCTCAACCACCTATTACACTTTTGAAGGCCCTGGAGCACCAGGACAATGGAAACGCCCACAAAGTGACCCCATTTTGGAAAGCTAACACCCCAACGTATAATCTATGAGGCATAATGAGTCTTTTGAACGGTTCATTTTTTTCCAAAAGTTTTTGGAAAATGTGGAAAAAAAATGAAAACGCATTTTTTTTACGCAAAGTTGTGCATTTATAAGATATTTCCAACACATAGCATGTACATAGCAAAAATGACACCCCAAAATACATTCTGCTACTCCTCCTGAGTATTTCGATACCAAATGTGTGAGACTTTTACACAGCCTGGCCACATACAGAGGCCCAATATTGAAATAGCACCATCAGGCGTTCTAGGAGCATAAATTACACATCTCATTTCTCAACCACCTATTACACTTTTGAAGGCCCTGGAGCACCAGGACAATGGAAACGCCCACAAAGTGACCCCATTTTGGAAAGCTAACACCCCAACGTATAACCTATGAGGCATAATAAGTCTTTTGAATGGTTCATTTTTTTCCAAAAGTTTTTGGAAAATGTGGAAAAAAATGAAAACGCATTTTTTTTACGCAAAGTTGTGCATTTATAAGATATTTCCAACACATAGCATGTACATAGCAAAAATGACACCCCAAAATACATTCTGCTACTCCTCCTGAATATTTTGATACCAAATTTGTGAGACTTTTACACAGCCTGGCCACATACAGAGGCCCAATATTGAAATAGCACCATCAGGCGTTCTAGGAGCATAAATTACACATCTCATTTCTAAACCACCTATTACACTTTTGAAGGCCCTGGAGCACCAGGACAATGGAAACGCCCACAAAGTGACCCTATTTTGGAAACCTAACACCCCAACGTATAATCTATGAGGCATAATGAGTCTTTTGAACGGTTCATTTTTTTCCAAAAGTTTTTGGAAAATGTGGAAAAAAGTTGAAAACGCATTTTTTTTACGCAAAGTTGTGCATTTATAAGATATTTCCAACACATAGCATGTACATAGCAAAAATGACACCCCAAAATACATTCTGCTACTCCTCCTAAGTATTTCGATACCAAATGTGTGAGACTTTTACACAGCCTGGCCACATACAGAGGCCCAATATTGAAATAGCACCATCAGGTGTTCTAGGAGCATAAATTACACATCTCATTTCTCAACCACCTATTACACTTTTGAAGGCCCTGGAGCACCAGGACAATGGAAACGCCCACAAAGTGACCCCATTTTGGAAAGCTAACACCCCAACGTATAATCTATGAGGCATAATAAGTCTTTTGAAAGGTTCATTTTTTTCCAAAAGTTTTTGGAAAATGTGGAAAAAAATGAAAACGCATTTTTTTTACGCAAAGTTGTGCATTTATAAGATATTTCCAACACATAGCATGTACATAGCAAAAATGACACCCCAAAATACATTCTGCTACTCCTCCTGAATATTTCGATACCAAATGTGTGAGACTTTTACACAGCCTGGCCACATACAGAGGCCCAATATTGAAATAGCACCATCAGGCGTTCTAGGAGCATAAATTACACATCTCATTTCTCAACCACCTATTACACTTTTGAAGGCCCTGGAGCACCAGGACAATGGAAACGCCCACAAAGTGACCCCATTTTGGAAAGCTAAAACCCCAACGTATAATCTATGAGGCATAATGAGTCTTTTGAACGGTTCATTTTTTTCCAAAAGTTTTTGGAAAATGTGGAAAAAAATGAAAACGCATTTTTTTTACGCAAAGTTGTGAATTTATAAGATATTTCCAACACATAGCATGTACATAGCAAAAATGACACCCCAAAATACATTCTGCTACTCCTCTTGAGTATGGCGATACCACATGTGTGAGACTTTTACACAGCCTGGCCACATACAGAGGCCCAACATGCAAGGAACACCATCAGGTGTTCTATGGACACATAGCATTCACATACCAAGAATTACACCCCAAAATACATTATGCTGAGCAAAGAGTAAACAAAAGATTACCTGTGGTTGTAGTAGCGCAGTTGTACACAGGAGGATAGCACTGGTCCAGGCAGCAGACAGGGACTTGGTCAGCAAAAGCAAACGCAATCTTCCAGGCAACAGGCAGGAATACTGTCCATAGTCAGTACAGGCAGCAGGCAGGGATACTGTCCATATATAGTCCAGGGTCAGTGCAGGCAGAGATTGTCAGCAGTGCCAATATATTGGTCCTGGTAGTAGGCAGGTCCATGTGGTGTGGTCAGTTCATGCGACAGGCAGAGGCATGATGGCATAGGTCCTACAGGCAGCAGGGAGACATAGGGCCTCGTTCAGGACAGAATGGGGACAGGGGTAGAGGCTTCTCCCACCCAAATCTCTTTGAAGCCTCCGAGTCTCTAGACCCTGATCTAGGAATGAGAAAACAAATGAAATTGTTTTCTTCATCCAGAAAAACAATTCTGGAGCCCCTCACATATGTGAGACCCCTGTGTTCTGAATCCCACTAGTCCACTGGCAGGGTACAAGATCAGTCCAAGAGGCAGGCAAGAGGCATGGTCAAACAGTCCAGGGTCGGTTCCAGATCAGGCAGAGGTATGTACAGAATCGGTAGGCAGAAGCGTGGTTGAATAACAGTCCAGGGTCAGTTCCAGATCAGGCAGAGATATAAACAGAATCGGTAGGCAGAAGCATGGTCGAAAAACAGTCCAGGGTCAGTTCCAGATCAGGCAGAGATATAAACATAATCGGTAGGCAGAAGCATGGTCGAATAACAAGCCAGGGTCAGTTACAGAGCAAGCAGAGGCATAAGGGGTGTGAAGGCAGGAAGTGAGTGTTATGTTTACCATACTTCACTAATAATTTCGTGAAGTATGGTAACGGCGGAAACAGTCAACTATGCAGAGGCCTGGTTGGGAAGGACAGTGGGCACAATGATAAGTGGTGTCTCTTCTCACCCCTCGTTTGGAGCACACCCGGCATTTTTTTTGTCGTTTTTGGCCTGTTGGTCTGGGAGGGATTTTATCGGGAAAGTGGCGTTCAGAGAGTCTACTAATTACATCGGATCTAATGTTTTCTGGTGGGCCGTTCAGGTATATAAGGGCAGTGGTGATTTCCTCCTGGTAGCCAAGGAAGGGTTTGGGTCTGTCGGTGGAGTTGCGATAAATTACATAGGTGTTGTAAATGGCCAAATTAAATAAATAAATCGAAACTTTTTTGTACCACTGGTATGTTCTTCTGGTGGAAAGGTAGGGCTCGAGCATCTGGTCGTTGAAGTCGACACCCCCCATATACATGTTGTATTCATAGATACACGTCGGCTTTTGAATTGGGCCATGCCTCCTGCTGATCTCAACAAATGTGTTGTTGTGGATTGAAGAAAGCATGTAGACGTCCCTTCTGTCCCTCCACTTCACAGCCAGAATTTCCTCATTCCGTAAGCTCGCCGCCTCCCCTCTTCTTAACTTTTTGTTGACGAGGCTTTGAGGAAAGCCCTTCCGATTCGTCCTCACGGTGCCGCATGCTGGAGTCTTCTTGCTATGAAGGTTTCGGAACAGGGGCAGACTAGAATAGAAATTGTCCACATATAGATGGTAGCCTTTCTCCAGAAGTGGGTTTATGAGTTGCCAAACAACTTTCCCACTCGATCCGATATATTCTGGGCAATTAGGGGGATGTAGCTGGGTGTCCTTCCCTTCGTATACCATGAAGGCATAGGTATACCCTGTAGCACGATCGCACAACTTGTACATCTTCACACCCTTTTGGTGGGAATAAATTGTTTTAAGCCCAGCCTGCCAGAAAATTTGATAAGGGACTCATCCACACATATGTGTTGTCCTGGGGTAAACAACTGGGGGAAGATTTCTGAAAAATAATTTATTAGGGGCCGAATTTTAAAAAGCTTGTCAAAATTTGGGTGATTTCGGGGAGGGCACTGGATATTGTCGTTATAGTGAAGGAATCTCATAATCATGAGATATCTGGTCCTGGGCATTATTGAGGAAAAGATGGGCATGTGGTAGATGGGGAGGGTAGACCAATACGAACGTATTTGATTTTTTCTGTTTAGTCCCATACAGAACGTGAGGCCCAAAAAAATTTTAAACTCCTCCACTGTTAGGGCTCTCCATTCGTAGGGACGGGCATAAGAGGACATTGGGTTGCTTGCAATAAATTGTTGGGCATATAGGTTGCACTGGGCAACAATAGATGCAAGCATGTTCTCAGTAACAATAAGGTGGAAAAAGTCTATCGGGGAAAAATTTTCTGTGTCCACCTGGACTCCTGGCTGGGCAGTGAAAGGGGGAACGTTAGCTTCCCCTAAATTGGGTGGCAGCCACAAGGGGTTTTGAAGGGAATAGGGAAGGCTGGCATGGGACCTAACCCTTTGGGCCTGAGGTGACACCCCACTGGTACGTGGCCTTTGCCGAGGTACTGCGGTGCTGGTGGATGGCACCACGATGCTGGTGGATGGCACCGCGGTGCTGGTGGATGGCACTGCGGTGCTGGTGGATGGCACTGCCTCCTCACCAGTACGCCTTCATCTGGCGGGCGGACTCTCATCCTCCTCTGAGGCTGTCAGTGTACCACTGGTTAGGACAGGCTCGTAGTCCACGTCAGACTCAGAGTCGGAAAATGAGGAGGAATCAGAAGCGGAGAGCTCCCCGTTGCTCTTGTCGCCCGCAAGAATACTGTACGCCTCCTCAGCTGAATATACTCTTCTAGCCATTGTTGGTGATGACAGAAGGCACTGATGATAGCTGGCACTCTTACGTGGCACTGGTGACACTGATAACAGATGGCACGTGCACTGACGGGTGGTACTGACAGATGGTATTGACAGGTAGCACTGACAGGTAGCACTGACGGCAGGTGGAACTGATGGCAGGTGGAACTGACGGCAGGTGGAACTGACGGCAGGTGGCACTGACGGCAGGTGGTACTGGCAGATGGTACTGGCAGATGGCACTGGCAGATCTGACTGACAGATGGGACTGACAGAGGCACTGGCAGATGGCACTGGCACTGTCAGATGGCACTGGCAGATGGCACTGGCAGGTGGCTCAGGCAGATGGCACAGGCAGATGGCACTGGCAGATGGCACAGGCAGATCTGACTGACAGATGGGACTGACAGATGGGACTGACAGAGGCACTGGCACTCGCAGATGGCACTGGCAGATGGCACTGGCACTGGCAGATGGCACTGGCAGATGGCACGGGCAGATGGCACGGGCAGATCTGACTGACAGATGGGACTGACAGAGGCACTGGCACTGGCAGATGGCACTGGCACTGGCAGATGGCACTGGCAGATGGCACGGGCAGATGGCACGGGCAGATGGCACTGTCAGATGGCACAGGCAGATGGTACAGGCAGGTGGCACGGGCAGATCTGACTGACAGATGGGACTGACAGATGGGACTGACAGAGGTACTGGCACTGGCAGATGGCACTGGCACTGGGAGATGGCACGGGAAGATGGCACGGGCAGATGGCACGGGCAGATGGCACTGGCAGATGGCACTGGCAGATGGCTGATATGTTGGCACAGTGTGTGTGTTTTACTCACAGTAACTCACAGTAAGCCTCTCTCAGTAACACAGATCGCTCTCCCTCCTCACACGCTGTCTCTGTGTGAGGAGGGAGATGCGGCAATGAGAGATGATCTCATATGTTTACATTTGAGATCATCTCTCATTGGCAGAGCGATCGCGCTGAAAACGGCCGCTATGATTGGCCGTTTTCAGCGATCTGTGACTGGCTGTGTCCAAGGGACACGGCCAGCACAAAACTTCCCCGATGCGCGCCCGCGGGAGCGCGCAACGCGGAAGTAAACAGGAGGACGTCCAGGGACGCCCTCCCGGCAGATAGCGTCCGCACTGCAGCCGTCTTTCGGCTATAGCGCGGGCGCAAAGTGGTTAAACAAAGATCAGCCTTTGAAAAAATACAAACATAAAATCTAAAAGAAAAATGGCTTTAAATAAAAAAAAAAAAAATTATGTCACATGTGACAAATAACAATATATTCAGGGAATCCCAAGAAAAAAAAAAATATAAGTTTGTGAGAAGTCTGTGTGAATATGAGCAGCAAAACTACTTAATTCTTGTCACATTATAAAGAAGAAGAGAGTGCGCTGTATTAAACCATTTTTAACATTGCAACGTGACGAAAGTGCTGTATCCATTGCGAACGCTAATTTTACCAGACCGAGCTGTTCCGTGTCGGAATTTCTCCTGAGCATGCGTGGCACTTTGTGCGTCGGAACAGGCCACACACGGTCGGAATTGACGCGATCGGATATTGTTGTCGGAAAATTTTATAGCCTGCTCTCAAACTTTGTGTGTTGGAAAATCCGATGGAAAATGTCCGATGGAGCCCACACACGGTCGGAATGTCCGACAGCACGCTCCGATCGGACATTTTCCATCGGAAAATCCGACCGTGTGTACGGGGGGCATTACAGGTGGGAGGAGAGTCAGATTAGGAGTACATTCACTGTTAAGTGAAGGTCCATTTTAACTAGCTGAGCCTAAAACCTGACAGCTGGCTTATAATGCCTGTGCATGTATACAATCATTGCATAATTGCATTCATTAGCCCATGACAATCTGTGACAGTACATTTTTGCTTGCTTTGCTGTGACTTTCACAGAGTCAGACAGTGACATATTAAGGACTGCTGATAATGTCTTTGAAAAAATGAATGCATGTATTGTAAAAGCAAGTAGATACAAAAACATGTATTTCAACACTTGTCATGAAAGAATTATGTAATCTGTCATTGATGCCCTCCTGTCACACATTTGCAAGAAGTCAGAGAATCAGCATAATACCAAGATGACCAGAATTTTCACAGTCATAGTCGTAGTACGTGGCTGGGAGGAGGAAGTTCCAGATGCTGTCACCCTGAGTGACCCCGAGGAGTCTGCTTCTCAAGCCTCTGCAAATTTGAGGCGCATGGGCAACCTCATGCTTTAAAGCCTGCGAAAGGACCCAAGGATACGTGGCATAAAGGAGAAGGATGATTACTGGTTGGACACCCTCCTTGACCACCGTTATAAGAGGAAGGTCTCAGAACTCACCCTGCCCCCACAGAGAGTGCAGAAGATAAAATCTCTTGATGACACGTTAAAGAGGATTTTATTGAATGTTTTTCCTGACTCCAGTAGATTACAGTGTCATGGAAAATGTCATTTTGAGTCTTCTGTTGGTCAAGAGAGGAGCGTTGGAGAAGGCATCCGTCTAAGTGAGGCATTTTGGAATTTTTTTAGTCCTCGCTGCCCAGGGCTGTCGGCTTTAACGTCCCATCGGCAGCGTCTGCATCACAGAGATGGAGAGCTTTCCAGCTGACAATCCACTGACTTACTGGGTCATAAGAATAGACCACAGGCCAAAACTTGCCAGGCATGCTATTGAGTTGTTGGGCTGCCCTGCATCCAGCGTGCTTTCAGAATGGGCATTCAGTGCTGCAGGGGGTTTCGTTACCGATCATAGAACGCGTCTGTCCACAGAGTCAGTGGACCGTTTGACTTTTATAAAAATGAATCAATGCTGGATTATCAGCTATGAAGCCCCAGATGCCGAGGTCATTGATTAAGCCTTTTTGGGATGTGGAATCTCTGGAGGACTTCGAGGCTGCCTAGCTTTGAGGGTGTTCAATCATTTCATCTGGAAGAATGTTTTTGCTATAGGTTTCATGGGCACAATTAACACACAAAGACCAATTTTTCAGAACCTGTTTGACAGGTGCATATAATTGCAATTTTTTTTGCCTTCATAAAGAACACCTCTATAGGGTTTCGGTGGGATGGCACCCCGACACGCAAAGACCAATTTTGCAGCACCTGTTTAACAGGTGCATATCATTGCAATTTTTTTGGCCTTCATCAAGAACACCTCTATAGGGTTAAGGTGGGATGTCGTCCCAACACCCAAAGAGTAATTTTTCTGCACCTGTTTTTTCTGCATTTTCACTGTGTTCAAAAGGTCTGGCGCGAACTGAACAGGGGTCCGTTTAGCCCATCCCTACTACACATTTGCGAGATTGCGCTGTGCTGTCAGATTGGCAAGAATTGCAGAAGTAGGAGTGGGTACCTGTCAGAAAAAAAAACTATTAGAGGTGGGAGGATAGTCAGATTAGGAGTACATTCACTGTTAAGTGAAGGTCCATTTTAACTAGCTGAGCTAAAAACCTGACAGCTGGCTTATAATGCATGTGCATGTACACAATCATTGCATAATTGCATTCATTAGCCAATAGCAATCTGAGACAGTACATTTTTCCTTGCTTTGCTGTGACTTTCACAGAGCCAGACAGTGACATATTAAGGACTGCTGATAATGTCTTTGAGAAAATTAATGCATGTATTGTAAAAGCAAGTAGATACAAAAACATGTATTTCGACACTTGTCATGAAAGAATTATGTAATCTGTCATTGCTGCCCTCCTATCACACATCTGCAAGAAGTCAGAGAATCAGCATAATACCAAGATGACCAGAATTTTCACAGTCATAGATGGCTTCTGATTTCATTCTTGATAGATTTCCTTAACAAATTGTAACAGGACGTACAGTTTATTGTAACTCAAGGTAATATTTTATTATTTCCCATTGTTTTTTCTTGGTTGATAGTCAGAAATTTCTGTTAGATTTATACATTGGTGAAGGCTGCTGCTTGCAAATTAAGTAAATAAAGAAATGGGGCGTGGGGTTTTACTTCCCAGAACTTATTTGCTTGTTCCTATGGTAGAGTGTTCTTTGAAAGCTCTAAATAGAACGTGATAAGAAATAATGATCAAAGGTTAACACTTAATGCACACATTTACAACTTGGGTCCCAAGTAGGGATGAGCTTCAAGTTCGAATCGAACCCATGTTCGACTCGAACATCGCATGTTCGACTGTTCGCCGAATTTCGAACGTTATGAGCCGATCACGCCAAATTCGAGTGGTGCGTCATGGCCCATAATTCACTGCTGCATCGCAGTGCATTGCTGGCTGATTATTGGCCAAGCATGCACTATGAAACACATGCTTGGCCCATCACAGCCCAGCTGTACAGAGAGCTGTAATTGGCCAAAGCCAGGGTTGCTTTGGCCAATTATTGCTCAGGGGGTTTAGTACACGCCCCACACTATATCAGGCCGCCTGCGTGGCGGCCTTGTGTAGTGTGTTGCGGCAGAGAGATAGAGAGACAGTGTCATTTGATTTAAGTTAGGGTAGGCAGGCAAGTCAGTTAGCTGCACTTACAGTGTATTGTGTATATATATATATATATATATATATTATGCACCCTAGGTGTTGTGTATATATATATATATATATATATATATATATATATATATATATATATACACACACTGTATTCATTTTAGCTAGATCCATTCCTGTTATTCTCTTCCTACTGACAGGCAAGCAGATGTTTTTACAGTATTTACAGCTACCTGAAGAAAATTGCTGGTGTTCTTCTGTTCCTATTAGTCCTATTAGCTGCAGTACTTACAGTTAGTGTAGTGCATCCTCTGCACAGTGTGCACCTAAAGCTACCCGAAGTGAAGAAAATTGGTGGTGTTCTTCTGATCCTATTAGTACCACAGGCAGCTGCAGCATTTACAGTTAGTGTAGTGCATCCTCTGCACAGTGTGCACCTAAAGCTACCTGAAGAAAATTGGTGGTGTTCTTCTGATCCTATTAGTACCGCAGGCAGCTTCAGTATTTACAGTTAATGTAGTGCGTTCTCTGCACAGTGTGCACCTAAAGCTACATGAAGACAATTGCTGTTGTTCGGATCCTATTAATACCACAGGCAGGCAGCTACAGTATTTACAGTTAGTGTACTGCGTCCTCTGCACAGTGTGCACCTAAAGCTACCTGAAGACAATTGGTGTTATTCTGATCCTATTAATACCACAGGCAGGCAGCTGCAGTATTAACAGTTAGTGTACTGTGTCCTCTGCACAGTGTGCACCTAAAGCTACCTGAAGAAAATTGGTGGTGTTCTTCTGATCCTATTAGTACCACAGGCAGACAGCTGCAGTATTTACAGTTAGTGTACTGCGTCCTCTGCACAGTGTGCACCTAAAGCTACCTGAAGAAAATTGGTGGTGTTCTGATCCTATTAGTACCACAGGCAGGCAGCTGCAGTATTTACAGTTAGTGTACTGCGTCCTCTGCACAGTGTGCACCTAAAGCTACCTGAAGACGATTGCTGTTGTTCTGATCCTATTAATACCACAGGCAGGCAGCTACAGTATTAACAGTTAATGTACTGTGTCCTCTGCACAGTGTGCACCTAAAGCTACCTGAAGAAAATTGGTGGTGTTCTTCTGATACTATTAGTACCACAGGCAGGCAGCTGCAGTATTTACAGTTAGTGTACTGTGTCCTCTGCACAGTGTACACCTAAAGCTACCTGAAGACAATTGCTTTTGTTCTGATCTTATTAATACCACAGGCAGGCAGGTACAGTATTTACAGTTAGTGTACTGTGTCCTCTGCACAGTGTGCACCTAAAGCTACCTGAACACAATTGTTGGTGTTCTCATACTAATAATACTACAGGCAGGCAGTTGATTCTGCTAGCTGCAGTATCAGTATATATATATATATATATATACACATCCCAGCTTTGTGCAGCTACATCTCACTGCAGGCCATTAGTATGTCTGGAAGGCCAACAAGGAGAGGCAGACAGTCATAAGCCAATAAAAGAGGGCAAGCAGGCTCTGTGTCTAGAGGCAACAGTGCTGGTCGTGGAGACAGAGTGGATGACCAAGCCGTCCTCATCCTCCTCATCCTCTCTCACCCAGGCTCAGGGTACTTTGTCTGGCAAAGCAGCTGCCAATGCGGCCTCTTCCCTCAGCTCAATGGCATCAGTAACTCCTTCCCTAGCCCCACCATGTCCTCCTGAGGAGTCCCCAGAACTGTTTGACCACAGTGTTGGGTACATGCTCCAGGAGGATGCCCAGCGTTTTGAAGGCTCTGATGATGGTACCCAGCTAGAGAAAGGCAGTAACGTGAGCCCAGAGAGAGGGGGTGCCCAAGAAGGACAGCAATTTGGCAGTCATGTTCCCCCAGCTGCAGCATACTGCCAGGTTTGCTCCAGTGATGAGGAGGGAGGGGATGATGAGGTCACTGACTTCACGTGGGTGCCTGATAGGAGAGAGTAGGGGGAGGAGGCACATCTCCAACGATGCAGGATGCCCTCCTGGGGCCAGCTTAAGGGCAGCACACTGACTGCATCATACCATAGAGCTTTGCATGTGCAGATCGCTGCTGTCTCTGCTCGTTATTCCAAAAGTTCTTTGGTGTGGTCCTTTTTTGAGATGAGTGCATCAGATCCCACCGCTGCTATTTGCAACATATGTCTCAAGCGTATCTCGCGTGGCCAAAACATCACCTACTTGGGCACCACATGCTTGACCAGACATATGTTGACCTGCCATGCAGTTCTTTGGCAAGCGTACCTAAAAGACCCACACCAAAGAACAAAGCGGACCTCTCCTTGCTCCTCATCAGCTGGGATTTCCAACCCCACTATACCTTCAGTCCTCTCTAAAACCTGCACTGAGAGGAATGAAGGTGTAGAATTAGTTGTGTCACAGCCAAGTACTTGCGTGCAATCTGCTATCGGTACACAGACTTCAGATTGTACCAGGCAAATTTCCCTGCCCCAGCTGCTGCACCAATGAAAGAAGTTCACTCCCAGCCATCCACATGCCCAGCGGTTGAATGCTAGCTTGGCTAAATTGCTAGCACTTCAACTGCTGCCTTTTCAGTTGGTAGACTCTGCCCCCTTCCGTGAGTTTGTGGAATGTGCGTTTCCTCAGTGGCAGTTTCCCATACGCCAAATTTTCTCATGGAAGGCTATTCCGGCTCTCTACTGGCATGTGGAAGGCAATGTCTTGGCCTCGTTGGACAGGGCGGTCAGCGGTAAGGTGCATATTACCGCAGACTCATGGTCCAGCAGGCATGGACAGGGATGTTACCTATCTTTCACCGCGCACTGGGTGACTCTTCTGGCAGCTGGGAAGGATGCAGGACAGGGTGCAATAGTGTTGGAGGTTGTTCCGCCACCACGCCTCCAAAATTCTACTAGTGGTGATTCTGCCACACCTCTCTCCTCCACCCCCTCCTCTTCTTCTTCACCCATGGCCTCTTCCTGTGCTGATTTGTCCTCGGAACCAGCGGTGCTCCGTAGGCATTCAAGGAGCTACGCAGGCAAAAAGATGCCATGCGGTGCTTGAGCTGGTGTGCTTGGGGGACAGGAGCCACACTGGGGCAGAGATTCTGTCAAATCTGCAGGGGCAGGTTCAGAGGTGGTTGACGCCACGCCAGCTTAAGGCAGGTATAGTGGATTCGCGACAATGGCACTAACCTCCTCCCCGCCCTCCGACAGGGACAACTGACCCATGTGCCCTGTTTGGCTCACGTCCTTAACTTGGTGGTGCAGCGGTTCTTGGGCAGGTACCCGGGCTTACAGGATGTCCTGAGGCAGGCCAGGAAAGTCTGTGTGCATTTCCGCAGGTCATATAATGCCAGTGCTTGGCTGGTTGACCTCCAAAAGGAATTTAACCTGCCGAAGAACTGCCTAATCTGTGACATGCCCACCAGGTGGAACTCAACGTTGGCCATGCTGCAGCGGCTGCACACACAGCAGAGGGCCATCAATGAGTACCTATGCGACTATGGCACCAGGACAGGGTCAGGGGACCTTGTTTTTTTTCCCCATGCCAGTGGGCTATGATCAGGGATGCATGCACTGTCCTTTCACCATTTGAGGAGGTTACGAGGATGGTGAGCAGTTACAGTGCATGCATCAGTGACACTGTCCCTCTTGTCCACCTGTTGGAGTACACGCTGCGTGGAATAATGGACAGGGCACTTGAGGCAGAACAGAGAGAGGAAGAGGAGGACTTCCTTAGCTCTCAAGGCCCCCTTTATCCAGACAGTGTTCCTGTGTGCCCGCTGATCACACAGGAAGAGGACTAGGAGGAGGAGGAGGATTGTGTCAGCATGGAGGTGGAGCCTGGCACTCAGCATCAGCAGCAGTCTTCACAGGATCATTTACAGTCCCAGTTAAGAAACCCAAGGACTTATTCGTGGCTGAGAGGAGGTGGTTGCGGATCATGTCGTCCTTAGTGATCCAGAGGACTCTGGACCGAATGCCTCAGCAAACCTACGCTGCATGGCCTCCCTGATCCTGCAAAGCCTGCGGAAGGATCCTTGTATTCGTGGTATCAAGGGGAGGGATGATTACTGGCTGGCAACCCTCCTTCATACACACTACAAGGGTAAGGTTGCGGACCTTATCTTGCCATCGCAGAGGGAGCAGAGGATGAAACATCTTCGGGAGGCCTTGCAGAAAGGTTTATGCAACGCATTTCCAGAGCCTGGGAGGTTACCATTTCCTGGTCCTCCTGGGTAACGTGTTGCTGAGGCTTTGGCCAGTCACAGAAAGAGCGGTGGAGAAGGTGGCCGTCTGACCGATGCGTTCAGACAATTTTTTAGTCCGCAGCCCCAAGGTCTGATTGGTTCCAGAAACCATCGCCAGTGTCTGATTCTCATGGTGCAGGATTACCTAGGGGCAAGATAAGACTTGGACACCTTTCCCACCGAAAATCCTCTGGGTTACTGGGTCTTGAGGATGGATCACTGGCCAGAGCTTGCACAGTATGCAATTGAGCTACTGGCCTGTCCTGCATCCAGCGTTCTTTCGGAATGCACATTCAGTGCTGTTGGAGGCTTTGTAACCGATCACAGGGTGCGCCTGTCCACCGAATCGGTCGATCGGCTGACCTTCATAAAAATAAATCAGTCTTAGCTCCCTGGTTTCATTAAGAGACAGACTAGTGCAATTCAAAATAGTGCATAGAGCATACTTTACACCATATAGACTTCATAAAATGAAACCTGAACACTCGGTGGAGTGCTGGAGGTGTCACACCTCACCGGGAGACTTTACACATATTTTTTGGACCTGCCTTATCATTCGGCGGTATTGGACTGAGGTGCTAGACATGATTAATCTGGTGGCCTCAGTTACAACGCCGACGACGATGGAGGTGTGCCTTCTGGGCCTGGTGGGGACAATGGTGCCAACAGTGGTGAAAAGAACCTTGATTGGGCTGATGCTCTTCTATGCCCGGAAAAACATTGCTATGCACTGGAAAAAACCTACGGTACCTTCCTTAGCCCAATGGAAGCGTCTCATAAATGAAAGTCTTCCATTATACAAAGACACATATATAAATAGAGGATGTCCCCAGAAATATGACAAAATTTGGCGTGCCTGGCTTGCTGAACCAACTACGGTTTGAAGGCTGAGGGAAGTGAATATTGAATAAGGTATACATATAATCACATCAATAAAAACATTTCCAATTGTGCCTAAGAAGGAGAGTGGAGGATACTGTGCATGACTAAGATATAACAAACTTTAAAAAAGGGGGAAGAGACACCAGTAATCCTAGTTGCCTAGCAGCACTCCGACTAAAAACGTACATGAAGCCATAAATGACTTGAAACCTATTAAGCATACAGACAACTGATAAGCACTGATGTTGATGTTTATGTAAGATTTTGTTATCTTTATTTTTCTTTGTTTGTTTGTCCAAAAATACAATAAAAAAGATTAAAAAAATAAATAAATAAATCAGTCTTGGATCACCAGCTACCAAGCACCTGATGCTGATGTAACCAATTGATTTTTTTTTTAATGTGAGATCCCTTCAAGACTGCCTATGCTGATGCTGAGTTACTATCCTGTTATGTTGAGTCACAATCCTCTTCCTCCTCAATTTTCATGCTGATGACTTGTAAGAACATTGTTGGTTCTGGGCACCGCCACCAGTGGCCAAGGCCCAATTTTTCTGACCCTGTTTAACAGGGGCGTATAATTACAATTTTTGATGCAATACTTTGTAGCAGGGCTCATTCCTGCACTCCAACTATAGTATCTGTAAGGGTTGCAGTTTTGTGGCACCAGCACCAGTGCCCAAAGCCCAATTTTTCAGCCCCTGTTTAACAGGGGCATATAATTACAACTTTTGATGCAATACTTTGCAGTAGGGCTCATTCATGCGCTCCAATTATAGCATCTGTGAGGGGTTGCAGTGTTGTGGCACCAGCGCCTAAGGCCCGATTTTTCTGCCCCTGTTCAACAGGGACATTCCAATTCTTGATCTAACATTTCACAGCAGGGCCCATTCCTGCGCCCACCAAGAGTAACTGTGAGGGCTTACAGTAATGTGGTAACACCACCACCACCACCACCAACACCACCACCAAAGGCCCAATTTTTCTGCCCCTGTTCAACAGGTGCATGTAATTACAATTCTTGATATAATATTTCACAGCGGGGCCCGTTCCAGCGCCCACCAAGAGTAACTGTGAGGGCTTACAGTGTTGTCGCAACACCAACACCCAAGGCCCCAATTTCTGCAGGGTATATAGGGCAGGCCCCTACTTTCAAACATCCAACTTACAAACGACTCCTACTTGCAAATGGAAGGAGGCAACAGGAAGTGAGATGAAATCAACAACTAGGAAGGGAAATTCTCTCCTGTAAGAGTTAATATGGGAAAATCCTCTTCACTGATGCTTTATCACCAATCCTTGTTTCACTAAAAACCCCAAATTAAAAAAAAAATTGTCATTGGGACAGAAAGTGAGGCAAAATCTTCTGAAGAGGTGCACAGACAGCAAAACAAATGTTACAGGGGTGATAACCCTTCCCTATGTTTTCCAAAAAGCTTAAAAATAGATTTTTCGGGTGGAGCTACACTTTAAAAATGTACCAGTTCAAAATTACAAACAGATTCTACTTAACAACAAACCTACTGTCCCCGTCTTGTTTGCACCGCCTGTATACTGCTGTTCAGAGTATATATGGCCAGGGGGCCCCACGCCTTTCCTTTTTTTAATTTTGGTGGGGGGTTCCCCTTAATATCCATACAAGACCCAAAGGGCCTGGTAATGGACTGGGGAGTGGGGGGTACCAATGCCATTTGTCTCACTGATTTTCATCCATGTTGCTGGGACCCGACATTACATTAAAGCCGCAAGCAGTTTTAACCACTTTAGCCCCGGAGCATTATGCTGCATAAGGACCAGAGGACTTTTTCCAATTTGGCACTGCGTCGCTTTAACTGCTAATTTCGCGGTCATGCAATGCTGTACCCAAACGAAATTTGCGTCCCTTTCTTCCCACAAATAGAGCTTTCTTTTAATGGTATTTGATCACCTCTGCCGTTTTTATTTTTTGCGCTATAAACGGAAAAAGAGCGAAAATTTTGAAAAAAAATGATATTTTCTACTTTTTGTTATAAAAAAAATCCAATAAGTGTAAGGCTGACCGCAGGTCAGCCTGTAATTGTAGGAGGAGTCAGGCTGCATAAAGCCTGCCCTCCTTCTTCTCCTTCCTGTGGTCGTAGGATCTCGTGTCGACAGGGCACTTCCGGGTCAGGGCAGGTCACGGCAGATCACTTCCTGTTTTCGGCTTGCAGGGCGGCAGCATGGTCGGCTGCAAGGTTCTCTTTTGGTTCTCTCTCCCGGTGGTCGCGGTTCCGGTAGGTGTGGGCGGGTGGCATCAATGGAGGATCCACATCAGATGCCACCCGTCCCGCTCAGGTGCCAGCCTGGGCTGGGGGGGGGGCTGGAAAGAGAAAGTGTTAGACGGCAGATGGGATATAAAGGAGAGAGAGAGAGTGGGATGCTCTGTCTCCTTATATGGCCAAATGATACGGAAGACTCCCGGGGCGCTGCGATCCGAGTCTGCTTGTATACACCGCACACCCGCCCGGATACACCGCCAGTGACACCGCTACCACCAGTGATACCGCCAACCAGGTATTGTGTATTCTGTCTGATCGCACACAGGACTGAGCATTTACCATCAGCTCCAGCATCCGTGCTTTGTACTAGTGCACATGGGTTGTGTCAGTGGGCTCCAGGTGTGTGTGCGGGTCCTGGGCATACATGGGAGTGTTATACTGAGCATACATGGAGGTATATAGTGAGGGCAGGTGACAGCAGATACAGCCTGTAGATCCATCTTATACTAGATGGCATAGGAGATTTATTCATGATGATTGGTGTCAGGCTGACATCTGGTTTTAATTCATTCCAATCATTGTACGGAGCTTGATGTGTGGAGGTTATTCATAAGCGGAGGATTTTTGGTGCAGATGAAGAAATCCATTTCTTTTTTGTGTCGATTTTTTTATCTGCTCCTCCACATGGGAGCCGCCATTTCGGTACTCGCACTGTGGGGGAAAGGGATCAGCTGTGGTATTGCTAGGATATTTATGTTTTAAAGCGGATGGGGGTGTCCATGGTTCAGTCTCCTGTCAGGGCAGCCTACGGGGGCTGCCTTTTCACCTACATGGGGCCACGCTACTAGCAGCCGGTTACCTCATGCCACGCACGCATAAACATAGGGTTCAGGGGTTATTCAGGCTGTGGGGTTGTAATGACACTTGCTCATCGCCTGTCATCTCATGATATTCTGTGGGGGTCCTTTGGGGGCATGGAAAATTACGAGTTCTCATGTAATTTATGGTTTTCTCATGCATGTTACGGTTCATGCGTTCACAATTTCTCGGTTATTTTACGGTTTTCATGCAATTTACGGTTTCGCATGCATTTTACGGTTTTCATGCAATTTACGGTTGCTTTTGCAGGTTAGTTTCGCATGCAATTTACGGTTCTCGTGTTTTTTACGGTTTCTCATGTGATTACAGTTTCTCATGCACTTTACGGTTGCCCGTGCCTTTTACGGGTTCTCATGCATGCAGTTTCACAGTGTTCTCATGCAGTTTCACAGTGTTCTCATGCAATTTCACAATGTTCTCATGCAATTTCACAATGTTCTCATGCAATTTCACAGTGTTCTCATGCAATTTTACAGTGTTCTCATGCAATTTTTCACTTCTTATGCCTTTTCATGTTTTCTTACATTCCTCATGTTTTCACGTTTTTCCCATGCTTCTCTCGTTTTCTCATGTGTCTTACGTTCATGTCATATGTTTTTATGTCACAGCTTTTCGTTTGCTGCATTTCCGTTAGCTAGTGCTCACATTCAGGGTCTGTCACGTCTACAGATCCGTACGGGCTGAGGTTTCGTTTTAATTGATTGTTGTCCCACAATCTTCTCGCCTGTTTTCCATACGTCATACGTGCATGTTCACTATTACACATTTACTTCTACCCACCACGGTCTGTGGGTACCTTAGCCCTGAGTGTTCGTTTTTAATTTCCTGTCCTGGCGCTGCAGGTTGCTCGGGCTCGCTCACTGCATACAGTAGGGGGGTGTAATCATTAGGTTCACATTCTTGCGCTATTGGTCTTGTCATTTCTGTACCCACATCATCATATTTGTCAGGTACCAGGGGTGTTATGTCTTGGGCTGGTTGTCTGTAATGTTATCTGGTTGCTTTCAAACAGCTGGGTTTCTACCACTGCAGATTACCCATCACGTCTATGGGTTGACAGATTGAGGTGATCGTTTTTAATTGGCTTGTTCGGTGGCAAGTCTTATCTGTTCTTACGCTGTTTATGTATTTCGTACAAACTCACGTTTCTCATGCAAGTTACGTTTCTCATGCAAGTTACGTTTCTCATGCAATTTACGTTTCTCATGCAATTTACGTTTCTCATGCAATTTACGTGTCTCATGCAATTTACGTGTCTCTTGCAATTTGTTGTTTCTATGATAAACCCACATTTTTATGTTTCTCTTGTTTTTCCAGGTTTCTCATGTTTTCCCAAGGTTACTCTCGTTCTCATGTTTCTCACGCTGTTCATCAATTCACGTTCTCGCGCTACCGGTGTTTCTCATGTAGTTTGCGGTTTCTTGCAGCCTCGATGCTTAGGCTGCTCACGTTTCGTCAGCTCGCGCAATGCATGTGTTTCGTTCCTTCACGCAGCTTACGTTCTTGGCGCAGGTTCTCAGTATGCTCACGTTTCTCTCGTAGTTCATGTTGCTGTCCCAGTGGCGTGTCACTTACGCGGAGTAGGTTACCCAGGGGACTGCGGTTCTTCCCTGTCCAAATGCACATGACCTTTTATTTCCTAGCTACATTTGGCTAGGGTTGGCAGAAGCATGGAACTATTGGTAAGTCAGCCATGGCAGCTCCAGCAGCCTTTACGGGCTCAGGGGCTTTAGTGGATTCCGAATTTTCTCAGTCTCTAGGCCAGTATCAGTAGGCTTCCTACTTGGTTTGGTTTTTGCCTCTTTTAACTCATATCGGCACGGCATTGTCGGGGCGTATCTGGTTTGGACTCAGCACTTCATGTTGTTGGTAGACCCCGACAGATTTTTCTTTATTTGCTGTACATTCTATTAAGCCATCCTCAGGATTCCTGAAGAGTAGCCCTCCTGCTGTGATCAGCAGACTTCTCATCATGGGTCATATTTTCCCTGTCGTATCTATCACATTCTCATGGTCTCCTTCGTGTTGGGTACCAGCTCGGTGCTCAAGGCAGGCCTATACCCGGCTTTTTGGGTCATAAGAGATAGGAGCAGCTTCTGCGTATTTGTGCCAGGGACCCCAGCCTGTATTGGGTAGGTGGAGGTTGTCTTGTTTCTCTGGGCTTGGACCAGAGCCACTTTTTGAGATACCACAAGCGTTTGTTAATTTGGTAGATTATACGTCATTTCAGTGGGTAATAATTTGGCATCATATTCATCCTACTGGTCATTTTTGCCCCCTTTCAGGCATACTGACCACTTGACCCAGGCACAACTCAGGTCTATGTTCTTTGTTGCTCTTTGTTCCTTTCCTACACTATCCACAGATTGACTCCGAGTACAAGTGTAAGGCTGACCGCAGGTCAGCCTGTAATTGTAGGAGGAGTCAGGCTGCATAAAGCCTGCCCTCCTTCTTCTCCTTCCTGTGGTCGTAGGATCTCGTGTCCCACCCACCCATTCCCTTTTTCTTTTTCATTTTATTTCAATTCATACTTGGGTATGCCCCCTTTCAGGCATACTGACCACTTGACCCAGGCACAACTCAGGTCTATGTTCTTTATTGCTTTTTGTTCCTTTCCTACACTATCCACAGATTGACTCCGAGTACAAACTCAATTTTAGTCATACATTTAGGCCAAAATGTATTCGGCCACATGTCTTTGGTAAAAAAAATGTCAATAAGCGTATATTTATTGGTTTGCGCAAAAGTTATAGCGTCTACAAACTAGGGTACATTTTCTGGAATTTACACAGCTTTTAGTTTATGACTGCCTATGTCATTTCTTGAGGTGCTAAAATGGCAGGGCAGTACAAACCCCCCCAAATGACCCCATTTTGGAAAGTAGACACCCCAAGGAAATTGCTGAGAGGCATGTTGAACCCATTGAATATTTATTTTTTTTTGTCCCAAGTGATTGAATAATGACAAAAGAAAAAAAAATTTACAAAAAGTTTACACTAAATGATATATTGCTCACACAGGCCATGGGCCTATGTGGAATTGCACCCCAAAATACATTCAGCTGCTTCTCCTGAGTATGGGGATACCACATGTGTGGGACTTTTTGGGAGCCTAGCTGCGTACGGGGCCCTGAAAACCAATTACCGCCTTCAGGATTTCTAAGGGTGTAAATTTTTGATTTCACTCTTCACTGCCTGTCACAGTTTCGGAGGCCATGGAATGCCCAGGTGGCACAAAAGCCCCCCAAATGACCCCATTTTGGAAAGTAGACACCCCAAGCTATTTGCTGAGAAGCATGGTGAGTATTTTTCAGCTCTCATTTGTTTTTGAAAATGAAGAAAGACAAGAAAAAACATTTTTTTTTTTTCAATTTTCAAAACTTTGTGAAAAAAAGTGAGGTCTGCAAAATACTCACTATACCTCTCAGCAAATAGCTTGGGGTGTCTACTTTCCAAAATGGGGTCATTTGGGGGGGTTTTGTGCCACCTGGGCATTCCATGGCCTCCGAAACTGTGATAGGCAGTGAAGAGTGAAATCCAAAATTTACGCCCTTAGAAAGCCTGAAGGCAGTGCTTGGTTTTCGGGGTCCCGTACGCGGCTAGGCTCCCAAAAATTCTCACACATGTGGTATCCCCGTACTCAGGAGAAGCAGCAGAATGTATTTTGGGGTGTAATTTCACATATTCCCATGGCATGTTTGAGCAATATATCATTTAGTGACAACTTTGTGCAAAAAAAAAAAAAATTTGTCTCTTTCCCACAACTTGTGTCACAATATAAAATATTCCATGGACTCGACATGACTCTCAGCAAATAGCTTGGGGTGTCTACTTTCCAAAATGGGCTCATTTGGGGAGGTTTGAACTGTCCTGGCATTTTATGCACAACATTTAGAAGCTTATGTCACACATCACCCACTCTTCTAACCACTTGAAGACAAAGACCTTTCTGACACTTTTTGTTTACATGAAAAAATTATTTTTTTTTGCAAGAAAATTACTTTGAACCCACAAACATTATATATTTTTTTAAAGCAAATGCCCTACAGATTAAAATGGTGGGTGTTTAATTTTTTTTCACACAGTATTTGCGCAGCGATTTTTCAAACGCATTTTTTGGGGAAAAAAAAACACTTTTTTAAATTTTAATGCACTAAAACACACTATATTGCCCAAATGTTTGATGAAATAAAAAAGATGATCTTAGGCCGAGTACATGGATACCAAACATGACATGCTTTACAATTGCGCACAAACATGCAGTGGCAACAAAAAAAATACATTTTTAAAAGCCTTTAAAAGCCTTTACAGGTTACCACTTTAGATTTACAGAGGAGGTCTACTGCTAAAATTACTGCCCTCGATCTGACCTTCGCCTTAGTGTGAGAGCAGGGGGTGACGGGGTGCTTTTTTTTTTTTTTTTTTTTTTTTTTTTTTCCTTTATTATTTTTTAGCTTTTTTATCTTATTTTTAAACTGTTCCTTTCATTTTTTTTTATTTTTTTTTAATCATTTTTATTGTTATCTCAGGGAATGTAAATATCCCCTATGATAGCAATAGGTAGTGACGGGTACTCCTTTTTTTGAAAAAATTGGGGTCTATTAGACCCTAGATCTCTCCTCTGCCCTCAAAGCATCTGACCACACCAAGATCGGTGTGATAAAATGCTTTCCCAATTTCCCAATGGCGCTGTTTACATCCGGCGAAATATAAGTCATGAAATGCTCGTAGCTTCCGGTTTCTTAGGCCATAGAGATGTTTGGAGCCACTCTGGTCTCTGGTCAGCTGGCTAAATCACCGGCTGCATTCTCAGGTTCCCTGTTGAGACAGGAGAGCCAGAGAAAAACACGGAAGACGGTGGGGGCATTCCCTCCCATGGCTTGTAAAAGCAGTCTAGAGGCTAATTAGCCGCTAGGATTGCTTTTACATGAAAGCCGACCGCTGGCTGAAAAGAATGATACCAAGATAATATCTAAACCTGCAGGCATCATTCTGGTATAACCACTCAAAATCGTGAATGGCGTACCTGAAGACAAAAATATGGTTAACAATAAAACACAGTAAACGGTAAAGTATAAAAAATTGCATACCTGAAAAGCAAACATGATAAAACATAATAACAATAAAACATTGCAGAATAGAATACAGTAAAAAAGAGCAGAACAATAGAGAGAGAGAACAATAAAACGACAACTATTTTTTTTTATTTTATATATATATATATATATATATATATATATATATATATATATATATATATATATATATATATATATATATTTTATACTTTTTTTGTATCTAACTTTTATAACTGTAACCGGTTCCAGGTTCGGGTCTCTCAAAATGCGATGGCATCTTGGGAGACCCTGTGAAAGTGTCTCCTAGTCTGTGCAATGCCGTACCCTACGCTAATACTCAACTAGTGAATGGTAGCGTTCAAAACATTCACCAATGCAAAGACCAGGATTGTCAGGATAGGAGGGACAATAATAGTGGGTGTCACGCCTATATCCGCGCTTGCTGCAGACATGACATCTTTTTGGGGGGGTTTGTTGGGTAGGGGTGCTCGGGAGGACATAAAGAAAATGCCTCTCATGCAGCCGACTGCATTTGGTTGGGGATGTGAATGGGGGGCGCTGCAGAAGCGGTGGGTTCCCAATTATTAGGATTGGCGAATGCAGCAGGAAGGGCATTATGGGCACGACGGGCCTGTGTTTGTCTTCTTCTTGGTGGCAGCGGGACACTACTTGTGCTTGCCACCTCACCAGCTTGAACTGCACTTATGGGACTCGCCACGTCACCAAGTGTTACTGCAGTGCTGGTTTGACTACGACCGGGGTGTACTAGGCCACTGGTGCTTGCCAGTTCACCCGATCGGACCCCCCGCCCGTGGGAGGCAGATCACGTACATATACGTGATTCTGCCTGCCCGTGCCATTCTGACGATGTAAATTGGCGTGAGGCAGTCCTTAAGTGGTTAAATTACTTTTATTCCTTTAAAAATTACATTTTGTGCAGGGAATGTTCTAAGCATGGGATACACACGCCACTTTACAGGCCTACTATAGACACCCCCCAGGTACGATATTTAAAGGAATATTTCACTTTTTTTTCACTTTAAGCATCATTAAAATCACTGCTCCCGATAAAACTGACATTTTTAAAACTTTTTTTTGCATTGATACATGTCCCCTGGGGCAGGACCCGGGTCCCCAAACTCTTTTTAGGACAATAACTTGCATATTAGCCTTTAAAATTAGCACTTTTGATTTCACATGTTCGAGTCCTATAGACTTTAATGAGGTTCTAAAGTTTGCATGAAGTTTTCGGTCCCTTTGCAGGTTCTGGTGTGAACTGAACCAGGGGGTGTTTGGCTAATCCCTAGCCCCAAGTCTTAATTTAAAATGAAACTCGGAGATTGGCTGTTTGACATAAAGTTGATTTAAAATGACAGTCCGCATCAGTGGCTTTCACAGGCCCTGGCTGCAATTAGTGGTAGAAGTGAAGCGATCCAACACTATGTCCAGGAGCTGGTTCAACTGATTCAGCTCTTGGGCCTGTGTTCCTGCTATATAGCACACACTGAAAGTTCTCTGTAGCATTGTGTTTAAAGCCGTCTTCTTCCCCTGTAGCAACAGAATTCTGTTGATGATCTTTTGTTGATATGCTTCCAGATTCTCTGCTACCTTTTATATTGTTTATTCTTTCTTATATAAGGTGCAGTGGCGGGCCCTTATATGGGCGCCACCCCTCCATCTATGCGCCTGGCCCCCTATTCTCCATGCGGGGTACCAAACGCATGGATTTCAGTGTTTTTTTTTGGGTTTTTTTGGGCACATGATTAGAGCCATGAATATTCGCTATGGTCTTCCTGACTCTCCTCCTGGCCAATCAGAAAGCAGTTCCTGAGACTTGCCCATGGAGTCTTAGGACTCCCGGCCAATCGGGTCTCAGTCAGGACCCATGTCCTGTTCGGCCTGGAGGTGAAGTGCTGGCCCCAGAGCGAGGAGCTGCAGCCCAGAACCATGTCTGCCTCCTTCCTAAGGTAAGGAGGCCTCTGATCGCCGTCGCGTTCCTGACCATCTCCTGTGGAGGGGGGTTTGTGTTGGTTTGCTGCCCTCCCAAAATATTGAGCACCAGCCGCTACTGATAAGGTGTGGGGGAGGGAACTGCTGCTTGTGATGACATTGAGGCCCAAAGAACCCCAAAATAAATATTCACAGGGCATCCTTATTAGCAGTGACATTTTTTAAAAGCTTTTTTTCTCTGACCCCCTCTTCTCTGGGCACTATCAAGAGAGTACACATTCATTTCAGTGAAGACCTTCAATTATGCCTTAATGGACATTTTAATAATGTTATTAAGCTTTTTAGCAGTATCATAAAATAAAGGCTCTTAGCAGAAGTCTGTCAATCAGAGCACTAATAGTGTGATGATCAGGGGTCAGACTCGGAGACCAGTAGCTATAGCAGTACAGAGGCTCCCATCAAACAGCAGGATAAGTAAACAAGCAGGTTATTCTGGCCGATGACATGGGCTGACCTGAGGTGCGATGTCTAAGCACAGAGAGCACAATAATCTGGCAAACAAGAAATGCAAAAATACGGCCTAAATCAGGAAGATCAAGGGAAGCACAAAGGTTCACCAGAAGCAAGAGAGACAAGGTAAGAAAGTCCAAAAGATCAGACAAGGAGCTGTCTAGCATCTCAGGTGCCTCAGCAAGAAGAGTCACTGACTGACGCAGAGGGCTATAGGTTCAGATCCCAGTCCTGACAAATGGCTATTGTAAACAGCATTTAACCAGAGACCTGTAATTAAACTATGCCATAAAAACACTGGCAGACCTTACCCTTTTTAGCTTCGGAAGGTTTTACCCCTTTCGTGACCAGACCATTTTTTGCTATTCAGCACTGCGCTACCTTAATTGGTAATTGTGTGGTCATGCAATACTGTGTGCAAATTACATTTTTATCATTTTTTTTCACACAAATAGAGCTTTCCTTTGGTGGTATTTGATCACCACTGAGATTTTGTTTTTTGTGATCTAAACGAAAAAAGACCGAACAAAAATCTATATTTGGAAAGTAGACAGTCTGAGGCATTTTTTAAGAGGCACAGTGAGCTTTTGAAAGTTGTCATTTTTTGTCAAATTTTTTTTGGAAATGAAGATATTGAATAAAAAAATTTTTTCACATTTTTTTTTGTATCATTGAGTCATTATATGACTGATGTGGTGGTGATCTATATTTTTTTTTAATTTTTTTCCCTTTTTTTTCTTTTTATATCCTGTCATCAGAGTAGTTCAGTGTCACTACAGTAACACTGTAAAACTCTGGAGGGGGGTGGTGATCAGGTATTTTTTATTTTTTTTTACATTTTGTTTGTTACAATGAATATCAGTTTTCAACTGTCATGAATGGGTTAACCATTCTTGACAGCTGTGATCACTAGAGATCTGTGATTGGCTACAGCAAATCACATGGTACAGGGTGCTGTAACTGGCCCAGATACCATGTGATGTTGGGCCAATTACAGTTTAGTCAGCACAGCTGTTATAAATAAATTAATTCATAACAGCTTTGTTGACATTGTGATCATTTGATCACATAGTGAACTGGCCGAATTTCAATTCATGTTTAGCCAGCTTTACCACTTGCTGACCCGCCACAGTACATACACAGCGGCAGATGGACACATGCATGCACAATCACATACATGTACGTCATGTGCCTGCACCGGGTTTAGGAGCACGCCGTGCGCCCCCCACCATAATTGTGGATGCCAGTACTCATGGCCCCAAGTGCTGGGAACCACAATTGTGGGGGGGGGGTGCGCAGCATGCACCTAACATGATTGTGCTTGCACGTACTGCAGTATATGTACTGTGGCAAGTCGGCAAGTGGTTAAAGCTAGTCACACATGAATTGAAATTTGGCAGGGATCTGCCCAATCTTGATCCATGTGTGACCACTGCAGTTAAACAGAAGTCAGTTGATAGATCGACTTCTGCTCAATCTCCCTGTTGGATAAAAGCTACTCAATCAGCACTGCAGACAATAGATGGCAATGCTGTTCTGTATATCCTGACAATGGGGGAGTCTCTCGGCTGTCAGAATACACTAGCACAGTGGGGAAGATTTCCTCATCTACCTTGAACATGTGGATGGGGGAATAAAGTCACTTTATCTCGTTCAACCTTGTGGTTGAGTGAAAAAACTGACCCTTGCATAGTCAGCCTAAGTGGCCTCAATTCTGAACATAATATATCATTGTAAAGCCATTTAGACCAATGTACAATTCAATTTTTTATCCAAGGATAAGAAGTCTTTTATACATGCACCACCTCCCCATATAAGATTAATGAAAATAGAAAGAGGAAAAGGGGAGTTTAAGGGTGAAACATAATCAAATTGAAAACAATATACTTTTAATAAATTTTATTGAACAAGATTAGAAATTCATTATATTAAAACCAACACATAAATATTATGCGGTCGTTGTACAAAAGTTTGTTGCATCTACATGTTTCGCCATAATTATGGCTTCTTCTGGAGCTTTTGCAAGACCCTATGTACAGTATCGCTGTACAAAAAGGAAAAATCCATTTTAATAAACAACTAATTAAAAGGAAAACACCATACATTTAGAGACCATATGTCTAAATTTACAATTCATATATTTTACAATAATACAATAATATACATATAGATCATCTGATGAATGCATTATCACCCCAGACCTAAGCAAGACTCAAAAGATTCTAGCAAGACCCCCTAGGCAGTCCGGTAGAATATCAACATGTCATAGAGGGGATATATCTTTTAATCAAACCTACAGAGACATATAATAATTACATTCAAGCATAACAAGTGAATTCCCATTCAGTCAACCAAAAATGCCTGTATAATCTATTTAAACCTACCTTATTTTTGCACAAGGTCAAGGAAACAGGAAAATCGGTAATCATATTATTGCTGATATATACTTCCGACAATGGTATGTAACTTGATAGGTACCATGTCATCTAAGAAGATATATAGACCATTATAGAAATCTATTCAGACAATCAAACTCATCAGAAGCAAATAATATGTTATATACCTCTTACCTAAGTAAACAATTCCTTCATCTGAAATAATTACTTTACTAAATGCCAAAAGGGAAGACCGAGTTACAAAATAAGGTCCGTTGGCATGGACCATAGGGTGAGTACACAGATTGAAAACTGGCTACAAGGGCGAGTTCAGAGGGTGGTGATAAATTGGGAGTACTCAGAATGGTCAGAGGTGGGTAGTGAGGTCCCCCAGGGTTCTGTGCTGGGACCAATCCTATTTATTTTGTTCATAAGTGACCTGGAGGATGGGGTAAACAGTTCAATCTCTGTATTTGCGGATGATACCAAGCTAAGCAGGGCAATAACTTCTCCACAGGATGTGGAAACCTTACAAAAAGATCTGAACAAATTAATGGGGTGGGCAACTACATGGCAAATGAAAAATGTAAAATAATGCATTTAGGTGGCAAAAAAATGAATGCAATCTATAAACTGGGGGGAGAACCTCTGGGGGAACCTCTGGGGGAATCTAGGATGGAAAAGGACCTGGGGGTCCTAGTAGATGATAGGCTCAGCAATGGCATGCAATGCCAAGTTGCTGCTAACAAAGCAAACAGAATATTGGCATGCATTAAAAAGGGGATCAACTCCAGAGATAAAATGATAATTCTCCCGCTCTACAAGACTCTGATGCCCGGCCGCACCTAGAGTATGCTGTCCAGTTCTGGGCACCAGTCCTCAGGAAGGATGTACTGGAAATTGAGCGAGTACAAAGTGCAACTAAGCTAATAAAAGGTCTGGAGCAGGGGCGGACTGACCATTGAGCTACTCGGGCACTGGGCCACTAGGGGGCCCCATCAGGGTTGCCAGCCTCAGTAAAACCAGGGACAGTATGTATAAATCTGTTTTTTTTTTACATCTGTCTGTGTATACTTTGTGTGTGTGTATACTGTGTGATTGTATACTGTGTGTGTGTATACTGTGTGGCCCCATAATCTCCGATTGCCCGGGGGCCCCATAATCTCCGATTGCCCGGGGGCCCCATAATCTCCGATTGCCCGGGGGCCCCATAATCTCCGATTGCCCGGGGGCCCCATAATCTCCGATTGCCCGGGGGCCTCATAATCTCCTATTGCCCGGGGGCCCCATGATTTATCAGTCCGCCCCTGGTCTGGAGGATATTAGTCTTGAGGAAAGGTTGTAAGCACTGAACTTATTCTCTCTGGAGAAGAGACACTTGAGAGGGGATATGATTTCAATTTATAAATACCGTACTGGTTACCCCACAATAGGGATAAAACTTTTTCGTGGAAGGGGGTTTAACAAGACACGTGGCCACTCTTTAAAGTTAGAAGAAAAGAGGTTTAACCTTAAACTACATAGAGGCTTCTTTACTGTAAAATCGGCAAGGATGTGGAATTCCTTTCCACATTTGGTGGTCTCAGCTGGAGGAAAATGATAGTTTCAGAAAACTATTAGATAAGCACCTGAACAACCGCAACATACAGGGATATACAATGTAATCTTGACATATCATAACACACATAGGTTGAACTTGATGGACTTGTGTCTTTTTTCAACCTCATCTACTATGTAACTATGTAAGGTAAGCAAACATTACCAAGGGGAAAAACCCCTGTAATAAATAGTGCAATCAATTAGTGTCAAACTTCACTTGAGCTCAAATTCAGTTTGCCAGAATCAACTTACTTCAATCAAATCGTATCATGCAGGGCTAGCGGCCGCAGTAATGCCACCGTGGCCCTGAGGGTTTTATATACCCCCTCGATACCGGCGGCATCTGACGTCACCGCCGGGATGTGGACGCCCGTTAGTTGTCCCTAATTCACCTCACCTGTCTCAATGTAAAGGGGAGAAATGATTTTCACGTTAAAAGCAAGTAAATCTAATAGCAGTGGTGTTCTGCGCATGTGCAAAACATCCATGGCCATCATTAAAACTTCCTAGCCCCTTAATAGACTACAGCCAGTCTTGCGCATGCGCAAACTAGCCGAAATCATGTCGGATTCCCTAACCTATAACTGACACCAAACCGGAGACCAGAAAGCAAAGCAATAAACAGAATCGACAATGATCTCACATCCTCCAGATGACTCCAACCTGTCAATAAATGCATTTGAATCCAGGAGCAAAAAAAGGGGGGGGGGGTAGGAAGGAAACATTTATAACCATCTAGATGCCAGAAAATGAACCTATAGGAATGGTTTAAAACTAGGAGCATCATTCAGTCCTGGATATTTGGTAGCAGACAAATTAACAATCCATTTTGATTCTCATTGTAGGAGTAATTTGTCTACATCCCCTCCCCTCTCACTAAGGGGAAGTGAGAGGGTTATCTTAGTGGCGTCAAATTGATGGTATAGCCCCCTGTGGCAGCTGATAGGACTCTCAAATTTATTTGCAATAACCCAGAGGTTTCCAAACTGTTTTCAAAGAGGGCCAGGTTTGATGAAGTTAACATGTGTGAGGGCCGACCATTTTGTCTGACATTCTTTGAATCATTAAAATTAAATGCAAATTAACTAATACACTGCCCAACAAGAATTTTCTTGCCTTTATGACTGTGTGTGGTGAAGAGTCTAAAGATGAGCTCGGGTGTGTTATTTGGATATACCATATTTATTGGCGTATAACACGCACAGGTGTAAAACACGCACCTTCACTTTAAGAGGGTAGTTTCAGGAAAAAACGTAAATTTTAAATAAAGAACTGTGAAGCAAAATAAGGTAAATGCCCATTAATTCAGCCTTATCAGTGCCCATCTGCAGCCTCACCATTGTCATTAATGCAGCCTCACCATTGCCATGAATGTAGCCGCAAAAGTGCCATGAATGCAGCCCTACCATTGTCATGAATGCAGCCACACCATTGCAATAAATGCAGCCTTGCAATGACATAAATGCAGCCTCACAAGTGCCATCAAGGCAGCCTCACCATTCAAATGAATGCAGCCTCACCATTGCCAAAAATGCAGCCTCTGAATGCAGCCTCACCATTGCCACAAATGGAGCCTCACCATTGCCATGAATGCAGCCCCACCATTAACATGAATGCAGCCTTACAAGTGCCATTATGGCAACCTCACCATTGACATGAATGCAGCCTCACCATTGACATGAATGCAGCCTCACCATTGACATGAATGCAGCCACACCACTGCCATGAATGCAGCCTCACCATTGCCATGAATGCAGCCTCACCATTGCCATGAATGCAGCCTCACCATTGCCATGAATGCAGTCTCCCCATTGCAATGAATGCAGCCTCAACATTGTCATGAATGCAGACTCACAAGTCCCATGAATTCAGCCTCACCATTGACATAGGCTGCATTCATGTCAATGTTGAAGATGCATTTATGTCAATGGCGAGGCTGCATTCATGGCAATGGTGAGGCTGCATTCATGTCAATGGTGAGGCTGCAATCATGGCACTTGTGATGCTGAATTCATGTCAATAGTGAGGCTGCATTCAGAGGCTGCATTAATGGCAATAGTTAGGCTGCATTCATGTCAATGTTGAAGATGCATTTAACTATTGCCATTAATGCAGCCTCTGAATGCAGCCTCACTATTGACATGAATTCAGCATCACAAGTGCCATGATTGCAGCCTCACCATTGACATGAATGCAGCCTCACCATTGCCATGAATGCAGCCTCGCCATTGCCATGAATGCAGCCTCTGAATACAGCCTCGCAATTGACATGAATGCAGCCTCACAAGTGACATGGATGCAGCCTCACCATTGACATGGATGCAGCCTCACCATTGACATGGATGCAGCCTCACCATTGCCATGAATGCAGCCTCTGAATGCAGCCTCACCATTGCCATGAATGCAGCCTCATCGTTGCCATGAATGCAGCCTCACCATTGCCATAAATGCAGCCCCACCATTGACATGAATGCGGCCTCAAGCGCCATTAAGGCAGCCTCACCATTACAATGAATGCAGCCTCTGAATGCAGCCTCACCATTGCCATGAATGCAGCCTCACCATGAATGTAGCCTCTGAATGCAGCCTCACCATAGGCATAAATGCAGCCTCACAAGTGCCATGAATGCAGCCTCACAAGTGCCATGAATGCAGCCTCACCATTGCCATGAATGCAGCCTCACCATTGACATGAATGCAGCCTCACCATTGCCATGAATGCAGCCTCACCATCGCCATAAATGCAGCCTCTGAATGCAGCCCCACCATTGACATGAATGCAGCCTCACAAGTGCAACAAATGCAGCCTCACCATTGCCATGAATGCAGCCTCTGAATGCAGCCTCACCATTGACATGAATGCAGCCTCACCATTGCCATGAATTCAACATCACCATTGAAATGAATGTAGTCTCCCAAGTCCCATAAATGCAGCCTCACCATTGACATGAATGCAGCCTCACCATTGGCATGAATGCAACCTCACTATTGCCATGAATGCAGCCTCACAATTGCCATGAATGCAGCCTTTGAATGCTGCCTCACCATTGACATGAATGCAGCCTCACCATTGGCATGAATGCAACCTCACTATTGCCATGAATGCAGCCTCACTATTGCCATGAATGCAGCCTTTGAATGCAGCCTCACCATTGACATGAGTGCAACCTTTGAATGCAGCCTCACCATTGGCATGAATGGAATCTCACTATTGCCATGAATGCAGTCTCACTATTGCCATGAATGCAGCCTCACAAGTGCCGTGAATGCAGCCTCTGAATGCAGCCTCACCATTGATATGAATGAAGCCTCAACATTGCCATGAATGCAGACTCACCATTAACATGAATGCAGCCTCACTTTTGCCATGAATGCAGCCTCACCATTGTCATAAATGCAGCCTTACCATTGACATGAAAGCGGCCTCACCATTGACATGAATGCAGCCTAACAAGCGCCATTAAGGCAGCCTCACCATTGACACGAATGCAGCGTCACCATTGACATGAATGCAGCCTCACCATTGACATGAATTCAGCCTCACCATTGACATGAATGCAGCCTCTGAATGCAGCCTCACCATTGACATGAATGTAGCCTCACAAGTGCCATGAATGTAGCCTCACCATTGATATGAATGCAACCTCACCATTGAAATAAATGCAGCCTCACCATTGCCATGAATGCAGCCTCTGAATGCAGCCTCTTCATAGACATGAATGCAGCCTCACCATTGCGTTGAATGCAGCTTCTGAATGCAGCCTCACCAATGATATGAATGCAGGCCCACAGATGCCATTAAGGCAGCCTCACTATTGACATGAATGCAACCTCACCATTGCCATGATTGCAGCCTCACCATTGCCAAAAATGCAGCCTCACCATTGACACGAATGCGGCTTCACCATTGACATGAATGCATCCTCACAAGCGCCATTAAGGAAGCCTCACCATTGCCATGAGTGCAGTCTCTGAATGCAGCCTCACCATTGACATGAATGCAGCCTCACCATTGCCATAAATGCAGCCTCTGAATGCAGCCCCACCATTGACATGAATGCAGCCTCACAAGTGCAATGAATGCAGCCTCACCATTGCCATGAGTGCAGCCTCTGAATGCAGCCTCACCATTGCCATGAATGCAGCCTCACCATTGCAATGAATACAGCCTCATAAGTACCATGAATGCAGCCTTAACATTGCCATGAATGCAGCCTCACCATTGCCATGAATTTATGCAGCCTCACCATTGCCATGAATTTAGCCTCACCATTGACATGAATGTAGTCTTACAAGTCCCATGAATGCAGCCTCACCATTGACATTAAAGCAGCCTCACCATTGACATGAAAGCAGCCTCACCATTGGCATGAATGCAACCTCACTATTGCCATGAATGCAGCCTCACTATTGCCATGAATGCAGCCTTTGAATGCAGCCTCACCATTGACATGAATGCAGCCTCACAAGCGCCATGTACGCAGCCTCACCATTGACACAAATGCAGCCTCACCATTGCCATGAATGCAGCCTCACCATTGCCATAAATGCAGCCCCACCATTGACAGGAATGCAGCCTCACTATTGCCATAAATGCAGCCTTTGAATGCAGCCTCACCATTGACATGAATGCAGCCTCACAAGTGCCATGAATGCAGCCTCACCATTGATACAAATGCAGCCTCACCATTGTCATGAATGCAGCCTGACCATTGCCATGAATGTAGCCTCTGAATGCAGCCTCACAAGTGCCATGAATGCAGCCTCTGAATTCAGCCTCACCATTGACATGAATGCAGCCTCAACATTGCCAAGAATGCAGCCTCACCATTCACATGAATGCAGTCTCACAAGTCCCATGAATGCAGCCTCACCATTAACATGAATGCAGCCTCACTATTTCCATGAATGCAGCCTCACCATTGCCATAAATGCAGCCTCACCATTGACATGAAAGCGGTCTCACTATTGACATGAATGCAGCCTCACAAGCACCATTAAGGCAGCCTCCCCATTGACATGAATGCAGCGTCACCATTGACATGAATGCAGCCTCACCATTGCCAAAAATGCAGCCTCTGAATTCAGCCTCACAAGTGCCATGAATGCAGCCTCACCATTGCCATAAAAGCAGCCTCACCATTGACATGATTGCAGCCTAACCATTGACATTAATGCAGCCTCACCATTGACATGAATGCAGCCTCACTATTGACATGAATGCAGCTTCACAAGTACCACGAATGCAGCCTCATCATTGCCATGAATGGAGCCTCACCATTGCAATAAATGCAGCCTCACCATTGACATAAATGCAGCCTCACCATTGACATGAATGCAGCCTCACAATTGCCATTAAGGCAGCCTCACCATTGACATGAATGCAGCCTCACCATTGCCAAAAATGCAGTCTCTGAATGCAGTCTCACCATTGCCACAAATGAAGCCTCACCATTGCCATGAATGCAGCCTCACCATTGCCATGAATGCAGCCTAACCATTCACATGAATGCAGCCTCACCATTCACATTGGCATGAATGCAACCTCACTATTGCCATGAAAGCAGCCTCACTATTGCCATGAATGCAGCCTTTGAATGCAGCCTCACCATTTACATGAATGCAGCCTCACAAGTGCCATGAATGCAGCCTCACCATTGACACGAATGCAGCCTCACCATTGCTATGAATGCAGCCTCAACACTGCCATAAATGCAGCCTCACCATTGCCATCAATGCAGCATCACCATTGCCATGAATTCAGCCTCATCATTGACATAAATGTAGTCTCACAAGTCCCATGAATGCAGCCTCACCATTGCCATGAATGCAGCCTCAACATTGCCATGAATTCAGCCTCACCATTGACATGAATGTAGTCTCACAAGTCCCATGAATGCAGACTCACCATTGACATGAATGCAGCCTCACCATTGGCATGAATGCAACCTCACTATTGCCATGAATGCAACCTCACTATTGCCATGAATGCAGCCTCACCATTGACATGAACGCAGCCTCACAAGTGCCGTGAATGCAGCCTCACCATTGACATGAATGCAGCCTCTGAATGCAGCCTCGCTATTGACATGAATGCATCCTCACAAGTACCACGTATACAGCCTCATCATTGCCATGAATGCAGCCTCACCATTGCATTGAATGCACCCTCACCATTGACATGAATGCAGCCTCACCATTGACATGAATGCAGCCTCACCATTGACATGAATGCAGCCTCACCATTGACATGAATGCAGCCTCACAATTGCCATTAAGGCAGCCTCATCATTGACATTAAGGCAGCCTCATCATTGACATGAATGCAGCCTCACCATTGCCAAAAATGCAGCCTCTGAATGCAGCCTCACCATTGCCATGAATGCAGCCTAACCATTCACATGAATGCAGCCTCACCATTCACATGGATGCAGCCTCACCATACACATGAATGCATCCTCGCTATTGCCATAAATGCAGTCTCACCATTGCCATAAATGCAGCCTCACCATTGACATGAATGCAGCCTCACCAGCGCCATTAGGGAGCCTCACCATTGACATGAATACAGCCTCACCATTGACATGAATGCAGCCTCTCCCTTTACATGAATACAGCCTCTGAATGCAGCCTGACAAGTGCCATGAATGCAGCCTCACCATTGCCATGAATGCAGCCTCAGCATTGACATGAAGGTAGCCTCACCATTGCCACGAATTTAGTCTCACCATTGCCATAAATGCAGCCTCACCATTGCCATGAATGCTGCCTCTGAATGCAGCCTCACCATTGATATAATTGCAGCCTGACAAGTGCCATGAATGCAGCCTATTCATCGCCATGAATGCAGCTTCCCCATTGCAATAAATGCAGCCTCACCCTTGACATGAATGTAGCCTCAACATTGACATGAAAGCAGCCTCACCATTGCCATGAATGCAGCCTCACTATTTACATGAATGCAGCCTCACCATTCACATGAATGCAGCCTCACCATTCACATGAATGCAGTCTCACAAGTCCCATGAATGCAGCCTCACCATTCACATGAATGCAGCCTCACCATTGGCATGAATGCAGCCTCACTATTGACATGAATGCAGTCTCACAAGTCCCATGAATGCAGCCTTCAAATGCAGCCTCACCATTGATATGAATGCAGCCTCACAAGTGCCATTAAGGCAGCCTCACCATTGCCATGAATGCAGCCTCACCATTGACATGAATGCAGCCTCACCATTGCCAAAAATGCAGCCTCTGAATGCAGCCTCACAAGTGCCATGAATGCAGCCTCACCATTGACATGAATGCAGACTCTCCATTTACATGAATACAGCCTCTGAATGCAGCCTGACAAGTGCCATGATTGCAGCCTCACCATTGCCATGAATGCAGCCTCAGCATTGACATGAAGGCAGCCTCACTATTGCCATGAATTTAGTCTCACCATTGCCATAAATGCAGCCTCACCATTGCCATGAATGCTGCCTCTGAATGCAGCCTCACCATTGATATGAATGCAGCCTGACAAGTGCCATGAATGCAGCCTCTTCATCGCCATGAATGCAGCATCACCATTGCCATGAATTCAGCCTCACCATTGACATAAATGTAGTCTCACAAGTCCCATGAATGCAGCCTCACCATTGCCATGAATGCAGCCTCAACATTGCCATGAATTCAGCCTCACCATTGACATGAATGTAGTCTCACAAGTCCCATGAATGCAGCCTCACCATTGACATGAATGCAGCCTCACCATTGGCATGAATGCAACCTCACTATTGCCATGAATGCAACCTCACTATTGCCATGAATGCAGCCTCACCATTGACATGAACGCAGCCTCACAAGTGCCGTGAATGCAGCCTCACCATTGACATGAATGCAGCCTCTGAATGCAGCCTCGCTATTGACATGAATGCATCCTCACAAGTACCACGTATGCAGCCTCATCATTGCCATGAATGCAGCCTCACCATTGCATTGAATGCACCCTCACCATTGACATGAATGCAGCCTCACCATTGACATGAATGCAGCCTCACCATTGACATGAATGCAGCCTCACAATTGCCATTAAGGCAGCCTCATCATTGACATTAAGGCAGCCTCATCATTGACATGAATGCAGCCTCACCATTGCCAAAAATGCAGCCTCTGAATGCAGCCTCACCATTGCCATGAATGCAGCCTAACCATTCACATGAATGCAGCCTCACCATTCACATGGATGCAGCCTCACCATACACATGAATGCATCCTCGCTATTACCATAAATGCAGTCTCACCATTGCCATAAATGCAGCCTCACCATTGACATGAATGCAGCCTCACCAGCGCCATTAGGGAGCCTCACCATTGACATGAATACAGCCTCACCATTGACATGAATGCAGCCTCTCCCTTTACATGAATACAGCCTCTGAATGCAGCCTGACAAGTGCCATGAATGCAGCCTCACCATTGCCATGAATGCAGCCTCAGCATTGACATGAAGGCAGCCTCACCATTGCCACGAATTTAGTCTCACCATTGCCATAAATGCAGCCTCACCATTGCCATGAATGCTGCCTCTGAATGCAGCCTCACCATTGATATAATTGCAGCCTGACAAGTGCCATGAATGCAGCCTATTCATCGCCATGAATGCAGCTTCCCCATTGCAATAAATGCAGCCTCACCCTTGACATGAATGTAGCCTCAACATTGACATGAAAGCAGCCTCACCATTGCCATGAATGCAGCCTCACTATTCACATGAATGCAGCCTCACCATTCACATGAATGCAGCCTCACCATTCACATGAATGCAGTCTCACAAGTCCCATGAATGCAGCCTCACCATTCACATGAATGCAGCCTCACCATTGGCATGAATGCAGCCTCACTATTGACATGAATGCAGTCTCACAAGTCCCATGAATGCAGCCTTCAAATGCAGCCTCACCATTGATATGAATGCAGCCTCACAAGTGCCATTAAGGCAGCCTCACCATTGCCATGAATGCAGCCTCACCATTGACATGAATGCAGCCTCACCATTGCCAAAAATGCAGCCTCTGAATGCAGCCTCACAAGTGCCATGAATGCAGCCTCACCATTGACATGAATGCAGACTCTCCATTTACATGAATACAGCCTCTGAATGCAGCCTGACAAGTGCCATGATTGCAGCCTCACCATTGCCATGAATGCAGCCTCAGCATTGACATGAAGGCAGCCTCACTATTGCCATGAATTTAGTCTCACCATTGCCATAAATGCAGCCTCACCATTGCCATGAATGCTGCCTCTGAATGCAGCCTCACCATTGATATGAATGCAGCCTGACAAGTGCCATGAATGCAGCCTCTTCATCGCCATGAATGCAGCTTCCCCATTGCAATAAATGCAGCCTCACCCTTGACATGAATGTAGCCTCAACATTGACATGAATGCAGCCTCACCACTGCCATGAATGCAGCCTCTGAATGCAGCCTCACCATTGCCATGAATGCAGCCTCACTATTCACATGAATGCAGCCTCACCATTCACATGAATGCAGTCTCACAAGTCCCATGAATGCAGCCTCACCATTGACATGAATGCAGCCTCACCATTGGCATGAATGCAGCCTCACTATTGACATGAATGCAGCCTCATTATTACCATGAATGCAGCCTTCGAATGCAGCCTCACCATTGACATGAATGCAGCCTCACAAGTGCCATTAAGGCAGCCTCACCATTGCCATGAATGCAGCCTCACCATTGACTTGAATGCAGCCTCACCATTGCCAAAAAATGCAACCTCTGAATGCAGCCTCACAAGTGCCATGAATGCAGCCTCACCATTGACATGAATGCAGCCTCACCATTGACATGAATGCAGCCTCACCATTGCCATGAATGCAGCCACTGAATGCAGCCTCACCAGTGACATGAATGCAGCCTCACCATTGACATGAATGCAGCCTCACCATTGCCATTAATGCAGCCTCACCATTGCCATGAACGCAGCCACTGAAAGCAGCCTCACCATTGACATGAATGCAGCCTCACAGGTGCCATGAATGCAGCCTCATCATTGCCATGAATGCAGCCTCACCCTTTCAATAAATGCAGCCTCACCATTGACATGAATGCAGCCTCACCATTGACATGAATGCAGTCTCACAAGTTCCATTAAGGCAGCCTCACCTTTGACATGAATGCAGCCTCACCATTGCCAAAAATGCAGCCTCTGAATGCAGCCTCACCATTGCCATGAATGCAGCCTCACCAGTGCCATGAATGCAGCCTCTGAATGCAGCTTCACCATTGACATGAATGCTGCCTCACAAGTGCCATTAATGCAGCCCCACCACTGTCATGAATGCAGCCTCATCATTTCCATGAATACAGTCTCACCATTGCAATGAATGCACCCTCACCATTTCAATGAATGCAGCCTCACCATTGCCATGAATGCAGCCTCTGAATGCAGCCTCACCATTGCCATGAATACAGCCTCACTATTCACATGAATGCAGCCTCACCATTCACATGAATGCAGTCTCACAAGTCCCATGAATGCAGCCTCACCATTCACATGAATGCAGCCTCACCATTGGCATGAATGCAGCCTCACTATTGACATGAATGCAGCCTCATTATTACCATGAATGCAACCTTTGAATGTAGCCTCACCATTGACATGAATGCAGCCTCACAAGTGCCATTAAGGCAGCCACACCATTGCCATGAATGCAGCCTCAATAAAAAAACCACAGAAGAGTAACCCAGCCCCAGTGGTAGGCCAACCAGAGAGTTTAAAACAAAACATGTAAAATAAATATGTTAACTGTGCCATCCATTAAAAAAATGTTAATGTATATATAGCATAATACATATACAAAAATGAAACAGGAAACCAAAAACTACAATAAACATAATAATGATAACCCGTGCTGCCAGACAAACTGTAACTGGTGGAAACAGATCATAACAGGAAAAGACATATAAATAGTCCAGCGCTCAGGATATTGTTAAGAGGCAAAATGCAACAAGCATAAAAGTTTTTGGTTGTTTTAATAAACCAGTAATGAGCCAGTAGTAAACAATGGTCTAAAATAACAATGATAACTGCAAAAAGACCAGGTTCAGAAGCTCTGTTATAAAAGAAAACGCATTGTAGTAAAAAAAACACACAATAAAAAATGTTAAAAACCACAGTCTCTTGATAATATTGTTAGTGATCAATTTAACATCAATAATGCCGCGTACACACGAGCGGACATTACGGCGGACTTTGCCCGGCGGACTTTTCGACGTACTTTCCGACGGACTTTGTGAATGAACGGACTTGCCTACACACAATCCACCAAAGTCCGTCGAATTCGTACGTGATGACGTACGACCGGACTAAAACAAGGAAGTTCATAGCCAGTAGCCAATAGCTGCCCTAGCGTGGCTTTTTGTCCGTCGAACTAGCATACAGACGGCGGACTTTTCGACCGGACTCGATTTCAACGGATAAATTTAAAACAAGTTTTAAATCTAATTCCGTCCAACTTTTGAGAAAACAAAGTCCGCTGGAGCCCACACACATCGAATTGTCCGACGAAATCCAGTCCGCCGGGCAAAGTCCGCCGTAATGTCCGCTCGTGTGTACGCGGCATTAGGGGACAGAAGCATTGAACAGCAGGAGGCTAAGGCTCCATTCACACTAGCACGTTTTTTGATGCATTTTGCATTTTGCAGAAATGCACGGGAATTTTTTAACATGGGTTCCTATGGAACATGTTCACATCAATGCCTTTTTGTTTCTCTGCATTTTTGGAAAGGGTCAGGGACTTTTTTTCATGCAAAATGCAGCGTTTTGCATGTAATAGAATTCAATGGACAAGCATCAAAAACGCAAGTGCACCGTTTTTGCAGCGTTTTTGATGCGTTTTTGGTGCGTTTTTGATGCGTTTTGCCGTTTTTTGTTTTTTTTTATTTTTATTTTTTTTAATTTTTTTTAAGACTGTAAAAAAAAAATGTAAAAAAAAAAAAAAAAAAACGCAAAACGCAAATCGCGGCAAAATCGCGGCAAAAACGCGGCTCAAAAACGTGGCAAGCATGAAAAAAAACCCTCCAAAAACGCGATTTTGCCGCGATTTTGCCGCGATTTGCGTTTTGCGTTTTTTTGGTTTTTTGTTTTTACATTTTTTTTTTACAGTCTTAAAAAAAATTTAAAAAAAAAAAAAAAAACGGTAAAAACGCATCAAAAACGCACCAAAAACGCATCAAAAACGCTGCAAAAATGGTGCACTTGCATTTTTGATGCTTGTCCATTGAATTCTATTACATGCAAAACGCTGCATTTTGCATGAAAAAAAGTCCCTGACCCTTTCCAAAAATGCAGAGAAACAAAAAGGCATTGATGTGAACATGTTCCATAGGAACCCATGTTAAAAAATTCCTGTGCATTTCTGCAAAATGCAAAATGCATCAAAAAACGCGCTAGTGTGAATGGAGCCTCAGGCTCGATTCACACCTATGCATGTTGCTTTTGAGCGTTTTTGGAGGTTTTTTTTTCATGCGTGCCACGTTTTTGAGCCGCGTTTTTGCCGCGATTTTGCCGCGATTTTGCCGCGATTTGCGTTTTGCGTTTTGCGTTTTTTTGGGTTTTTTTTACATTTTTTTTACAGTCTTAAAAAAAATTTAAAAAAAAAAAAATTTAAAAAAAAAAAATATAAAAAACGGCAAAAACGCATCAAAAACGCACCAAAAACGCATCAAAAACGCTGCAAAAACGGTGCACTTGCGTTTTTGATGCTTGTCCATTGAATTCTATTACATGCAAAACGCTGCATTTTGCATGAAAAAAAGTCCCTGACCCTTTCCAAAAATGCAGAGAAACAAAAAGGCATTGATGTGAACATGTTCCATAGGAACCCATGTTAAAAAATTCCCGTGCATTTCTGCAAAATGCAAAATGCATCAAAAAACGCGCTAGTGTGAATGGAGCCTTAGTGAAGTATGAAAGCAAACACTTTGGCTCAAAGCAGGTGACAATGGGCAAGGTGGTGGGGGTATGCCAAAAGTACTCACAGCCAGGTGGAAGAGCTCAGAGCTGCCTCATACGGTGGGGAGGTTGGCGCCATGTAGATGGATTCACAGGCTGGGATAGATGTGAGATGGCCGCGGTGTAGAGATGTGAAGCTCCGCCGTGCGGAGAGCAGTCTGGCCGGAGCTGCATGTCTGTGAGGGATGACGTCAGCACAGGGGGAGCTGCTGGAGCATCAGAGGAAGTGAAACGAACCGCTGATCAGCTGAGAGGTGTCTCCACAGAGGTGAAGTCTCATCAGTGAGACATGGTGACACTGCGCTGAGGTCGGAACTGCCACTGGGAGGCCATCTGAAGGGGGAATTGTGGCGGCAGGCTGATGGAGCTCACATCAGCCTGACCGGCCTGAGGAAATAGCCAACAATCATGTGGGGGAATGGATGTAGAAATGGATGATGAAATGAATGATGAATGAAATGATGAAAAAATAAATAAATAAAAAATGTGAAAAACAAAATTCAACTGGTCAAAAGATGCCAAACCCGGATGGGGTAGTGGAGATGGTAAAGTTGAGGAAAACACTTGCTGGTTGAAGGGGCGGCTTCACTGGAAAGGTGGATGAAAAAATGAATGGATGAAAACTCGCAGTGAAGGGCTCAAGCTGAGGCCTCTGCCATGTGGGGGGAGAGAGATTGCCTTGATGACGCGTTTCGCGCATGAGCGCTTTGTCATAGTCAAGGGTATAGGCAACTCGCAGGGTTTAAATAGATAAGTGGGGATTAAAGGAGGGGACATAATGGGCGGGGAAACAAAAAAAAAATAACACACAAGGTTTAACCCATTGGAGAGGGGGGAAGAGAAGAGGGAGGGGGGGGGGGGCGGAGGAAAAACAGGGAGGAAACAGAGATCTCCAATGTTAACCCCCTGCAGTCCCAAACAATTCAACAATGGGTAAACATGCCATACTAAACATAAAAATATGATATGAGAATTAACAGAATATAGGTCCAAGGAACACATAATTTACACTTCAGTATAAAATTATTCAATGATAGTCACTTAACATTTTTCTATAAAAAACATATTCAAACATATTAAAAATATGACAAGAGTAGGAGCAACCGGGTGGGACTTTGCATGAGGATATAGGGGCCGTTCGAAACCCCTCCTCCATCCCAATTAAATGGCAAAGTAGAGGAAGAACAGGTGTGGGACTTTAAACAAGGCACGTGGGAGCAAGGGTATGAGTTGGGTAAAAGTTGTAATTTAATGATGAGAGAAGTTTAGCAAAAGGTCATACAGTACATCATTGAGCATAAAAGATGGTACATAAATAGTTTTACAAATTCATACAGTACATAATTAGGCACATAGGCTCTGCATATGTTGGCACTCAGCTCTAAAGTATTAGGAATTAAAAGATATATTGGAAAACTAAAGCATCAAAAACGGCAAATATAAACCAATGGGTACATGTTAATAGGAACGTTATATGCATATGGGTTCATATAGTGTACACCTAGCGGTAGATCGAAGCTCTACGTCGTAACGTCGTTTCGGGGCCTTAAAGCCACTCATCAGGAGCGATACCGAGGTGGTACCTATGGGTTGGGGAAATAACGGTATTGAATGGTAAGGAAATGCAAAGAATAAAATGTAAGACATGAATACCTTGTTGTTGGTGGTATTTCTGGACTTACAGTGGTGTCTGCGCGGAAGCGATGCGGCCCGGGGCTCCACGCCAACCATAGATGCCCCGTCCCGAAGCTGAGGGGGCATAGTCCGATAGGCGAGACCAACACAACGAACCCCCCAGGTGGGGTGATGATGTGAAAGAAGATGTGTGGGTGGGGGGGTGGTCCCTGGGTGAGGGAAAATGGGCACTGGGTGTCTGTGTGAAAAGAACATATATAAATACATGAAAATGTGTGAAGGAAAAGGGAGAAAAAGAGGAGGAGAAAAAAGAAAAAATATGGTGAGAAACTAAGAACAGGGACATGGAGTGACAAAGACAGAAAAGGGAAAGTGAGACAAAACTTTTTTCTCCTCCTCTTTTTCTCCCTTTTCCTTCACACATTTTCATGTATTTATATATGTTCTTTTCACACAGACACCCAGTGCCCATTTTCCCTCACCCAGGGACCACCCCCCCACCCACACATCTTCTTTCACATCATCACCCCACCTGGGGGGTTCGTTGTGTTGGTCTCGCCTATCGGACTATGCCCCCTCAGCTTCGGGACGGGGCATCTATGGTTGGCGTGGAGCCCCGGGCCGCATCGCTTCCGCGCAGACACCACTGTAAGTCCAGAAATACCACCAACAACAAGGTATTCATGTCTTACATTTTATTCTTTGCATTTCCTTACCATTCAATACCGTTATTTCCCCAACCCATAGGTACCACCTCGGTATCGCTCCTGATGAGTGGCTTTAAGGCCCCGAAACGACGTTACGACGTAGAGCTTCGATCTACCGCTAGGTGTACACTATATGAACCCATATGCATATAACGTTCCTATTAACATGTACCCATTGGTTTATATTTGCCGTTTTTGATGCTTTAGTTTTCCAATATATCTTTTAATTCCTAATACTTTAGAGCTGAGTGCCAACATATGCAGAGCCTATGTGCCTAATTATGTACTGTATGAATTTGTAAAACTATTTATGTACCATCTTTTATGCTCAATGATGTACTGTATGACCTTTTGCTAAACTTCTCTCATCATTAAATTACAACTTTTACCCAACTCATACCCTTGCTCCCACGTGCCTTGTTTAAAGTCCCACACCTGTTCTTCCTCTACTTTGGCATATTAAAAATATATTAAAAATCATAACTCTTCAATATTAACCCAGAAATGTTCTTAAAAAATATATATACACAAACTCTCATTGAAATTACACAAAACTACATGTTTCTAGTTCTTCATTCAACCCCTTAGGGGTAAGCGAGTCAAACATGTAGATCCAAAAAACCTCACGCTTGCACAACAGGGAGAATCTTTCATTATTGGTTAGCGTGCCCTTGGGGATCGTTTCGATAACAAAGACCTTCAAGAGTCTAATGTTCTTGTCATGGAAATGCAGGAAATGATGGGGTACACTGTGTTCATCGCGCCCCTTCGAAATAAGTCTGCGGTGGTCACCTACTCTGGCCCGTAAGGCTCGAATAGTCCGGCCAACGTAGACCAACCCACAAGGGCAACGCAAGACATATATAACAAAATCAGTAGAACAGGTGATGAAATGCCTAATCTCATATTTTTTGCCTGTGTTGGTTGTGATGATATTAGTGCCATGGGTGATAAATTGGCAAGTGAGGCACCCCCTCTTTTTACACTGGAATATGCCCTTTCTGTCGTGAAAATAGGACCTAATATCAAAGGAAGATTTGGACGATTTATTTGTTATTTTACTGGGTGCCAGTAAGTTTTTTATAGTGCGTGCTTTACGGAACGTCACCTGTGGGATCTCGGGTAGCACCGGGGCAAGGCGTTGGTCCAGACGAAGAATGCCAAAGTGTTTTCTAACTATATTAGAGATAGATTTGTAGTTATCATTAAAAGTCTAGATAAATCTGACTGTCTGGTTCGTTCTTAATTCATCATTCGGACGCTTGTCTCTAATAGAGGGATTCAGATGAGACAGAAAGGCGTCATTAATGAGATCGGGTGGGTAACCTTTCTCTTGGAATTTCTTTGTCATCACTGTTCCCTGTTCAACATAATCCTCCAATTTTGAGCAGTTGCGTCTAAGTCTATTAAATTGGCCACTAGGGATGTTGCGTTTCCATAATGGGTGGTGGCAACTTCTAAAATGAAGGTAGGAGTTGCCACTTGTTGGCTTAACATGGTTTCTAGTAAGAATCCTCTGTTGATCATGGAATAGGACCAAATCTAGGAATACGAGTTCCTGGAAGTCTTTAACATGGGTGAATGCCAGACCAAGAGCATTGAAGTTACAATGGGCCACGAAGGAGGAAAACAAATCCGGGCTCCCACTCCAAATGATCACAATGTCATCGATGTACCGCCCGAAGAAGACTATGTGCTCAGCAAACGGATTGTTAGCCCAGATGATGAACACAGTGTACCCCGTCATTTCCTGCGTTTCCGTGACAAGGACATTAGACTCTTGGAGGTCTTTGTTATCGAAACGATCCCCAAGGGCACGCTAACCAATAATGAAAGATTCTCCCTGTTGTGCAAGCGTGAGGTTTTTTGGATCTACATGTTTAACTCGCTTGCCGCTAAGGGGTTGAATGAAGAACTAGAAACATGTAGTTTTGTGTAATTTCAATGAGAGTTTGTGTGTATATATTTTTAAGAACATTTCTGGGTTAATATTGAAGAGTTATGATTTTTAATATGTTTTTATTATGTTTGAATATGTTTTTTATAGAAAAATGTTAAGTGACTATCATTGAATAATTTTATGCTGAAGTGTAAATTATGTGTTCCTTGGACCTATATTCTGTTAATTCCCATATCATATTTTTATGTTTAGTATGGCATGTTTACCCATTGTTGAATTGTTTGGGACTGCAGGGGGTTAACATTGGAGATCTCTGTTTCCTCCCTGTTTTTCCTCCGCCCCCCCCCCTCCCTCTTCTCTTCCCCCCTCTCCAATGGGTTAAACCTTGTGTGTGTTTTTTTTTTTTTCCCTGCCCATTATGTCCCCTCCCTTAATCCCCACTTATCTATTTAAACCCTGCGAGTTGCCTATACCCTTGACTATGACAAAGCGCTCATGCGCGAAACGCTTCGTCAAGGCAACCTCTCTCCCCCCACATGGCAGAGTCCTCAGCTTGAGCCCTTCACTGCAAGTTTTCATCCATTTATTTTTCATCCACCTTTCCTGTGAAGCCGCCCCTTCAACCAGCAAGTGTTTTCCTCAACTTTACCATCTCCACTACCCCATCCGGGTTTGGCATCTTTTGACCAGTTGAATTTTGTTTTTCACATTTTTTATTTATTTATTTTTTCATCATTTCATTCATCATTCATTTCATCATCCATTTCTACATCCATTCCCCCACATGATTGTTGGCTATTTCCTCAGGCCGGTCAGGCTGATGTGAGCTCCATCAGCCTGCCGCCACAATTCCCCCTTCAGATGGCCTCCCAGTGGCAGTTCCGACCTCAGCGCAGTGTCACCATGTCTCACTGATGAGACTTCACATCTGTGGAGACACCTCTCAGCTGATCAGCGGTTCGTTTCACTTCCTCTGATGCTCCAGCAGCTCCCCCTGTGCTGACGTCATTCCTCACAGACATGCAGCTCCGGCCAGACTGCTCTCCGCACGGCGGAGCTTCACATCTCTACACCGCGGCCATCTCACATCTATCCCAGCCTGTGAATCCATCTACATGGCGCCAACCTCCCCACCGTATGAGGCAGCTCTGAGCTCTTCCACCTGGCTGTGAGTACTTTTGGCATACCCCCACCACCTTGCCCATTGTCACCTGCTTTGAGCCAAAGTGTTTGCTTTCATACTTCACTTAGTGGTCTCTGCATGTCTTCATTGGATGGATCTCCTGTGTTAGCCTCCTGCTGTTCAATGCTTCTGTCCCCTTATTGATGTTAAATTGATCACTAACAATATTATCAAGAGACTGTGGTTTTTAACATTTTTTATTGTGTGTTTTTTTTACTACAATGCGTTTTCTCTTATAACAGAGCTTCTGAACCTGGTCTTTTTGCAGTTTTCATTGTTATTTTAGACCATTGTTTACTACTGGCTCATTACTGGTTTATTAAAACAACCAAAAACTTTTATGCTTGTCGCATTTTGCCTCTTAACAATATCCTGAGCGCTGGACTATTTATATGTCTTTTCATGAATGCAGCCTCACCATTGCCAAAAATGCAGCCTTTGAATGCAGCCTCACCATTGCCAAGAATGCAGCCTCACTATTGACATGAATGCAGCCTCACCATTGCCATAAATGCAGTCTCACCATTGCCATAAATGCAGCCTCACCATTGTCATGAAAGCAGCCTCTGAATGCAGCCTCACCATTGACATCAATGCAGTCTCACAAGTGCCATGAATGCAGCCTCACCAATGCAATAAATGCAGCCTCTCCCTTGACATGAATGCAGCCTCACCATTGACATTAATGCAGCCTCACATGTGCCATTAAGGCAGCCCCACCATTGACATGAATGCAGCCTCACCATTGCCAAAAATGCAGCCTCTTTGTTGCCACAAATGCAGCCTCACCATTGCCATGAATGCAGCCTCACCATTGCCATGAATGCAGCCTCTGAATGCAGCCTCACCATTGCCTTGAACTCAGCCTCACCATTCACATGAATGCAGCCACACCATTCACATGAATGCAGTCTCACAAGTCCCATGAATGTAGCCTCACCATTCACATGAATGCAGCCTCACCATTGGCATGAATGCAGCCTCACCATTGGCATGAATGCAGCCTCACTATTGCCATGAATGCAGCCTCACTATTACCATGAATGCAGCCTTCGAATGCAGCCTCACCATTGGCACTCACAAGTGCCATGAATGCTGCCTCACCATTGCCATGAATGCAGCCTCACCATTGATATGAATGCAACCTCACCATTGCCATGAATGCAGCCTCTGAATGCAGCCTCACCATTGACATGAATGCAGCCTCACAAGTGCTCTGAATGCAGCCTCATCATTGCCATGAATGCAGCCTCACCATTGCAATAAATGCAGCCTCACCATTGACATGAATGCAGCCTCACCATTGCCAAAAATGCAGCCTCTGAATGCAGCCTCACCATTGCCACAAATGCGCCATGAATGCAGCCTCTGAATGCAGCCTCACCAAGGACATGAATGCAGCCTCACAAGTGCCAAGAATGCAGCCCCACCACTGTCATGAATGCAGCCTCACCATTGCCATGAATGCAGCCTCACCATTGACATGAATGCAGCCTCACCATTGCCCTGAATGCAGCCTCACCATTGCCATGAATGCAGCCTCTGAATGCAGCCTCACCATTGCCATGAATGCTGCCTCACCATTCACATGAATGCAGCCACACTATTCACATGAATGCAGTCTCACAAGTCCCATGAATGCAGCCTCACCATTCACATGAATGCAACCTCACCATTGGCATGAATGCAGCCAGACTATTGCCATTAATGCAGCCTCACTATTACCATGAATGCAGTCTTCGAATGCAGCCTCACCATTGACACTCACAAGTGCCATGAATGCAGCCTCACCATTGCCATGAATGCAGCCTCATCATTGCCATGACTGCAGCCTCACCACTGCAATAAATGCAGCCTCACCATTGACGTGAATGCAGCCTCACCATTGACACGAATGCAGCCTCAAAAGTGCCATTAAGGCAGCCTCACTATTGACATGAATGCAGCCTCACCATTGCCAAAAATGCAGCCTCTGAATGCAGCCTCACCATTGCCACAAATGCAGCCTCACCATTGCCATGAATTCAGTCTCACCATTGCCATGAATGCAGCCTCTGAATGCAGCCTCACCATTGCCTTGAATGCAGCCTCATCATTTACATGAATGCAGCCACACCATTCACATGAATGCAGTCTCACAAGTCCCATGAATGCAGCCTCACCATTCACATGAATGCAGCCTCACCATTGGCATGAATGCAGCCTCACTATTGCCATGAATGCAGACTCACTATTACCATGAATGCAGCCTTCGAATGCAGCCTCACCATTGACACTCACAAGTGCCATGAATGCAGCCTCACCATTGCCATGAATGCAGCCTCACCATTCACATGAATGCAGCCACACCATTCACTTGAATGCAGTCTCACAAGTCCCATGAATGCAGCCTCACCATTCACATGAATGCAGCCTCACCATTGGCATGAATGCAGCCTCACTATTGCCATGAATGCAGCCTCACTATTACCATGAATGCAGCCTTCGAATGCAGCCTCACCATTGACACTCACAAGTGCCATGAATGCAGCCTCATCATTGACATGAATGCAGCCTCACCATTGCCATATATGCAGCCTCTGAATGCAGCTTCACCATTGCCATGAATGCAGCCTCACCATTCACATGAATGCAGCCACACCATTCACATGAATGCCGTCTCACAAGTCCCATGAATGCAGCCTCACCATTCACATGAATGCAGCCTTCGAATGCAGCCTCACCATTGACACTCACAAGTGCCATAAATGCAGCCTCACCATTGCCATGAATGCAGCCTCATCATTGCCATGAATGCAGCCTCGCCACTGCAATAAATGCAGCCTCACCATTGTCGTGAATGCAGCCTCACCATTGACATGAATGCAGCCTCACAAGTGCCATTAAGGCAGCCTCACTATTGACATGAATGCAGTTTCACCATTGCCAAAAATGCAGCCTCTGAATGCAGCCTCACCATTGCCACAAATGCAGCCTCACCATTGCCATGAATGCAGTCTCACCATTGCCATTAATGCAGCCTCTGAATGCAGCCTCACCATGGCCTTGAATGCAGCCTCATCATTCACATGAATGCAGCCACACCATTCACATGAATGCAGTCTCACAAGTCCCATGAATGCAGCCTCACCATTCACATGAATGCAGCCTCACCATTGGCATGAATGCAGCCTCACTATTGACATGAATGCAGACTCACTATTACCATGAATGCAGCCTTCGAATGCAGCCTCACCATTGACACTCACAAGTGCCATGAATGCAGCCTCACCATTGCCATGAATGCAGCCTCACCATTCACATGAATGCAGCCACACCATTCACATGAATGCAGTCTCACAAGTCCCATGAATGCAGCCTCACCATTCACATGAATGCAGCCTCACCATTGGCATGAATGCAGCCTCACTATTGCCATGAATGCAGCCTCACTATTACCATGAATGCAGCCTTCAAATGCAGCCTCACCATTGACACTCACAAGTGCCATGAATGCAGCCTCACCATTGCCATGAATGCAGTCTCATCATTGCCATGAATGCAGCCTCACCACTGCAAAAAATGCAGCCTCACCATTGACGTGAATGCAGCCTCACCATTGACATGAATGCAGCCTCACAAGTGCCATTAAGGCAGCCTCACTATTGACATGAATGCAGCCTCACCATTGCCAAAAATGCAGCCTTTGAATGCAGCCTCACCATTGCCACAAATGCAGCCTCACCATTGCCATGAATGCAGTCTCACCATTGCCATGAATGCAGCCTCTGAATGCAGCCTCACCATTGCCTTGAATGCAGCCTCATCATTTACATGAATGCAGCCACACCATTCACATGAATGCAGTCTCACAAGTAACATGAATGCAGCCTCACCATTCACATGAATGCAGCCTCACCATTGGCATGAATGCAGCCTCACTATTGCCATGAATGCAGACTCACTATTACAATGAATGCAGCCTTCGAATGCAGCCTCACCATTGACACTCACAAGTGCCATGAATGCAGCCTCACCATTGCCATGAATGCAGCCTCACCATTCACATGAATGCAGCCACACCATTCACATGAATGCAGTCTCACAAGTCCCATGAATGCAGCCTCTCCATTCACATGAATGCAGCCTCCCCATTGCCATGAATGCAGCCTCACCATTGCCATGAATGCAGCCTCTGAAATCAGCCTCACCATTGCCATGAATGCAGCCTCACCATTCACATGAATGCAGCCACACCATTCACATGAATGCAGTCTCACAAGTCCCATGAATGCAGCCTCACCATTCACATGAATGCAGCCTCACCATTGGCATGAATGCAGCCTCACTATTGCCATGAATGCAGACTCACTATTACAATGAATGCAGCCTTCGAATGCAGCCTCACCATTGACACTCACAAGTGCCATGAATGCAGCCTCACCATTGCCATGAATGCAGCCTCACCATTCACATGAATGCAGCCACACCATTCACTTGAATGCAGTCTCACAAGTCCCATGAATGCAGCCTCACCATTCACATGAATGCAGCCTCACCATTGGCATGAATGCAGCCTCACTATTGCCATGAATGCAGCCTCACTATTACCATGAATGCAGCCTTCGAATGCAGCCTCACCATTGACACTCACAAGTGCCATGAATGCAGCCTCACCATTGCCATGAATGCAACCTCACCATTGACAAGAATGCAGCCTCACCATTGCCATGAATGCAGCCTCACCATTGCCATGAATGCAGCCTCTGAATGTAGCCTCACCATTGCCATGAATGCAGCCTCACCATTCACATGAATGCAGCCACACCATTCACATGAAAGCCGTCTCACAAGTCCCATGAATGCAGCCTCACCATTCACATGAATGCAGCCTCCCCATTGGCATGAATGCAGCCTCACTATTGCCATTAATGCAGCCTTCGAATGCAGCCTCACCATTGACACTCACAAGTGCCATAAATGCAGCCTCACCATTGCCATGAATGCAGCCTCATCATTGCCATGAATGCAGCCTCGCCACTGCAATAAATGCAGCCTCACCATTGACGTGAATGCAGCCTCACCATTGACATGAATGCAGCCTCACAAGTGCCATTAAGGCAGCCTCACTATTGACATGAATGCAGCCTCACCATTGCCAAAAATGCAGCCTCTGAATGCAGCCTCACCATTGCCACAAATGCAGCCTCACCATTGCCATGAATGCAGTCTCACCATTGCCATTAATGCAGCCTCTGAATGCAGCCTCACCATTGCCACAAATGCAGCCTCACCATTGCCATGAATGCAGCCACACCATTCACATGAATGCAGTCTCACAAGTCCCATGAATGCAGCCTCACCATTCACATGAATGCAGCCTCACCATTGGCATGAATGCAGCCTCACTATTGACATGAATGCAGACTCACTATTACCATGAATGCAGCCTTCAAATGCAGCCTCACCAGTGACACTCACAAGTGCCATGAATGCAGCCTCACCATTGCCATGAATGCAGTCTCATCATTGCCATGAATGCAGCCTCACCACTGCAATAAATGCAGCCTCACCATTGACGTGAATGCAGCCTCACCATTGACATGAATGCAGCCTCACAAGTGCCATTAAGGCAGCCTCACTATTGACATGAATGCAGCCTCACCATTGCCAAAAATGCAGCCTCTGAATGCAGCCTCACCATTGCCACAAATGCAGCCTCACCATTGCCATGAATGCAGTCTCACCATTGCCATGAATGCAGCCTCTGAATGCAGCCTCACCATTGCCTTGAATGCAGCCTCATCATTTACATGAATGCAGCCACACCATTCACATGAATGCAGTCTCACAAGTCCCATGAATGCAGCCTCACCATTCACATGAATGCAGCCTCACCATTGGCAGGAATGCAGCCTCACTATTGCCATGAATGCAGATTCACTATTACAATGAATGCAGCCTTCGAATGCAGCCTCACCATTGACACTCACAAGTGCCATGAATGCAGCCTCACCATTGCCATGAATGCAGCCTCACCATTCACATGAATGCAGCCACACCATTCACATGAATGCAGTCTCACAAGTCCCATCAATGCAGCCTCACCATTCACATGAATGCAGCCTCCCCATTGCCATGAATGCAGCCTCACCATTTCCATGAATGCAGCCTCTGAAATCAGCCTCACCATTGCCATGAATGCAGCCTCACCATTCACATGAATGCAGCCACACCATTCACATGAATGCAGTCTCACAAGTCCCATGAATGCAGCCTCACCATTCACATGAATGCAGCCTCACCATTGGCATGAATGCAGCCTCACTATTGCCATGAATGCAGACTCACTATTACAATGAATGCAGCCTTCGAATGCAGCCTCACCATTGACACTCACAAGTGCCATGAATGCAGCCTCACCATTGCCATGAATGCAGCCTCACCATTCACATGAATGCAGCCACACCATTCACTTGAATGCAGTCTCACAAGTCCCATGAATGCAGCCTCACCATTCACATGAATGCAGCCTCACCATTGGCATGAATGCAGCCTCACTATTGCCATGAATGCAGCCTCACTATTACCATGAATGCAGCCTTCGAATGCAGCCTCACCATTGACACTCACAAGTGCCATGAATGCAGCCTCACCATTGCCATGAATGCAACCTCACCATTGACAAGAATGCAGCCTCACCATTGCCATGAATGCAGCCTCACCATTGCCATGAATGCAGCCTCACCATTCACATGAATGCAGCCACACCATTCACTTGAATGCAGTCTCACCAGTCCCATGAATGCAGCCTCACCATTCACATGAATGCAGCCTCACCATTGGCATGAATGCAGCCTCACTATTGCCATGAATGCAGCCTCACTATTACCATGAATGCAGCCTTCGAATGCAGCCTCACCATTGACACTCACAAGTGCCATGAATGCAGCCTCACCATTGCCATGAATGCAACCTCACCATTGACAAGAATGCAGCCTCACCATTGCCATGAATGCAGCCTCACCATTGCCATGAATGCAGCCTCTGAATGCAGCCTCACCATTGCCATGAATGCAGCCTCACCATTCACATGAATGCAGCCACACCATTCACATGAAAGCCGTCTCACAAGTCCCATGAATGCAGCCTCACCATTCACATGAATGCAGCCTCACCATTGGCATGAATGCAGCCTCACTATTGCCATTAATGCAGCCTTCGAATGCAGCCTCACCATTGACACTCACAAGTGCCATAAATGCAGCCTCACCATTGCCATGAATGCAGCCTCATCATTGCCATGAATGCAGCCTCGCCACTGCAATAAATGCAGCCTCACCATTGACGTGAATGCAGCCTCACCATTAACATGAATGCAGCCTCACAAGTGCCATTAAGGCAGCCTCACTATTGACATGAATGCAGCCTCACCATTGCCAAAAATGCAGCCTCTGAATGCAGCCTCACCATTGCCACAAATGCAGCCTCACCATTGCCATGAATGCAGTCTCACCATTGCCATTAATGCAGCCTCTGAATGCAGCCTCACCATTGCCTTGAATGCAGCCTCATCATTCACATGAATGCAGCCACACCATTCACATGAATGCAGTCTCACAAGTCCCATGAATGCAGCCTCACCATTCACATGAATGCAGCCTCACCATTGGCATGAATGCAGCCTCACTATTGACATGAATGCAGACTCACTATTACCATGAATGCAGCCTTCGAATGCAGCCTCACCATTGACACTCACAAGTGCCATGAATGCAGCCTCACCATTGCCATGAATGCAGCCTCACCATTCACATGAATGCAGCCACACCATTCACATGAATGCAGTCTCACAAGTCCCATGAATGCAGCCTCACCATTCACATGAATGCAGCCTCACCATTGGCATGAATGCAGCCTCACTATTGCCATTAGGGATGAGCTTCGTGTTCGAGTCGAACCCATGTTCGACTCGAACATCGGCTGTTCGACCGTCCGTCGAATTGCGAACGTTATGGGCCATTCGCGCCAAATTCGTGTGGCGCGTCACGGCCCATAATTCACTGCGGCATCGCAGTGCATTGCTGGCTGATGATTGGCCAAGCATGCACTATGACCCGCATGCTTGGCCAATCACAGCGCCGTCAGTAGAGAGAGCTGTAATTGGCCAAAGCCAGGGTGGCTTTGGCCAATTATGGCTCAGGGGATTTAGTACACGCCCCACACTATATAAGGCCGCCTGCACGGTGGCCCTGTGTAGTGTGTTCCGGTGTGCTGATAGAGAGAGAGACAGACAGTGTCATTTGATTTGAGAGCTAGATTAGGCTAGATCTGTTCCTGCTCTTTACATTTAGTGCAGTGCGTCCTGCTCACAGTGTTCAGCTAGATCTGTTCCTGCTCTTTACATTTAGTGCAGTGCGTCCTGCTCACAGTGTTCAGCTAGATCCGTTCCTGCTCTTTACATTTAGTGCAGTGCGTCCTGCTCACAGTGTTCAGCTAGATCTGTTCCTGCTATTTACATTTAGTGCAGTCAGTGCGTCCTGCTCACAGTGTTCAGCTAGATCCGTTCCTGCTATTTACATTTAGTGCAGTCAGTGCGTCCTGCTCACAGTGTTCAGCTAGATCCGTTCCTGGTATTTACATTTAGTGCAGTGCGTCCTGCTCACAGTGTTCAGCTAGATCCGTTCCTGCTATTTACATTTAGTGCAGTGCGTCCTGCTCACAGTGTTCAGCTAGATCCGTTCCTGCTATTTACATTTAGTGCAGTGCGTCCTGCTCACAGTGTTCAGCTAGATCCGTTCCTGCTATTTCCATTTAGTGCAGTCAGTGCGTCCTGCTCACAGTGTTCAGCTAGATCCGTTCCTGCTATTTACATTTAGTGCAGTCAGTGTGTCCTGCTCACAGTGTTCAGCTAGATCCGTTCCTGCTATTTACATTTAGTGCAGTCAGTGCGTCCTGCTCACAGTGTTCAGCTAGATCCGTTCCTGCTATTTACATTTAGTGCAGTCAGTGCGTCCTGCTCACAGTGTTCAGCTAGATCCGTTCCTGCTATTTACATTTAGTGCAGTGCGTCCTGCTCACAGTGTTCAGCTAGATCCGTTCCTGCTATTTACATTTAGTGCAGTGCGTCCTGCTCACAGTGTTCAGCTAGATCCGTTCCTGCTATTTACATTTAGTGCAGTCAGTGCGTCCTGCTCACAGTGTTCAGCTAGATCCGTTCCTGCTATTTACATTTAGTGCAGTCAGTGCGTCCTGCTCACAGTGTTCAGCTAGATCCGTTCCTGCTATTTACATTTAGTGCAGTGCGTCCTGCTCACAGTGTTCAGCTAGATCCGTTCCTGCTATTTACATTTAGTGCAGTGCGTCCTGCTCACAGTGTTCAGCTAGATCCGTTCCTGCTATTTACATTTAGTGCAGTGCGTCCTGCTCACAGTGTTCAGCTAGATCCGTTCCTGCTATTTACATTTAGTGCAGTGCGTCCTGCTCACAGTGTTCAGCTAGATCCGTTCCTGCTATTTACATTTAGTGCAGTGCGTCCTGCTCACAGTGTTCAGCTAGATCCGTTCCTGCTATTTACATTTAGTGCAGTGCGTCCTGCTCACAGTGTTCAGCTAGATCCGTTCCTGCTATTTACATTTAGTGCAGTCAGTGCGTCCTGCTCACAGTGTTCAGCTAGATCCGTTCCTGCTATTTACATTTAGTGCAGTGCGTCCTGCTCACAGTGTTCAGCTAGATCCGTTCCTGCTATTTACATTTAGTGCAGTGCGTCCTGCTCACAGTGTTCAGCTAGATCCGTTCCTGCTATTTACATTTAGTGCAGTCAGTGCGTCCTGCTCACAGTGTTCAGCTAGATCTGTTCCTGCTATTTACATTTAGTGCAGTCAGTGCGTCCTGCTCACAGTGTTCAGCTAGATCCGTTCCTGCTATTTACATTTAGTGCAGTGCGTCCTGCTCACAGTGTTCAGCTAGATCTGTTCCTGCTATTTACATTTAGTGCAGTGCGTCCTGCTCACAGTGTTCAGCTAGATCTGTTCCTGCTATTTACATTTAGTGCAGTCAGTGCGTCCTGCTCACAGTGTTCAGCTAGATCCGTTCCTGCTATTTACATTTAGTGCAGTGCGTCCTGCTCACAGTGTTCAGCTAGATCTGTTCCTGCTATTTACATTTAGTGCAGTCAGTGCGTCCTGCTCACAGTGTTCAGCTAGATCCGTTCCTGCTATTTACATTTAGTGCAGTGCGTCCTGCTCACAGTGTTCAGCTAGATCTGTTCCTGCTATTTACATTTAGTGCAGTGCGTCCTGCTCACAGTGTTCAGCTAGATCCGTTCCTGCTATTTACATTTAGTGCAGTCAGTGCGTCCTGCTCACAGTGTTCAGCTAGATCCGTTCCTGCTAATTACATTTAGTGCAGTGCGTCCTGCTCACAGTGTTCAGCTAGATCCGTTCCTGTTATCTTCCTACTGACAGGCAGGCTTGTCTGGTTACAGTATATAAAGCTACCTGAAGAAAATTACAGGTGTTCTATCCCAGCTTAGTGCAGCTACAGGCCATTAGTATGTCTGGAAGGCCAAGAAGGAGAGGCAGACAGTCACAAGCCAATAAGAGAGGGCAAGCAGGCTCTGTGTCTAGTGCTGGTCGTGGAGACGGTGCATCCTCATCAGCACGTGGCCATGGGACACGCTTGGCCTTTTTTTCGGCAGCTGGCCGTGTTGAGCCGCAACATGCGGAAAACTTGGTCGAGTGGATGACCAAGCCGTCCTCATCCTCCTCATCCTCTCTCACCCATGCCCAGGGTGCTTTGTCTGGCAAAGCAGCGGCCTCTTCCCTCAGCTCAATGTCATCAGTGACTCCTTCCCTAGCTCCACCATGTCCTCATGAGGATTCCCTCGAACTGTTTGACCACAGTGTTGGGTACATGCTCCAGGAGGATGCCCAGCGTTTGGAAGGCTCTGATGATGATACTGAGCTCGATGAAGGCAGTAACATGAGCACGGACAGAGGGGGTGCCCAAGAAGGACAGCAATCTGGCAGTCATGCTCCCCCTGCTGCAGCATACTGCCAGGTTTGCTCCAGTGATGAGGAGGGAGGGGATGATGAGGTCACTGACTCAACGTGGGTGCCTGATAGGAGAGAGGAGGAGGAGGAGGAGGAGGAGGCGGCACATCACCAACGAGGCAGGATGCCCTCCAGGGGCCAGCCTAAGGGCAGCACATTGACTGCATCACACCCCAAAGCTCCACATGTGCAGGGCGCTGCAGTCTCTGCGCGTTATTCAAAAAGTTCTTTGGTGTGGGCCTTTTTTGAGACGAGTGCATCAGATCACACCGCTGCTATTTGCAACATATGTCTCAAGCGTATCTCGCGTGGCCAAAACATCTCCCGCTTGGGTACCACATGCTTGACCAGACATATGTTGACCTGCCATGCAGTTCGTTGGCAAGCATATCTAAAAGACCCACACCAAAGAACAAAGAGGATCTCTCCTTGCTCCTCATCAGCTGAGATTTCCAACCCCACTAGACCTTCAGTCCTCTCTGAGACCTGCAGTGAGAGGAATGAAGGTGTAGAATTAGGTGTGTCACAGCCAAGTACTTGTGGGCAATCTGCTTTTGGTACACCGACGCCAGATTGTACCAGGCAAATTTCCCTGCCCCAGCTGCTGCACCGCCGAAAGAAGTTTGCTCCCAGCCATCCACATGCCCAGCGGTTGAATGCTAGCTTGGCAAAATTGCTAGCACTTCAACTGCTGCCTTTTCAGTTGGTAGACTCTGCCCCCTTCCGTGAGTTTGTGGAATGTGCGGTTCCTCAGTGGCAGGTACCCAAACGCCACTTTTTCTCACGGAAGGCGATTCCAGCTCTCTACCGGCATGTGGAAGGCAATGTCCATGCCTCGCTGGACAGGGCGGTCAGCGGTAAGGTGCATATTACCGCTGACTCATGGTCCAGCAGGCATGGACAGGGACGTTACTTAAGTTTCACGGCGCATTGGGTGACTCTGCTGGCAGCTGGGAAGGATGCAGGACAAGGTGCAGTAGTGTTGGAGGTTGTTCCGCCACCACGCCTCCAAAATGCTGATTGTGACACACCTCTCTCCTCCACCCCCTCCTCTTCTTCTTCCTCCATGGCCTCTTCCTCGGAACCAGCGGTGCTCCGTAGGCGTTCAAGGGGCTACGCAAGTACGCAGGCCAAAAGATGCCATGCGGTGCTTGAGCTGGTGTGCTTGGGGGACAGGAGCCACACTGGGGCAGAGGTTCTGTCAGCTCTGCAGGGGCAGGTTCAGAGGTGGTTGACGCCACGCCAACTTAAGGCAGGAATGGTGGTTTGCGACAATGGCACCAACCTCCTCTCTGCCCTGACAGGGACAACTGACCCATGTGCCCTGTTTGGCTCACGTCCTTAACTTGGTGGTGCAGCGGTTCTTGGGCAGGTACCCGGGCTTACAGGATGTCCTGAGGCAGGCCAGGAAAGTCTGTGTGCATTTCCGCCGGTCATATAATGCCAGTGCTCGGCTGACGGACCTCCAAAAGGAGTTTAACCTGCCCAAGAACCGCCTAATCTGTGACATGCCCACCAGGTGGAACTCGACATTGGCCATGCTGCAGCGGCTGCACACGCAGCAGAGGGCCATAAATGAGTACCTGTGCGACTATGGCACCAGGACAGGGTCAGGGGACCTTGGTTTTTTTTCCCCACGCCAGTGGGCCATGATCAGGGATGCATGCACTGTCCTGTCACCATTCGAGGAGGCCACGAGGATGGTGAGCACTGACAGTGCATGCATCAGTGACACTGTCCCCCTTGTCCACCTGTTGGAGCACACGCTGCGTGGAATAATGGACAGGGCACTTGAGGCAGAACAGAGGCAGGAAGAGGAGGACTTCCTTAGCTCTCAAGGCCCCCTTTATCCAGACAGTGTTCCTGCGTGCCCGCCGATCACACAGGAAGAGGACGAGGAGGAGGAGGAGGAGGAGGAGGAGGAAGATTGTGTCAGTATGGAGGTGGAGCCTGGCACTCAGCATCAGCAGTCTTTAAGGGATCAGTCCCAAGGAACACATGGACTTGTACGTGGCTGGGAGGAGGTGGCTGCGGACGTTGTTGTCCTTAGTGACCCAGAGGACTCCGGACCGAATGCCTCAGCAAACCTACGCTGCATGGCCTCCCTGATCCTGCAAAGCCTGCGTAAGGATCCTCGTATTCGTGGTATCAAGGAGAAGGACCAATACTGGCTGGCAACCCTCCTTGATCCACGTTACAAGGGTAAGGTTGCGGACCTTATCTTGCCATCGCAGAGGGAGCAGAGGATGAAACATCTTCGGGAGGCCTTGCAGAAAGGTCTGTGCAACGCGTTCCCAGAGACTGGGAGGTTACAAACTCCTGTTTCTGGACAACGTGTTGCTGAGGCTTCGGTCAGTCAAAGAAGGAGCGGTGGAGAAGGTGGCCGTCTGACCGATGCGTTCAGACAATTTTTTGGTCCGCAGCCCCAAGGTATGATCGGTTCCAGCAACCATCGCCAGCGTCTGTTTTACATGGTGCAGGAATACCTAGGGGCAAGATCAGACTTGGACACCTTTCCCACCGAAAATCCTCTGGGTTACTGGGTCTTGAGGATGGATCACTGGCCAGAGCTTGCACAGTATGCAATTGAGCTACTGGCCTGTCCTGCATCCAGCGTTCTTTCGGAACGCACATTCAGTGCTGCTGGAGGCGTGGTAACCGATCACAGGGTGCGTCTGTCCACTGACTCGGGCGATCGGCTGACCTTCATAAAAATGAATCAGTCTTGGATCACCACCAGCTACCAAGCACCTGATGCTGATGTAACTGAATAATTTTTTTCAGATCCCTTCAAAGACTGCCTATGCTGATGCTGAGTGACTATCCCTGAGTAATTATCCTCTTCCTCCTCAATCATCACGCTGATAGCTTGTAAGAACATTTTTGGTTCTGGGCGCCACCACCAGTGCCTAAGGCACAATTTTTCAGCCCCTGTATAACAGGGGCGTGTAATTACAATTTTTGATGTAATACTTTGCAGCACGGCTCGTTCCTGCATTCCAACTAGAGTGTCTGTGAGGGGTTGCAGTGTTGTGGCACCAGCACCAGTGCCTAAGGCCCAATTTTTCTGCCCCTGTCTAACAGGGGCGTGTAATTACAATTCTTGATGCAATACTTTGCAGCAGGGCTCGTTCCTGCGTTCCAACTAGAGTGTCTGTGAGGGGTTGCAGTGTTGTGGCACCAGCACCAGTGCCTAAGGCCCAATTTTTCTGCCCCTGTCTAACAGGGGCGTGTAATTACAATTTTTGATGCAATACTTTGCAGCAGGGCTCGTTCCTGCGTTCCAACTAGAGTGTCTGTGAGGGGTTGCAGTGTTGTGGCACCAGCACCAGTGCCTAAGGCCCAATTTTTCTGCCCCTGTCTAACAGGGGCGTGTAATTACAATTTTTGATGCAATACTTTGCAGCAGTGCTCGTTCCTGCGTTCCAACTAGAGTGTCTGTGAGGGGTTGCAGTGTTGTGGCACCAGCACCAGTGCCTAAGGCCCAATTTTTCTGCCCCTGTCTAACAGGGGCGTGTAATTACAATTTTTGATGCAATACTTTGCAGCAGGGCTCGTTCCTGCGTTCCAACTAGAGTGTCTGTGAGGGGTTGCAGTGTTGTGGCACCAGCACCAGTGCCTAAGGCCTAATTTTTCAGCTCCTGTTCAACAGGGGCATGTAATTACAATTCTTGATCTAATATTTCACAGCAGGGCCCTGTGAGGGCTTAGAGTGTTTTGGCCACAGCAACACCTAAGGCCCAAATTTCTGCTGAGTATATAGGGCAGGACCCTACTTTCAAACATCTAACTTACAAACGACTCCTACTTGCAAACGGAAGGAGACAACAGGAAGTGAGATGAAATCTACCCCTAGGAAGGGAAATTCTCTCATGTAAGAGTTAATATGGGAAAACAATTTCTCCTTTCCACTGATGCTTTCCAATCCTTGTTCCACAAAAAAACCCAAATTTTCAAAAAACATTTTTCATTGGGACAAAAAAGTGAGGTGAAATCTTCTGAAGAGGAGGAAAGACGCAAAACAAATGTCACAGGGGTGATAACCCTTCCCTATGTTTTCCAAAAAGCTTAGAAAAGATTTTTTGGCTGGAGCTAAACACGTTAAAAATGTTCAAAATTACAAACAGATTCTACTTAACAACAAACCTACAGTCCCTGTCTTGTTTGCACCGCCTGTATACTGCTGTTCAGAGTATATAGGGACCTTTCCTTATTTTAATTTGGGTGCGGGGTTCCCCTTAATATCCATACAAGACCCAAAGGGCCTGGTAATGGACTGGGGGGTACCCATGCCGTTTGTCTCACTGATTTTCATCCATATTGGCAGGACCCGACATGACATTAAACCCGCAAGCAGTTTTAAATGAGATTTTTTCCTTTAAAAATGACATTTGGTGCAGGGACTGTTCTAAACATGGGAAACACGCGTCACTTTACAGGCATACTATAGACACCCCCCAGGTACGATATTTAAAGGAATATTTCACTTTTTTTTTTTTACTTTAAGCATCATTAAAATCACTGCTCCCGAAAAAACGGCCGTTTTTAAAAGTTTTTTTTGCATTGATACATGTCCCCTGGGGTAGGACCCGGGTCCCCACACCCTTTTTAGGACAATACCATGCAAATTAGCCTTTAAAATGAGCACTTTTGATTTCGAACGTTCGAGTCCCATAGACGTCAATGGGGTTCTAACGTTCGTGCGAACTTGCGATCCGTTCGCGGGTTCTGGTGCGAACCGAACCGGGGGGTGTTCGGCTCATCCCTAATTGCCATAAATGCAGCCTCACTATTACCATGAATGCAGCCTTCAAATGCAGCCTCACCATTGACACTCACAAGTGCCATGAATGCAGCCTCACCATTGCCATGAATGCAGCCTCATCATTGCCATGAATGCAGCCTCACCACTGCAATAAATGCAGCCTCACCATTGACGTGAATGCAGCCTCACCATTGACATGAATGCAGCCTCACAAGTGCCATTAAGGCAGCCTCACTATTGACTTGAATGCAGCCTCACCATTGCCAAAAATGCAGCCTCTGAATGCAGCCTCACCATTGCCACAAATGCAGCCTCACCATTGCCATGAATGCAGTCTCACCATTGCCATGAATGCAGCCTCTGAATGCAGCCTCACCATTGCCTTGAATGCAGCCTCATCATTTACATGAATGCAGCCACACCATTCACATGAATGCAGTCTCACAAGTCCCATGAATGCAGCCTCACCATTCACATGAATGCAGCCTCACCATTGGCATGAATGCAGCCTCACTATTGCCATGAATGCAGACTCACTATTACAATGAATGCAGCCTTCGAATGCAGCCTCACCATTGACACTCACAAGTGCCATGAATGCAGCCTCACCATTGCCATGAATGCAGCCTCACCATTCACATGAATGCAGCCACACCATTCACATGAATGCAGTCTCACAAGTCCCATGAATGCAGCCTCACCATTCACATGAATGCAGCCTCACCATTGCCAAAAATGCAGCCTCACTATTGCCATGAATGCAGCCTCACTATTACCATGAATGCAGCCTTCGAATGCAGCCTCACCATTGCCATGAATGCAGCCTCATCATTGCCATGAATGCAGCCTCACCACTGCAATAAATGCAGCCTCACCATTGACGTGAATGCAGCCTCACCATTGACATGAATGCAGCCTCACCATTGCCAAAAATGCAGCCTCTGAATGCAGCCTCACCATTGCCACAAATGCAGCCTCACCATTGCCATGAATGCAGTCTCACCATTGCCATGAATGCAGCCTCTGAATGCAGCCTCACCATTGCCTTGAATGCAGTCTCATCATTCACATGAATGCAGTCACACCATTCACATGAATGCAGTCTCACAAGTCCCATGAATGCTGCCTCACCATTCACATGCATGCAGCCTCACCACTGGCATGAATGCAGCCTCACTATTGCCATGAATGCAGACTCACTATTACCATGAATGCAGCCTTCGAATGCAGCCTCACCATTGACACTCACAAGTGCCATGAATGCAGCCTCACCATTGCCATGAATTCAGCCTCATCATTGCCATGAATGCAGCCTCACTACTGCAATAAATGCAGCCTCACCATTGACATGAATGCAGCCTCACCATTGACATGAATGCAGCCTCACAAGTGCCATTAAGGCAGCCTCACTATTGACATGAATGCAGCCTCACCATTGCCAAAAATGCAGCCTCTGAATGCAGCCTCAACATTGCCACAAATGCAGCCTCACCATTGCCATGAATGCAGTCTCACCATTGCCATGAATGCAGCCTCTGAATGCAGCCTCACCATTGCCTTGAATGCAGCCTCACAATTCACATGAATGCAGCCACACCATTCACATGAATGCAGTCTCACAAGTCCCATGAATGCAGCCTCACCATTCACATGAATGCAGCCTCACCATTGGCATGAATGCAGCCTCACGATTGCCATTAATGCAGACAAACTATTACCATGAATGCAGCCTTCGAATGCAGCCTCACCATTGACACTCACAAGTGCCATGAATGCAGCCTCACCATTGCCATGAATGCAGCCTCATCATTGCCATGAATGCAGCCTCACCACTGCAATAAATGCAGCCTCAATATTGACATGAATGCAGCCTCACCATTGACATGAATGCAGCCTCACAAGTGCCATTAAGGCAGCCTCACTATTAACATGAATGCAGCCTCACCATTGCCAAAAATTGAGTCTCTGAATGCAGCCTCACCATTGCCACAAATGCAGCCTCACCATTGCCATGAATGCAGCCTCTGAATGCAGCCTCACCATTGCCTTGAATGCAGCCTCAAGATTCACATGAATGCAGCCACACCATTCACATGAATGCAGTCTCACAAGTCCCATGAATGCCGCCTCATCATTCACATGAATGCAGCCTTACCATTGGCATGAATGCAGCCTCACTATTGCCATGAATGCAGCCTCACTATTACCATTAATGCAGCCTTCGAATGCAGCCTCACCATTGACACTCACAAGTGCCATGAATGCAGCCTCACCATTGCCATGAATGCAGCCTCATCATTGCCATGAATGCAGCCTCACCACTGCAATAAATGCAGCCTCACCATTGACATGAATGCAGCCTCACAAGTGCCATTAAGGCAGCCTCACTTTTGACATGAATGCAGCCTCACCATTGCCAAAAATGCAGCCTTTGAATGCAGCCTCACCATTGCCACAAATGCAGCCTCACTATTGCCACAAATGCAGCCTCACCATTGCCATGAATGCAGCCTCACCATTGCCATGAATGCAGCCTCATCATTGCCATGAATGCAGCCTCATCATTACCATGAATGCAGCCTCACCATTGACATGAATGCAGCCTCACCATTGACATGAATGCAGCCTCACAAGTGCCATTAAGGCAGCCTCACTATTGACATGAATGCAGTCTCACCATTGCCAAAAATGCAGCCTCTGAATGCAGCCTCACCATTGCCACAAATGCAGCCTCACCATTGCCATGAATGCAGCCTCACCATTGCCATGAATGCAGCCTCACCATTGCCATGAATGCAGCCTCTGAATGCAGCCTCACCATTGACATGAATGCAGCCTCAGTATTCACATGAATGCAGTCTCACCATTCACATGAATTCAGTCTCACAAGTCCCATGAATGCAGCCTCACCATTCACATGAATGCAGCTTCATCATTGGTATGAATGCAGCCTCACTATTATCATGAATGCAGCCTCACTATTACCATGTATGCAGCCTTCAAATTCAGCCTCACCATTGACATGAATGCAGCCTCACAAGTACTATTAAGGCAGCTTCTCAATTGCCATGAATGCAGCCTCACCATTGCCATGAATGCAGCCTCACCATTGCCAAAAATGCAGCCTCTGAATGCAGCCTCACAAGTGCCATGAATGCAGCCTCACCATTGCCATGAATGCAGCCTCACCATTGACATGAATGCAGCCTCACCATTGCCATGAATGCAGCCTCACGATTGCCATAAATGCAGCCTCTGTATGCAGCTTCACCATTGACCTGAATGCAGCCTCACAAGTGCCATGAATGCAGCCTCATCATTGCCATGAATGCAGCCTCACCATTTCAATAAATGCAGCCTCACCATTGACATGAATGCAGCCTCACAAGTGCCCTTAAGGCAGCCTCACCATTGACATTAATGCAGCCTAACCATTGCCAAAAAATGCAGCCTCTGAATGCAGCCTCAACATTGCCACAAATGCAGCCTAACAATTGCCATGCATGCAGCCTCACCAGTGCCATGAATGCAGCCTCTGAATGCAGCCTCACCATTGACATGAATGCAGCCTCACAAGTGCCATGAATGCAGCCCCACCACTGTCATGAATGCAGCCTCATCATTGCCATGAATGCAGTCTCACCGTTGCAATGAATGCAGCCTCACCATTGCAATGAATTCAGCCTCACCATTGCCAGGAATGCAGCCTCTGAATGCAGCCTCACCATTGTCATGAATGCAGCCTCACTTTTACCATGAATGCAGCCTTCAAATGCAGCCTAACCATTGACACTCACAAGTGCCATGAATGCAGCCTCACCATTGCCATGAATGCAGTCTCATCATTGCCATGAATGCAGCCTCACCACTGCAAAAAATGCAGCCTCACCATTGATGTGAATGCAGCCTCACCATTGACATGAATGCAGCCTCACAAGTGCCATTAAGGCAGCCTCACTATTGACATGAATGCAGCCTCACCATTGCCAAAAATGCAGCCTCTGAATGCAGCCTCACCATTGCCACAAATGCAGCCTCACCATTGCCATGAATGCAGTCTCACCATTGCCATGAATGCAGCCTCTGAATGCAGCCTCACCATTGCCTTGAATGCAGCCTCATCATTTACATGAATGCAGCCACACCATTCACATGAATGCAGTCTCACAAGTCCCATGAATGCAGCCTCACCATTCACATGAATGCAGCCTCACCATTGGCATGAATGCAGCCTCACTATTGCCATGAATGCAGACTCACTATTACAATGAATGCAGCCTTCGAATGCAGCCTCAACATTGACACTCACAAGTGCCATGAATGCAGCCTCACCATTGCCATGAATGCAGCCTCACCATTCACATGAATGCAGCCACACCATTCACATGAATGCAGTCTCACAAGTCCCATGAATGCAGCCTCTCCATTCACATGAATGCAGCCTCCCCATTGCCATGAATGCAGCCTCACCATTGCCATGAATGCAGCCTCTGAAATCAGCCTCACCATTGCCATGAATGCAGCCTCACCATTCACATGAATTCAGCCACACCATTCACATGAATGCAGTCTCACAAGTCCCATGAATGCAGCCTCACCATTCACATGAATGCAGCCTCACCATTGGCATGAATGCAGCCTCACTATTGCCATGAATGCAGACTCACTATTACAATGAATGGAGCCTTCGAATGCAGCCTCACCATTGACACTCACAAGCGCCATGAATGCAGCCTCACCATTGCCATGAATGCAGCCTCACCATTCACATGAATGCAGCCACACCATTCACTTGAATGCAGTCTCACAAGTCCCATGAATGCAGCCTCACCATTCACATGAATGCAGCCTCACCATTGGCATGAATGCAGCCTCACTATTGCCATGAATGCAGCCTCACTATTACCATGAATGCAGCCTTCGAATGCAGCCTCACCATTGACACTCACAAGTGCCATGAATGCAGCCTCACCATTGCCATGAATGCAACCTCACCATTGACAAGAATGCAGCCTCACCATTGCCATGAATGCAGCCTCACCATTGCCATGAATGCAGCCTCACCATTGCCATGAATGCAGCCTCTGAATGCAGCCTCACCATTGCCATGAATGCAGACTCACCATTCACATGAATGCAGCCACACCATTCACATGAAAGCCGTCTCACAAGTCCCATGAATGCAGCCTCACCATTCACATGAATGCAGCCTCACCATTGGCATGAATGCAGCCTCACTATTGCCATTAATGCAGCCTTCGAATGCAGCCTCACCATTGACACTCACAAGTGCCATAAATGCAGCCTCACCATTGCCATGAATGCAGCCTCACCATTGCCTTGAATGCAGCCTCATCATTCACATGAATGCAGCCACACCATTCACATGAATGCAGTCTCACAAGTCCCATGAATGCAGCCTCACCATTGGCATGAATGCAGCCTCACTATTGACATGAATGCAGACTCACTATTACCATGAATGCAGCCTTCAAATGCAGCCTCACCAGTGACACTCACAAGTGCCATGAATGCAGCCTCACCATTGCCATGAATGCAGTCTCATCATTGCCATGAATGCAGCCTCACCACTGCAATAAATGCAGCCTCACCATTGACGTGAATGCAGCCTCACCATTGACATGAATGCAGCCTCACAAGTGCCATTAAGGCAGCCTCACTATTGACATGAATGCAGCCTCACCATTGCCAAAAATGCAGCCTCTGAATGCAGCCTCACCATTGCCACAAATGCAGCCTCACCATTGCCATGAATGCAGTCTCACCATTGCCATGAATGCAGCCTCTGAATGCAGCCTCACCATTGCCTTGAATGCAGCCTCATCATTTACATGAATGCAGCCACACCATTCACATGAATGCAGTCTCACAAGTCCCATGAATGCAGCCTCACCATTCACATGAATGCAGCCTCACCATTGGCAGGAATGCAGCCTCACTATTGCCATGAATGCAGATTCACTATTACAATGAATGCAGCCTTTGAATGCAGCCTCACCATTGAAACTCACAAGTGCCATGAATGCAGCCTCACCATTGCCATGAATGCAGCCTCACCATTCACATGAATGCAGCCACACCATTCACTTGAATGCAGTCTCACAAGTCCCATGAATGCAGCCTCACCATTCACATGAATGCAGCCTCACCATTGGCATGAATGCAGCCTCACTATTGCCATGAATGCAGCCTCACTATTACCATGAATGCAGCCTTCGAATGCAGCCTCACCATTGACACTCACAAGTGCCATGAATGCAGCCTCACCATTGCCATGAATGCAACCTCACCATTGACAAGAATGCAGCCTCACCATTGCCATGAATGCAGCCTCACCATTGCCATGAATGCAGCCTCTGAATGCAGCCTCACCATTGCCATGAATGCAGCCTCACCATTCACATGAATGCAGCCACACCATTCACATGAAAGCCGTCTCACAAGTCCCATGAATGCAGCCTCACCATTCACATGAATGCAGCCTCACCATTGGCATGAATGCAGCCTCACTATTGCCATTAATGCAGCCTTCGAATGCAGCCTCACCATTGACACTCACAAGTGCCATAAATGCAGCCTCACCATTGCCATGAATGCAGCCTCATCATTGCCATGAATGCAGCCTCGCCACTGCAATAAATGCAGCCTCACCATTGACGTGAATGCAGCCTCACCATTGACATGAATGCAGCCTCACAAGTGCCATTAAGGCAGCCTCACTATTGACATGAATGCAGCCTCACCATTGCCAAAAATGCAGCCTCTGAATGCAGCCTCACCATTGCCACAAATGCAGCCTCACCATTGCCATGAATGCAGTCTCACCATTGCCATTAATGCAGCCTCTGAATGCAGCCTCACCATTGCCTTGAATGCAGCCTCATCATTCACATGAATGCAGCCACACCATTCACATGAATGCAGTCTCACAAGTCCCATGAATGCAGCCTCACCATTCACATGAATGCAGCCTCACCATTGGCATGAATGCAGCCTCACTATTGACATGAATGCAGACTCACTATTACCATGAATGCAGCCTTCAAATGCAGCCTCACCAGTGACACTCACAAGTGCCATGAATGCAGCCTCACCATTGCCATGAATGCAGTCTCATCATTGCCATGAATGCAGCCTCACCACTGCAATCAATGCAGCCTCACCATTGACGTGAATGCAGCCTCACCATTGACATGAATGCAGCCTCACCAGTGCCATTAAGGCAGCCTCACTATTGACATGAATGCAGCCTCACCATTGCCAAAAATGCAGCCTCTGAATGCAGCCTCACCATTGCCACAAATGCAGCCTCACCATTGCCATGAATGCAGTCTCACCATTGCCATGAATGCAGCCTCTGAATGCAGCCTCACCATTGCCTTGAATGCAGCCTCATCATTTACATGAATGCAGCCACACCATTCACATGAATGCAGTCTCACAAGTCCCATGAATGCAGCCTCACCATTCACATGAATGCAGCCTCACCATTGGCAGGAATGCAGCCTCACTATTGCCATGAATGCAGATTCACTATTACAATGAATGCAGCCTTCGAATGCAGCCTCACCATTGACACTCACAAGTGCCATGAATGCAGCCTCACCATTGCCATGAATGCAGCCTCACCATTCACATGAATGCAGCCACACCATTCACATGAATGCAATCTCACAAGTCCCATCAATGCAGCCTCACCATTCACATGAATGCAGCCTCCCCATTGCCATGAATGCAGCCTCACCATTTCCATGAATGCAGCCTCTGAAATCAGCTTCACCATTGCCATGAATGCAGCCTCACCATTCACATGAATGCAGCCACACCATTCACATGAATGCAGTCTCACAAGTCCCATGAATGCAGCCTCACCATTCACATGAATGCAGCCTCACCATTGGCATGAATGCAGCCTCACTATTGCCATGAATGCAGCCTCACTATTACCATGAATGCAGCCTTTGAATGCAGCCTCACCATTGATACTCACAAGTGCCATGAATGCAGCCTCACCATTGCCATGAATGCAACCTCACCATTGACAAGAATGCAGCCTCACCATTGCCATGAATGCAGCCTCACCATTCACATGAATGCAGCCACACCATTCACTTGAATGCAGTCTCACAAGTCCCATGAATGCAGCCTCACCATTCACATGAATGCAGCCTCACCATTGGCATGAATGCAGCCTCACTATTGCCATGAATGCAGCCTCACTATTACCATGAATGCAGCCTTCGAATGCAGCCTCACCATTGACACTCACAAGTGCCATGAATGCAGCCTCACCATTGCCATGAATGCAACCTCACCATTGACAAGAATGCAGCCTCACCATTGCCATGAATGCAGCCTCACCATTGCCATGAATGCAGCCTCTGAATGCAGCCTCACCATTGCCATGAATGCAGCCTCACCATTCACATGAATGCAGCCACACCATTCACATGAAAGCTGTCTCACAAGTCCCATGAATGCAGCCTCAGCATTCACATGAATGCAGCCTCACCATTGGCATGAATGCAGCCTCACTATTGCCATTAATGCAGCCTTCGAATGCAGCCTCACCATTGACACTCACAAGTGCCATAAATGCAGCCTCACCATTGCCATGAATGCAGCCTCATAATTGCCATGAATGCAGCCTCGCCACTGCAATAAATGCAGCCTCACCATTGACGTGAATGCAGCCTCACCATTGACATGAATGCAGCCTCACAAGTGCCATTAAGGCAGCCTCACTATTGACATGAATGCAGCCTCACCATTGCCAAAAATGCAGCCTCTGAATGCAGCCTCACCATTGCCACAAATGCAGCCTCACCATTGCCATGAATGCAGTCTCACCATTGCCATTAATGCAGCCTCTGAATGCAGCCTCACCATTGCCTTGAATGCAGCCTCATCATTCACATGAATGCAGCCACACCATTCACATGAATGCAGTCTCACAAGTCCCATGAATGCAGCCTCACCATTCACATGAATGCAGCCTCACCATTGGCATGAATGCAGCCTCACTATTGACATGAATGCAGACTCACTATTACCATGAATGCAGCCTTCGAATGCAGCCTCACCATTGACACTCACAAGTGCCATGAATGCAGCCTCACCATTGCCATGAATGCAGCCTCACCATTCACATGAATGCAGCCACACCATTCACATGAATGCAGTCTCACAAGTCCCATGAATGCAGCCTCACCATTCACATGAATGCAGCCTCACCATTGGCATGAATGCAGCCTCACTATTGCCATGAATGCAGCCTCACTATTACCATGAATGCAGCCTTCAAATGCAGCCTCACCATTGACACACACAAGTGCCATGAATGCAGCCTCACCATTGCCATGAATGCAGCCTCATCATTGCCATGAATGCAGCCTCACCACTGCAATAAATGCAGCCTCACCATTGACGTGAATGCAGCCTCACCATTGACATGAATGCAGCCTCACAAGTGCCATTAAGGCAGCCTCACTATTGACATGAATGCAGCCTCACCATTGCCACAAATGCAGCCTCTGAATGCAGCCTCACCATTGCCACAAATGCAGCCTCACCATTGCCATGAATGCAGTCTCACCTATGCCATGAATGCAGCCTCTGAATGCAGCCTCACCATTGCCTTGAATGCAGCCTCATCATTTACATGAATGCAGCCACACCATTCACATGAATGCAGTCTCACAAGTCCCATGAATGCCGCCTCACCATTCACATGAATGCAGCCTCACCATTGGCATGAATGCAGCCTCACTATTGCCATGAATGCAGACTCACTATTACAATGAATGCAGCCTTCGAATGCAGCCTCACCATTGACACTCACAAGTGCCATGAATGCAGCCTCACCATTGCCATGAATGCAGCCTCACCATTCACATGAATGCAGCCACACCATTCACATGAATGCAGTCTCACAAGTCCCATGAATGCAGCCTCACCATTCACATGAATGGAGCCTCACCATTGCCAAAAATGCAGCCTCACTATTGCCATGAATGCAGCCTCACTATTACCATGAATGCAGCCTTCGAATGCAGCCTCACCATTGCCATGAATGCAGCCTCATCATTGCCATGAATGCAGCCTCATCATTGCCATGAATGCAGCCTCACCACTGCAATAAATGCAGCCTCACCATTGACGTGAATGCAGCCTCACCATTGACATGAATGCAGCCTCACCATTGCCAAAAATGCAGCCTCTGAATGCAGCCTCACCATTGCCACAAATGCAGCCTCACCATTGCCATGAATGCAGTCTCACCATTGCCATGAATGCAGCCTCTGAATGCAGCCTCACCATTGCCTTGAATGCAGTCTCATCATTCACATGAATGCAGTCACACCATTCACATGAATGCAGTCTCACAAGTCCCATGAAAGCTGCCTCACCATTCACATGCATGCAGCCTCACCACTGGCATGAATGCAGCCTCACTATTGCCATGAATGCAGAATCACTATTACCATGAATGCAGCCTTCGAATGCAGCCTCACCATTGACACTCACAAGTGCCATGAATGCAGCCTCACCATTGCCATGAATTCAGCCTCATCATTGCCATGAATGCAGCCTCACTACTGCAATAAATGCAGCCTCACCATTGACATGAATGCAGCCTCACCATTGACATGAATGCAGCCTCACAAGTGCCATTAAGGCAGCCTCACTATTGACATGAATGCAGCCTCACCATTGCCAAAAATGCAGCCTCTGAATGCAGCCTCAACATTGCCACAAATGCAGCCTCACCATTGCCATGAATGCAGTCTCACCATTGCCATGAATGCAGCCTCTGAATGCAGCCTCACCATTGCCTTGAATGCAGCCTCACAATTCACATGAATGCAGCCACACCATTCACATGAATGCAGTCTCACAAGTCCCATGAATGCAGCCTCACCATTCACATGAATGCAGCCTCACCATTGGCATGAATGCAGCCTCACGATTGCCATTAATGCAGACAAACTATTACCATGAATGCAGCCTTCGAATGCAGCCTCACCATTGACACTCACAAGTGCCATGAATGCAGCCTCACCATTGCCATGAATGCAGCCTCATCATTGCCATGAATGCAGCCTCACCACTGCAATAAATGCAGCCTCAATATTGACATGAATGCAGCCTCACCATTGACATGAATGCAGCCTCACAAGTGCCATTAAGGCATCCTCACTATTAACATGAATGCAGCCTCACCATTGCCAAAAATTGAGTCTCTGAATGCAGCCTCACCATTGCCACAAATGCAGCCTCACCATTGCCATGAATGCAGCCTCTGAATGCAGCCTCACCATTGCCTTGAATGCAGCCTCAAGATTCACATGAATGCAGCCACACCATTCACATGAATGCAGTCTCACAAGTCCCATGAATGCAGCCTCATCATTCACATGAATGCAGCCTTACCATTGGCATGAATGCAGCCTCACTATTGCCATGAATGCAGCCTCACTATTACCATGAATGCAGCCTTCGAATGCAGCCTCACCATTGACACTCACAAGTGCCATGAATGCAGCCTCACCATTGCCATGAATGCAGCCTCATCATTGCCATGAATGCAGCCTCACCATTGCAATAAATGCAGCCTCACCATTGACATGAATGCAGCCTCACAAGTGCCATTAAGGCAGCCTCACTTTTGACATGAATGCAGCCTCACCATTGCCAAAAATGCAGCCTCTGAATGCAGCCTCACCATTGCCACAAATGCAGCCTCACCATTGCCATGAATGCAGTCTCACCATTGCCATGAATGCAGCCTCTGAATGCAGCCTCACCATTGCCTTGAATGCAGTCTCATCATTCACATGAATGCAGTCACACCATTCACATGAATGCAGTCTCACAAGTCCCATGAAAGCTGCCTCACCATTCACATGCATGCAGCCTCACCACTGGCATGAATGCAGCCTCACTATTGCCATGAATGCAGACTCACTATTACCATGAATGCAGCCTTCGAATGCAGCCTCACCATTGACACTCACAAGTGCCATGAATGCAGCCTCACCATTGCCATGAATTCAGCCTCATCATTGCCATGAATGCAGCCTCACTACTGCAATAAATGCAGCCTCACCATTGACATGAATGCAGCCTCACCATTGACATGAATGCAGCCTCACAAGTGCCATTAAGGCAGCCTCACTATTGACATGAATGCAGCCTCACCATTGCCAAAAATGCAGCCTCTGAATGCAGCCTCAACATTGCCACAAATGCAGCCTCACCATTGCCATGAATGCAGTCTCACCATTGCCATGAATGCAGCCTCTGAATGCAGCCTCACCATTGCCTTGAATGCAGCCTCACAATTCACATGAATGCAGCCACACCATTCACATGAATGCAGTCTCACAAGTCCCATGAATGCAGCCTCACCATTCACATGAATGCAGCCTCACCATTGGCATGAATGCAGCCTCACGATTGCCATTAATGCAGACAAACTATTACCATGAATGCAGCCTTCGAATGCAGCCTCACCATTGACACTCACAAGTGCCATGAATGCAGCCTCACCATTGCCATGAATGCAGCCTCATCATTGCCATGAATGCAGCCTCACCACTGCAATAAATGCAGCCTCAATATTGACATGAATGCAGCCTCACCATTGACATGAATGCAGCCTCACAAGTGCCATTAAGGCAGCCTCACTATTAACATGAATGCAGCCTCACCATTGCCAAAAATTGAGTCTCTGAATGCAGCCTCACCATTGCCACAAATGCAGCCTCACCATTGCCATGAATGCAGCCTCTGAATGCAGCCTCACCATTGCCTTGAATGCAGCCTCAAGATTCACATGAATGCAGCCACACCATTCACATGAATGCAGTCTCACAAGTCCCATGAATGCAGCCTCATCATTCACATGAATGCAGCCTTACCATTGGCATGAATGCAGCCTCACTATTGCCATGAATGCAGCCTCACTATTACCATGAATGCAGCCTTCGAATGCAGCCTCACCATTGACACTCACAAGTGCCATGAATGCAGCCTCACCATTGCCATGAATGCAGCCTCATCATTGCCATGAATGCAGCCTCACCATTGCAATAAATGCAGCCTCACCATTGACATGAATGCAGCCTCACAAGTGCCATTAAGGCAGCCTCACTTTTGACATGAATGCAGCCTCACCATTGCCAAAAATGCAGCCTTTGAATGCAGCCTCACCATTGCCACAAATGCAGCCTCACTATTGCCACAAATGCAGCCTCACCATTGCCATGAATGCAGCCTCACCATTGCCATGAATGCAGCCTCATCATTGCCATGAATGCAGCCTCATCATTACCATGAATGCAGCCTCACCATTGACATGAATGCAGCCTCACCATTGACATGAATGCAGCCTCACAAGTGCCATTAAGGCAGCCTCACTATTGACATGAATGCAGTCTCACCATTGCCAAAAATGCAGCCTCTGAATGCAGCCTCACCATTTCCACAAATGCAGCCTCACCATTGCCATGAATGCAGCCTCACCATTGCCATGAATGCAGCCTCACCATTGCCATGAATGCAGCCTCTGAATGCAGCCTCACCATTGACATGAATGCAGCCTCAGTATTCACATGAATGCAGTCTCACCATTCACATGAATTCAGTCTCACAAGTCCCATGAATGCAGCCTCACCATTCACATGAATGCAGCTTCATCATTGGTATGAATGCAGCCTCACTATTATCATGAATGCAGCCTCACTATTACCATGTATGCAGCCTTCAAATTCAGCCTCACCATTGACATGAATGCAGCCTCACAAGTACTATTAAGGCAGCCTCACAATTGCCATGAATGCAGCCTCACCATTGCCATGAATGCAGCCTCACCATTGCCAAAAATGCAGCCTCTGAATGCAGCCTCACAAGTGCCATGAATGCAGCCTCACCATTGCCATGAATGCAGCCTCACCATTGACATGAATGCAGCCTCACCATTGCCATGAATGCAGCCTCACCATTGCCATAAATGCAGCCTCTGTATGCAGCTTCACCATTGACCTGAATGCAGCCTCACAAGTGCCATGAATGCAGCCTCATCATTGCCATGAATGCAGCCTCACCATTTCAATAAATGCAGCCTCACCATTGACATGAATGCAGCCTCACCATTGACTTGAATGCAGCCTCACAAGTGCCCTTAAGGCAGCCTCACCATTGACATTAATGCAGCCTAACCATTGCCAAAAAATGCAGCCTCTGAATGCAGCCTCAACATTGCCACAAATGCAGCCTAACAATTGCCATGCATGCAGCCTCACCAGTGCCATGAATGCAGCCTCTGAATGCAGCCTCACCATTGACATGAATGCAGCCTCACAAGTGCCATGAATGCAGCCCCACCACTGTCATGAATGCAGCCTCATCATTGCCATGAATGCAGTCTCACCGTTGCAATGAATGCAGCCTCACCATTGCAATGAATTCAGCCTCACCATTGCCAGGAATGCAGCCTCTGAATGCAGCCTCACCATTGTCATGAATGCAGCCTCACCATTGACATGAATTCAGCCTTACAAGTACCATGAATGCAGCCTCGCCATTGCCTTGAATTCAGCCTCACCATTGCCATGAATGCAGCCTCACCATTCACATGAATGCAGCCTCACCATTGACATGAATGCAGCCTCACAATTGGTATGAATGCAGCCTCACCATTGCCATGAATGCAGCCTCGCCATTGCCATGAATGCAGCCTGTGAATGCAGCCTCACCATTGACATGAATGCAGCCTCGGTATTCACATGAATGCAGTCTCACCATTCACATGAATTCAGTCTCACAAGTCCCATGAATGCAGCCTCACCATTCACATGAATGCAGCTTCATCATTGGTATGAATGCAGCCTCACTATTATCATGAATGCAGCCTCACTATTACCATGTATGCAGCCTTCAAATTCAGCCTCACCATTGACATGAATGCAGCCTCACAAGTACTATTAAGGCAGCCTCACAATTGCCATGAATGCAGCCTCACCATTGCCATGAATGCAGCCTCACCATTGCCAAAAATGCAGCCTCTGAATGCAGCCTCACAAGTGCCATGAATGCAGCCTCACCATTGCCATGAATGCAGCCTCACCATTGACATGAATGCAGCCTCACCATTGCCATGAATGCAGCCTCACCATTGCCATAAATACAGCCTCTGTATGCAGCTTCACCATTGACCTGAATGCAGCCTCACAAGTGCCATGAATGCAGCCTCATCATTGCCATGAATGCAGCCTCACCATTTCAATAAATGCAGCCTCACCATTGACATGAATGCAGCCTCACCATTGACTTGAATGCAGCCTCACAAGTGCCCTTAAGGCAGCCTCACCATTGACATTAATGCAGCCTAACCATTGCCAAAAAATGCAGCCTCTGAATGCAGCCTCAACATTGCCACAAATGCAGCCTAACAATTGCCATGCATGCAGCCTCACCAGTGCCATGAATGCAGCCTCTGAATGCAGCCTCACCATTGACATGAATGCAGCCTCACAAGTGCCATGAATGCAGCCCCACCACTGTCATGAATGCAGCCTCATCATTGCCATGAATGCAGTCTCACCGTTGCAATGAATGCAGCCTCACCATTGCAATGAATTCAGCCTCACCATTGCCAGGAATGCAGCCTCTGAATGCAGCCTCACCATTGTCATGAATGCAGCCTCACCATTGACATGAATTCAGCCTTACAAGTACCATGAATGCAGCCTCGCCATTGCCTTGAATTCAGCCTCACCATTGCCATGAATGCAGCCTCACCATTCACATGAATGCAGCCTCACCATTGACATGAATGCAGCCTCACAATTGGTATGAATGCAGCCTCACTATTGCCATGAATATGGTCTCACTATTGCCATGAATGCAGCCTCACTATTGCCATGAATGCAGCCTTCAAATGCAGCCTCACCATTGATATGAATGCAGCCTCACAAATGCCATGAATGCAGCCTCACCATTGCCATGAATGCAGCCTCACCATTGACATGAATGCAGTCTCACCATTGCCATAAATGCAGTCTCACCATTGCCATAAATGCAGCCTCACCATTGCCATGAATGCAGCCTCTGAATGCAGCCTCACCATTGACATAAATGCAGCCTCACAAGTGTCATGAATGCAGCCTCAACATCACCATGAATGCAGCCTTACCATTGCAATAAATGCAGCCTCACCCTTGACATGAATGCAGCCTCACCATTGACATGAATGCAGCCTCACAAGTGCCATTAGGGCAGCCTCACCATTGACATGAATGCAGCCTCACCATTGCCAAAAATGCAGCCTCACCATTGCCATGAATGCAGCCTCTGAATGCAGCCTCACCATTGACATGAATGCAGCCTCACAAGTGCCATGAATGCAGCCTCATCATTGCCATGAATGCAGCCTCACCATTTCAATAAATGCAGCCTCACCATTGACATGAATGCAGCCTCACAAGTGCCATTAAGGCAGCCTCACCATTGACCTGAATGCAGCCTCACCATTGCCAAAAAATGCAGCCTCTGAATGCAGCCTCACCATTGCCACAAATGCAGCCTCACCTTTGTCATGCATGCAGCCTCACCAGTGCCATGAATGCAGCCTCTGAATGCAGCCTCTGAATGCAGCCTCACCATTGACATGAATGAAGCCTCACAAGTGCCATGAATGCAGCCTTCGAATGCAGCCTCACCATTGACATGAATGCAGCCTCACAAGTGCCATGAGTGCAGCTTCACCATTGACATGAATGCAGCCTCACCATTGCCATAAATGTGATGTCTCACCATTGCCATAAATGCAGCCTCACCATTGCCATGAAAGCAGCCTCTGAATGCAGCCTCACCATTGACATGAATGCATTCTCACAAGTGCCATGAATGCAGCCTCATCATTGCCATGAATGCAGCCTCGCCATTGCAATAAATGCAGCCTCACCATTGATATAAAAGCAGCCTCACCATTGCCAAAAATGCAGCCTCATTATTGCCACAAATGCATCCTTTTCATTGCCATGAATGCAGCATCACCATTGCCATGAATTCAGCCTCTGAATGCAGCCTCAACATTGCCATGAATGCAGCCTCACCATTCACATGATTGCAGCCTCACCATTCACATGAATGCAGTCTCACAAGTCCCATGAATGCAGCCTCACCATTCACATGAATGCAGCCTTACTATTGGCATGAATGCAGCCTCACTATTGCCATGAATGCAGCCTCACTATTACCATGAATGCAGCCTTCGAATGCAGCCTCACCATTGACATGAATGCAGCCTCACAAGTGCCATGAATGCAGCCTCACCATTGCCATGAATGCAGCCCCACCATTGACATGAATGCAGCCTCACCATTGCCATGAATGTAGTCTCACAATTGCCATAAATGCAGCCTCACCATTGCCATGAATTCAGCCTCACCATTGCCATGAATGCAGCCTCTGAATGCAGCCTCACCATTGACATGAATGCAGCCTCACAAGTGTCGTGAATGCAGCCTCATCATTGCCATGAATGCAGCCTCACCATTGCAATAATTGCAGCCTCACCATTGACATGAATGCAGCCTCACCATTGACATGAATGCAGCCCCACAAGTGCCATTAATTCAGCCTCACTATTGGCATGAATGCAGCCTCACCATTGCCAAAAATGCAGCCTCTGAATTCAGCCTCACTATTGCCACAAATGCAGCCTCACCATTGCCACAAATGCAGCCTCACCATTGCCATGAATGCAGCCTCACCAGTGCCATAAATGCAGCCTCTGAATGCAGCCTCACCATTGACATGAATGCAGCCTCACAAATGCCATGAATGCAGCCTCAACATTTCCATCAGTGCAGTCTGATGCATGCCCATCTGCAGCCTCGGAGGGGACAGGAAGGGGGTGGGACAGGCGCCAACAGATTACATACAGGAGAATTTCCTTTTTACTCAGTGGCCTCTTTAATACAAAGTCCCACCTCCTATGATAGACAGAACAGTCATCCAATGCCAGCCCAGGAGACAGGACTTCATATTACAGGGGCTGCCGAGTAAACATGAGATTCTGCTGTATGTAATCTGACAGCACTCATCCAGCCCCCTCCCTGTCCCCTCCGAGGCTGCCAGAACTGAACGATAAATACGGTATATATCTTTTGTGGCCCCAACGAATCCCTGAGCACCGTGTGGCGCTCAGTGATTTGTTGGGGGGCACAAAAGATATATGTATGCAAATTACCAGGGGGGCCATATTAAACTGTAACACGGGCCACAATTGGCCATTCCTGCATTAACCAATCATACGTGATCCCTAATTCTATGGAAGAATGGCCTCTTATTCTTTCCTACACAAAACATGCCACATTGACATTCTATATAGTACACAATACCTATCGATTGACAATTGGCAAAGAAATTAGGTCTATACAACCTGCCATTTGGCAACATAATCTGTTGCGCTTGCTAGATGTATTGACAGAAATTGCCTTTCTTGCATGGGGCAGTATCATTAACTTTAGTACATTCTGTTCTAATTGGATGTGAGTGGTGATTATGGACCAGTTTATCTCTTAGAGATTCAGACCTCCTGAAAGTGATTTCAAGATAATCCTTTTTTTTGTTTAGCAACTGTTTCATCTGCTCTCAAAAGATATCAAAACTTGGTCATAATTAGGAATGAGCTTTAAGTTCGAGTCGAACTCATGTTCGACTCGAACATCGGCTGTTCGCCAGTTCACCCAACAGCGAACAATTTGGGGTGTTCACAGCAAATTCGAATGCCGCGGAACACCCTTTAAAAGTCTATGGGAGAAATCAAAAGTGCTAATTTTAAAGGCTTATATGCATTGTATTGTCATAAAAAGTGTTTGGGGACCTGGGTCCTGCCCCAGGGGACATGGATCAATGCAAAAAAAAATTTTAAAAACGGCCGTTTTTTCGGGAGCAGTGATTTTAATAATGCTTAAAGTGAAACAATAAAAGTGTAATATCCCTTTAAATTTCGTACCTGGGGGGTGTCTATAGTATGCCTGTAAATGGGCATATGTTTCCCGTGTTTAGAACAGTCTGACAGCAAAATGACATTTCAAAGGAAAAAAAGTCATTTAAAACTACTTGAGGCTATTCATGAATTGCCGGTCCGACAATACACATAGGAAGTTCATTGAAAAAAACGGCATGGGAATTCCCCACAGGGGAATCCCAAACTAAAATTTATTAAATAAAATGACGTGTGGGGTCCCCCTAAATTCCATACCAGGCCCTTCAGGTCTGGTATTGATATTAAGGGGAACCCCGGCCAAAATTTTTTAAAAAATGGCGTGGGGTCCCACCTCAAAATCTATACCAGACCTAAGTCTGGTATGGATTTTAAGGGGAAACCCGCGCCAATTTAAAAAAAAAAAAACGGCATAGGGTCCCCCCAAAAATCCATACCAGACCCTTATCTGAGCACGCAACCTGGCAGGCCGCAGGAAAAGGGGGGACGAGAGCGCACCCCCCCTCCTGAACCGTACAAGGCCACATGCCCTCAACATTGGGAGGGTGCTTTGGGGTAGCCCCCAAAACACCTTGTCCCCATGTTGATGGGGACAAAGGCCTCATCCCCACAACCCTTGCCCAGTGGTTGTGGGGGTCTGCGGGCGGGGGGCTTATCGCAATCTGGAAGCACCCTTTAACAAGGGGACCCCCAGATCCCATCCCTCCCCCCTGTGTGAAAGGGTAAGGGGCTACTACCCATACCATTTCACAAAAAAACTGTCAAAGATGTTAAAAATGACAAGAGAAAGTTTTTGACAATTCCTTTATTTAAATTCTTCTTCTTTCTTCTATCTTCTTTCTTCTATCTTTTTTCTTCTATCTTCCTTCATCTTCATCTTCTTCTGGTTCTTCTGGTTCTTCCTCCGGTGTTCTCATCCGGCATCTCCTCCGCGGCGTCTTCTTATCTTCTTCTCCTCGGGCCGCTCCGCATACATGATGGCATGGAGGGAGGCTCCCGCTGTGTGACGCTTCTCTCTTCATATTTTTCTTCATCTTTTTCTCTTCATCTTCTTGTCTTCATCTTCTTGTCTTCATCTTCTTTTCAGGCCACTCCACATCCATGATGGCGCCCGTTACGTAACCCCGCCCCCTTCTGGGGGGAATGCCACAGGGAAGTCCCCGTCAAGTCCCCGTGCGTCAAAGGGGGGTGGGGTCACCGGGTGGCCCCACCCCCCCCCCCAGTTATTTTAGAACCGTCAGAAGAGGAGAAGCATCACACAGCGGGAGCCTCCCTCCATGCCATCATGGATGCGTAGCAGCCCGAAAAGAAGATGAAGACAAGAAGATGAAGAGAAGAAGATGAAGAGGAAAAGATGAAGAAAAAGATGAAGAGAGAAGCGTCACACAACGGGAGCCCCCCTCCATGCCATCATGGATGCAGAGCGGCCCAAGGAGAAGAAGAAGATAAGAAGACGCCGCAGAGGAGATGCTGGACGAGAACACCGGAGGAAGAACCAGAAGAAGAAGAAGATGGAGGAAGAAACCGAAGGAAGATAGAAGAAAGAAGAAGCATTTAAATAAAGGAATTGTCAAAAACTGTCTCTTGTCATTTTTAACATTTTTGACAGTTTTTTTGTGAAATGGTAGGGGTACTTTTGTACCCCCTTACCATTTCACACAGGGGGGAGGGCCGGGATCTGGGGGTCCCCTTGTTAAAGGGGGCTTCCAGATTCCAATAAGCCCCCCGCCCGCAGACCCCCACAACCACCGGGCAAGGGTTGTGAGGATGAGGCCCTTGTCCCCATCAACATGGGGACAAGGTGTTTTGGGGTCTACCCCAAAGCACCCTCCCAATGATGAGGGCATGTGGCCTGGTACGGTTTAGGAGGGGGGGCGATCTGTCGTTGCGTGCTCGGATAAGGGTCTGGTATAGATTTTTGGGGGGACCCCACACCGTTTTTTTTTTAGTTTTGGCACGGGGTTCCCCTTAAATCCATACCAGACCTGAAGGGTCTGGTATAGATTTTGAGGGTGACCCCACGCCATTTTTTAAAAAAATTTTGGCTGGCGTTCCCCTTAATATCCATACCAGACCTGAAGGGCCTGGTATGGAATTTAGGGGGACCCCCCATGTCATTTTTTTTTTAAATTTTGGTTCACGGTTCCCTTGTGGGGAATTCCCATGCCGTTTTTATCAATGAACTTTTATGTATTGTCAGACCGGCAATTCATTAATAGCCGCAAGTAGTTTAAAATGACTTTTTTTCCTTTGAAATGTCATTTTGCTGTCAGACTGTTCTAAACACGGGAAACATGCGCCACTTTACAAGCATACTATAGACAACCCCCAGGTACAAAATTTAAAGGGATATTACACTTTTATTGTTTCACTTTAAGCATTATTAAAATCACTGCTCCCCAAAAAATGGCCGTTTTTAAAACTTTCTTTGCATTGATCCATGTCCCCTGGAGCAGGACCCAGGTCCCCAAACACTTTTTATGACAATAACTTGCATATAAGCCTTTAAAATTTGCACTTTTGATTTCGAACGTTCGAGTCCCATAGACTTCAATGGGGTTCTAACGTTCGTGCAAAGTTTTAGTCTGTTCGCAAGATCTGGTGCGAACCGAACCGGGGGGTGTTCGGCTCATCCCTACTTGTCACCAATGATGCATGATGGGAACTCATTGCATTAAGAATGGTGCTACCTGATGATGGCTTTTGGTATAAACTGGAACCTAAGCTCCTATCCTCATTCTTATAAATCTGAATATCCAAAAAGTTTATGGTCTCTTGATGAGAAGTCATTGTAAACTTAAGATTGTAATAATTACTTGTTAAAGACTCCAGAAAACACGTCAGGTCTTTCAGAGAGCCTAACCAGATAAAGAAAACATCATCAATAAATCTTTTTCAAATGGATATTTTGCTCAGATAGTCCTACAAATCCTACCTTGAAAACAAATCCCACTCCCACCCCCCTGGGTATAGGTTGGCATACAACGAGGCACAGCGAGTCCCCATCACAACCCCCTGCACCTGGAGGTAGTGTGAGCACTTGAAGAGCAAAACATTATTCACTAGAATGAATCGCAACAAAGCAAGAATAAACTGATTATAGGGACCTGCCCTAGTTGCACGCTCCAACAAGAAGCTCACCACAACCCTCACCCCCCAATCATAGGGGATGGAGTTGTAGAGAGCCTCCACATCGAGAACCACCAACCATGCTCCCTTTGGCATATCAATACCATCCAAAGCACGAACAAGATCCCTTGTGTCCTGGATATGGGAGGTAAGTGCTTTAACATGTGGTCTCAAATAGTCATCAGTTGACTCAGTCAAACACCCATTTCCCAATACTATTGGCCTCCCTGGCAGTCTAATCAACCTTTTGTAAATTTTTGGTAATGCATATAAGGTCAGGCTCTTAGGAGTGTTAACATCAAGAAATGTGAGAGTTTTTTTATGAATAACGCCTTTTAGGTGGGCCTCATTAAAAAGGTTCCTATATTTTCTGGTCATCCTTTCCAAGAAAATTTCTGGTATCCTTCTGTACCATTCTTGGTTGTCCAGTATTTCCTTGACCTTTTGCAAAAATAGGGTAGGTTTAAATGGATCATACAGGCATTTTTGGTTGACTTGTTATGCTCAAATATAATTATTATATAGCTCTGCAGGTTTAAATAAAGGATTTATCCCCTCTATGATACGCTGATATTTTATTGGACTGCCTAGGGGGTCTTACTAGCCCTTTTTGAGTTTTGCTTACATCTGGGGTGAGGATGCATTCATCAGATGATCTACAGTGCCTTGCAAAAGTATCCCCCCCCCCCCCTTGGCTTTTTACCTATTTCGTTACATTACAGCCTTTAGTTCAATGTTTTTTAATCTGAATTATATGTGATGGATCAGAACACAACAGTCTAAGTTGGTGAAATAAAATTAGAAAAATATATACATAAAACTATTTTTCAAAAAAAAAACAACTGATAATTGGCATGTGCGTATGTAATCACCCCCTTTGTTATGAAGCCCATAAAAAGCTCTAGTGCAACCAATTACCTTCAGAAGTCACATAATTAGTTAAATGATGTCCACCTGTGTGCAATCTAAGTGTCACATGATCTGTCATTACATATACACGCCTTTTTAAAGGCCCCAGAGGCTGCAACACCTAAGCAAGAGGCACCACTAACCAAACACTGCCATGAAGACCAAGGAACTCTCCAAACAAGTAAGGGACAATGTTGTTGAGAAGTACAAGTCAGGGTGAGGTTATAAAAAAATATCCAAATCTTGATGATCCCTAGGAGCACCATCAAATCTATCATAACAAAATGGAAAGAACATGGCACAACAGCAAACCTACCAAGAGACAGCCGGACACCAAAACTCACGCACCGGGCAAGGAGGGCATTAATCAGAGAGGCAACACAGAGACCTAAGGTAACCCTGGAGGAGCTGCAGAGTTCCACAGCAGAGACTGGAGTATCTGTACATTGGACGACAATAAGCCATACACGCCATAGAGTTGGGCTTTATGGCAGAGTGGCCAGAAGAAAGTCATTACTTTCAGAAAAAAACAAAATGGCACATTTTGAGTTCACGAAAAGGCATGTGGGAGCCTCACAAAATGTATGTAGGAAGGTGCTCTGGTCTGATGAGACTAAAATTGAACTTTTTGGCCATCAAAGAAAACGCTCTGTCTGGCACAAACCCAACACATCACATCACCCAAAGAACAACATCATGCTATGGGGATGTTTTTCAGCTGCTAAATACAGGGATATTCTTGAGCAAAACCTGTACCACTCTGTGTGTGATTTGAGGCTAGGACGGAGGTTCACCTTCCAGCAGGACAATGACCCCAAACACACTGCTAAAGCAACACTTGAGTGGTTTAAGGGAAAACATGTAAATGTGTTGGAATGGCCTAGTCAAGCCCAGACCTCAATCCAATAGAAAACCTGTGGTCAGACTTAAAGATTGCTGTTCACAAGCGCACAAACCATCCAACTTGAAGGAGCTGGAGCAGTTTTGAAAGGAGGAATAGGAAAAAATTCCAGTGGTAAGATGTTGCAAGCTCATAGAGATTTATCCAAACGACTTGGAGCTGTGATAGCCGCAAAAGGTGGCTATAAAAAGTATTGACTTTAGGGGGGTGAATAGTTATGCACATTGACTTTTTCTGTTATTTTGTCCTATTTGTTGTTTGCTTCACAATAAAAAAAAAAATCTTCAAAAGTTGTGGACATGTTCTGTAAATTAAATGATGCAAATCCTCAAACAATCCATGTTAATTCCAGATTGTGAGGCAACAAAACACGAACAATGCCAAGGGGGTGAATACTTTTGCAAGGCACTGTATATGTATATTATTATATTATTGTAAAATATATGAATTGTAAATTTAGGGGGTCATTTACTATAGCGCCGCTGCGCTAATTAGTGCTAATTACTGCAAATTAGCACTAATTAGCGCTAAAATGGTATTCACTATAGTGCTGGTAAAAAAATACACCCAAAATTTAATTTACTATAGTTCCCTGAAACCAAATAGCGCCTAAACCCTTACTCTGCTAAAAACCTGGAGTAGTGCACATGGAAATAATGTTTAGAGCGTGATATAATTGCCTAAATGGTACAGAAATATACGGTATATTATTTAAAGATAATCTGCTTTTAAACTGTGTGAAAAAGTGATTTTTTTCAGGGCTGGGCTTGGCCCTTCCTTCTCTGAGCTGGCTGCTCAAGTGTTGGCTAATTGCCAGCACCCATCTCACTCCACAGTTACCCAGCTGTTGATGATCCTGTTCGTCAGCCCTACCTACTTAAGCCGTCCAGTCCTGAAGAGCTCAGCCTTCGCCTTGGTCAGATCACAAGAAACTATCTCCTGCGTTTCTGGTTAAAGACTGGCTTTGCTGACATCCCTTCTGGCTACAGATCCTGCTTGCTGTTCCACTACTTTGATCCCTGGCTCCTGGCTTGGCTTACTATCCATTCCGGTTACTGAACTTTTGCTATGTTTTTACTATGTTTGTTCTTTTTACTTTTATTATTAAACAAGTGTGATTTAACTGTACTTTTGTCTCGGTCTGATTTCATGATTTCTGACAGTAGGCGAAGGCCATGAATTCAGAAGATACAGTCAATCCACTTGTTGTTAATATTTTTTCCAGATTGAATGAACTGGATCACCGCATGGATCAGTTCGCCACTGTGGCCGCCCCGGTACAACCTATGTTGCAGGCCGACCCTGCTGCTGCGCCAGTCTCTGTGCAGGCACCCGCCTCGAGTGTTACCTCTATAAGAGGTATGTATGGTTCCACTCTGCTTCCCCAGCGATTTGGGGGCAATCCAGTCCAATGCAGAGGGTTTCTCAACCAGGTTGAGATATACTTTGAGATGCTGCCCCAGGCGTTTTCCACAGACAGAAGCTAAGTAGGTTTTGTGATATCTTTGCTTTCTGAGAGAGCCTTGGCCTGGGCAAACCCTCTATGGGAGACGCGAAAACCTGTTGTCTTGAGCTACCCTGAGTTTGTGGCTTCGTTTAAAAGGGTATTTGATGTTCCTGCACGCTCCGCTTCTGCTGTAAAGTGCCTCATGTCCATCGAACAGAGTATGAGAACTGTTGCCGACTAAGCCATTGAATTCCGTACTCTGGCAGCAGAGGTTGCGTGGAACAATGAGGCCCTCGTGGCTTCTTTTTCTCATGGTCTCTTGGATACCATCAATAATGAGACAGCAGCCCGAGATATACCCACTGAGCTGGAGAAGTTGATCACGTTTGCCATCCTCATTGACTCCAGACTCAGAGAAAGACTCTTTTTTAAGGAGTGCTTGTGGAAGCCTCCTGTACATTTGTCTCCGAGCTTTGCAGTCCCACCCATGCTTCCCTCACCTCCCATGCCTCCTGGTACCGAGTCGGTCAGTGAAGGTGAACCCATGCACTTGGATTTTACGCGTATCTCTGCGGAGAAGAGAACCTTTAGGAGGAGGGAAAGATTGTGCCTTTATTGTGGCAAGGCAGGTCACTTTTTGAAGTTTTGTACTACCCGTCCAGCGAACGCCCGAACCTTGAGGTCCTGTCACGAACAGACCTTAGGTGGCATTGTTTCCTCCCCAGTTATCCAGAAGGATAAGCCCCTGGTTTCAGTTACCCTTTCTTGGGCTGAGTCGTCCATCGAGATACAGGCTCTAATTGACTCTGGGGCTGCAGGCCTGTTCATTGATGCTGCCCTTTGTATCAAAGCACTTGATTCCGCTGCAGCTGCGTGACACTCCACTTACCATTCAGGCTCTTGATGGGAAACCTCTACAGCCTGCCCATGTGACTCATGAGACGGTTCCATTGTCCATGGAACCGTCTCAACCATCTTCACCATGAGATAATCCAATTCCAAGTTATTTCCTCACCCAAGTTTCCGCTTGTTATTGGTTATCCTTGGTTACAGAGGCACAACCCCTCTTTTGATTAGCTCTGTGCTGAGGTTCTCTCCTGGTCATCACAATGCAGTGAGACATGCTTCCAGAAGGTAGCCAAGGTCCTGTGCACCTCCTCACTCTCCTCCCTGCCGGAGGAGTACCGTGATTTTAGCGATGTCTTTGACAAAGGTCAAGCAGGTATTTTGCCTCCACATCAGCCGTATGATTGAGCAATTGACCTTCAACCTGGTGCCATACCCCCTCGTGGAGGATAAGGCCATGGAGGAGCATGTTGCAGAAGCACTTTCTCGAGGTTACATCCACAAATCCTCGTCTCCTGCTGGTGCTGGTTTCTTCTTTGTGGAGAAGAGTGGTGAACTGAGACCTTGTATTGATTATAAGGGTCTCAATCGTCTCACGATTAAGAATGCCTATCCGATTCCATTGATTACAGAGTTATTTGACCTCAAGGGAGCAACCGTTTTCACAAAGCTTGATTTGAGAGGGGCATACAATCTCCTGAGGATTAAGGAGGGCAATGAGTGGAAAACTGCATATAATACCAGAACAGGCCATTATGAGTACCTCGTAATGCCTTTTGGCCTTTGTAACACCCCGGCAGTTTTCCAGGAATTTATGTCCTCCGAGATTTGTTGCAGTTTTGTGTGGTGGTTTATCTCGATGATATCCTCATATTTTCCAAGTCCCTGGAGAACCATCACACAGATGTCTGTCGTGTGCTTCAGAAACTAAGAGAGGACAATCTCTATTGTAAACTGGAGAAGTGCGAGCTCCATCATCAACAGGTCAAATTCCTGGGCTGTCATTTCCACTGCTGGTTTTTCGATGGACCCAGAGAAACTTTCGGCAGTCCTACAGTTGCCCCGACCTGTGGGTTTATGTCCCCTGCAGTGTTTCCTGGGCTTTGCTAACTATTATTGAAAGTTTGTTCATAACTCCTCGTCTCTGGTCAAGCCCCTGACTGATATGACCAGAAAGGACAGTAACCCACAGAGTTGGTCTCCGGAGTCCATTAAGGTCTTTGAGAGTCTCAAGGCTGCATTTGTTTCTGCTCCTGTGTTGGCACATCCTGATCCTATGTTACCTTTTATCCTTGAGGTTGATGCTTCTAAGACTGGTGTTGGCACCCTTAGGTTTCAACGTCCTACCTCTGAGAGAGCTATGCATCCTTGTGGCTACTTTTCCAAGAAATTGACACCTGCGGAGTGCAATTACGAGATTGGTGACAGAGAGCTGTTGGCGATCATTTTAGCCCTAAAAGAATGGAGACATCTCCTCAATGGTACCACTGTGGCAGTTCTCATTCTTACTGACCATAAAAAAATCACATTCTTGTCTGAGGCTAAACACTTCTCTCCCAGAAGGGTGTGATGGGCTCTTTTCTTGTCAAGTTTCAATTAAATTGTCTCATTCTTACCCGGTACTAAGAATGTAACGGCTGACGCCTTGTCACAACAATTTTCCTCCACTTCCAAGTTGGAGTCGGTTCTGGTTCCTGTGATTCCTCCTGATCGTATTCTGGCTACAGTTCTCACCAGTCTCACTTCTCCTTTGGGTGACAAAATTCTTGAGAAACCTTGTGACCACTGCTTTGTCCCAGAGAGTCTCCGTACTGCCTTACTGCCGTGCTCCAGACTTACCATTTTCCCAAAGCAGCTGGCCACCCTGGGAAGAATCAACTCGTTTGGGCCATTTCCTAACAATTCTGGTGGTCTAGTCTACGCGCTGATGTAACTGCCTTCGTAGCTGCCTGTTCGAGTGTGCTCAGAGTAAGACTCCACGGCACCTTCCAGTGGGCCTCCTACAACCCATACCCAATGGAGAGAGGCCCTGGACCCACCTGTCTATGGATTTCATTGTGGAGTTACCCAGCTCCCAAGGCAACACTGTTATCCTTATAGTGGTTGACCGGTTCTCAAAGATGTGTCATTATGTATTCCACTTAAGAAGTTGCCCACTTCTAAGGAACTGGCCTCCATTTTTGCTAAGGAGATCTTCCGCTTACATGGGCTACCCAAGGTGATTGTCTTGGACAGGGGTAGTCAGTTTGTGTCCCAGTTCTGGTGAGCCTTTTGTGCACAGTTTGGAATTCAGCTTGCTTTCTCCTCTGCGTATCACCCGCAGTCTAATGGGGCTACAGAACGAGTCAATCAGGCCGTGGAGTAATTCCTATCTTGCTATATTTCTGACCATCATAACACCTGGTCAGACCTATTACCATGGGCAGAGTTTGCTCACAACAGTGCCTTGAATTCTGCTTCCCTATTGTCCCCATTTATGGTGAACAATGGTTTCCAACCTTCCATGTTGCCTGACTCGTTGGTTCCACAGAGTATTCCTGTATTAGAGGAGCATTTCCATGGTCTTCATTCTACTTGGGCACAGGTCCAGAAGGCTTTGCATCATGCTAATGATAGGTACAGACTCCATGCTGACCGCAGACGCCTGCCTGCGCCTTCCTACCAGGTTGGGGACAGGGTCTGGCTGTCATCTCGCAACCTCCGACTTCGTGTTCCCTCACTGAAGTTCGCACCTCGGTTTATTGGGCCTTTCTGTATTCTTCACAGGACTACCCAGTGGCTTAGGCATTAGACATTCCTTCTGATATGCGTATTTCAAATGTATTTCATGTCTGCTTATTAAAACCTTGGGTCTGCAACCGCTTTGCCACCTCGGTGCTATGTCCTCACCCTGTGCAGGTTGAGAACCATGAGGAGTATGAAGTACAGTCCATTGTTGACTCCCGTAGGTTCAGTGGGCGCATACAGTACCTGGTGCATTGGAAAGGGTACGGTCCGGAGGAACGCTCTTGGGTCTCATCCTCGAACATACATGCCCCTGTTCTCCTGATTTCCATAGACGTTTACCCCCCAAGCCTGGTGGTCCTCCGAGGGGGAGGGGAGGAGGGGGTACTGTCAAGGCTGGGCTCAGCCCTTCCTTCTCTGAGCTGGCTGCTCAGCTGGTATAAAGATTAGGGGATGGGGGAAAGGACATGGAGCAAGTTCAGTATTAATTATTGATCAGTACAGTGACTGATCTTTATCTGACCAAGCACCAAGCATGGTGTTATTGCTGTAACCAAAGAAACCAGTATTACAACTCAGGGAGCAAGGGAAAGGGAAAAGGAACGGGGATACTCGGTATGAATAATATCGAGAGGGAAAGCGGTTACTGCAGCAATTATTGGTCAGAGGATAATTGTATCAAAAATAACAATTTATTCGGTATATGTTAAAATCAACACGGCATATTGAGGCATTCAATAAGGGGCATACACAATATGAAAAATACAAAAACCATGACCACTCAGCTGTCTGCTAATTGCCAGCTCCCATCTCTCTCCACAGTTACCCAGCTGTTGATGATCCTGCTCATCAGTCCTGCCTACTTAAGCCATCCAGTCCAGAAGAGCTCTGCCTTTGCCTTGGTTACATCACAAGAAACTATCTCCTGTGTTCCTGGTTAAAGACTGGGTTTGCTGACATCCCTTCTGGCTACAGATCCTGCTTGCTGTTCCACTGCTTTGATCCCTGACTCCTGGCTTGGCTTACTATCCGTTCCGGTTACCGAAGTTTGCCTAGGTTTTGACTACATTTGTTTATTTTACTTTTATTATTAAACAAGTGTGATTTAACTGTACTTCTGTCTTGGTCTGATTTCATGGTTTCTGACAGATTTCTACACTGAAATGTCTTTAAAAGTCTGAGAAGAGATAAATTCCCTGTTTTTGTAGGTGCCAGCACAACTGAGCATGCTCAGACCTGCAAATAGTGCTCATTTTAGCTCCATTGTCTTTTTTACAGGGCGCTTTAGTAAATACCAAAATGAGCGCTGTGTTAAAGAGCATTTTTTGGGAGTGAAAATAGGCGCTATTATAGTCCAATGCAAGTTTTAGCTATTAATTCTAATGGTACAATTGTAACTTCCCCAAATAAATCCCTTTAATGTAGAGAATAAATGTATCTTTCTCTGAAATAAATTTTCCTTTGCAACATTGTTGCTTCTACTTCAAATATTTAGTTTTCAAGAATGCTAGAATGTGGAATGTTTTGATGTTTTGGTAAAATATATTTTTCTCTGTCACGTTTACTTGTTACTGTCCATCTCACAACAATCATTACCAAAACTGACACAGGTGTCTTTACAAACCACAAACATTACCATTGCTGATGCAAATTTAAAATTAGTCACAATTTGTTGTGCTTTTAATTATTTCCAAAACATCATAATTTGAGCCCAAGAAATGTGATATGTGTACCAACATCAGAAATCAAAATGTAATTCCCAAAAATTTGAGGGTAATATCACTATTCTACACTCACCCACAAAGAACCACCAAATATCACAGAATAAATTAAGAAGAATAACACTTGAATAATGTAATTCCATCACCTGTATGTCCAAAGAAATGCAGTATTTATGTGTAGGAGGTTCTCACATGCAGCAGCTCCATGGCTTAGAGGTTAGAACTTCTGCTGAGCATCTGGGTTCAAATCCCAAACATGCCGCTTCATGTAGAGAAGGAAGACCTTGGGATTGTACGGGTGAGGGGGGAATAGGAGTAAATAGCTAACAATGGGAAGGAGGGGGGGTTGGGGGGATAATATGATTGGTATAACAGGTACCAAGAGTAGTAAAAAATATATACTTTATTAGAAATATACAAAAGAAATATTTAAAACAGTAAACAGTTCAAACAAAATACCTAGACCATATACATGAGTGTTCTAATTGAGAAAAACATGCATATACGTGGTACTTGGGAACCCAACATGTTTTGGATAAAAAATGCAATTCCTTCTTCAGGGGTTTCCTGTAAGGATTATTGTATGATCTGGGGGGGGTACATAGGTAGAATATACCAATCATTAGTACATATATACAATGGATATGCGTTATAAATATAAATGGTAGATAATAGGAGCTTATAAGGGCAAACAATAATGAAAAGAACTTGGGAAAACGAGAAATATATGTATATATGTATATAACATAAGGAAGAGAAAGGACTTACTCGTTCACAGAATTATGTGCATATCCCAGGCCGGACTGTAACTTGATAGCTTAACAGATGATGGTCCAAATCTTAGTCACCACAGCATCAGTTACGCACCGTGTTTAAATATATAAAGCCACATATAGGCTTATATAGTGAAAGCCAAGGGTCAAGGATTGGATGGAATCTCTGTAGTAATATAACTGGGGGATCTTAGAGCCCCACGGATGCGTCAAACATGAAAAGTCACCAGCGTCCACAAGGAACAGCAAGAAAAGGAAGAGCGGAATGTACAGCCCTAAATATAAATATAAATATAATATGATATAAGTATCAAAAAGTAAATTGATAGACAAAGTACATCAACACAAAAAATGGCCAATGCGTCTGCATGCATCTATAAGTATATAAGCATCTACCTAGGCCCTCCTATCATGCTGGAATTCAATCGTGGAGATGTAATATAACCCTACCGGTATGTAAAATGGTGTAGCAAAGGAGGTATGGGGAGATAACAGTGGGCTAACCTGTATGGGGTTCCCCCCAGTGCACTATACAACATACCAGCAGTACATATTCCCCGCCCAGCATAGGCGAGGTTTTTCCTACTCAGCTGTTTTTTAAACCTCCAGGTGCAGGCACACTTCTGTGCTGCACACCTAGACTGTTCATCTAGGAGGAGGTTGATGCCCTTTCTGACAGTCTGACAATTCTAAGTAAGTACTAGATTTTACCACATTAATATGGGGAATTTTTTCAGGCAATATTGACATCCTTACTATCTGCCATGCTAATAGAGTGATATATATATATATATACACTGGGGTAAAGCCACTGATCCACTCTGCAAACACATTTGTTTAAATGGAGTGGGCATATCGTAGAGCGAACCCCATACAGGTTAGCCCACTTTTACCTCCCCATACCTCCTTTGCTACACCATTTTACATACCGGTAGGGTTATATTACATCTCCACAATTGAATTCCAGCATGATAGGAGGGCCTAGGTAGATGCTTATATACTTATAGATGCATGCAGACGCATGTATACTCATTACACATTGGCCATTTTTTGTGTTGATGTACTTTGTCCATCAATTTACTTTTTGATACTTATATCATATTATATTTATATTTAGGGCTGTACATTCTGCTCTTCCTTTTCTTGCTGTTCCTTGTGGATGCTGGTGACTTTTCGTGTTTTCCGTGGGGCTCTAAGATCCCCCAGTTATATTACTACAGAGATTCCATCCAATCCTTGACCCTTGGCTTTCACTATATAAGCCTATATGTGGCTGTATATATTTAAACACGGTGCGTAACTGATGCTGTGGTGACTAAGATTTGGAGCATCATCTGTTAAGCTATCAAGTTACAGTCCGGCCTGGGAGTAAGTCCTTTCTCTTCCTTATGTTATATACATATATACATATTTTTCTCATTTTCCCAAGTTCTTATCATTATTGTTTGCCCTTATAAGCTCCTATTATCTACCATTTATATTTTTAACGCATATCCATTGTATATATGTACTAATAATTGGTATATTCTACCTATGTACCCCCCCAGATCATACAATAATCCTTACAGGAAACCCCTGAAGAAGGAATTGCATTTTTTATCCGAAACATGTTGGGTTCCCACGTACCACGTATATGCATGTTTTTCTCAATTAGAACATTCATGTATATGGTCTAGGTATTTTGTATGAACCGTTTACTGTTTTAAATATTTCTTTTGTATATTTCTAATAAAGTATATATTTTTTACTACTCTTGGGTACCTGTTATACCAATCATATTATCCCCCCCCAAAAAAAACCCTCCTTCCCATTGTTAGCTATTTACTCCTATTCCCCCCTTACCCGTACAATCCCAAGGTCTTTTTTGTCTATCTTTCCAAATATATTGTCGGGATGTGGTGAAGGGGGTATTTACTTACCTGTATACCTTACGTTTGGCAGCGCATCATTTTTTAAAAATTAAACTTCATGTAGAGAAGTTGTCTTATCTCCCAGGTCATAAAACTATGTCTAAATGTAGAATTGTGAATATGTGTAGAAGGGTTCCACCACCATCATAATTCTTGCCAGATACACTATCTACCCAAAAGCATTGGGACGCCTGCCTTTACACACACATTTACTTTAATGGCAGCCCAGTCTTAGTCCATAGGTTTAAAATTTGATTTGGCCCACCCTTTGCAGCTAGAACAGCTTCTAGGAAGGCTGTCCACAAGGTTTAGTGTGTCTATGGAAATGTTTGGCCATTCTTCCACAAGTGCATTTGTGAGGCCAGGCACTAATGTTAGATGAGAAAGCCTGGCTTTCAGTCTCTGCTCTAATTCAGTACAAAACATATTACAGCGCACACATTCAAGAATGACATTTCCTGCAAGGCTAGTTAAAAACACCTAAACATATTCAAAAAATACGGGGGTTTGGTCACACTATATGGTCATATAGTGCTAAGCCTACTTACTGCAACAAAGTACCCCGAATTAGTGGGTCCTACCCTAGTAATAGAATGAAAGATCCTTTGTCTCAACCACGGGAGCTAAACTCCTCTATGTGGGAGATCTGAGGGGATTCCTTCTATGCACTGGTGGCCACTAAATAAGAGGTAATGAGGAGGGGGAGGGGTGCTCCAGCCCAAAAAAACCTGGTCAGGGTCTATTACAATATATAAAAACATATTTGGGGGGCACACCCTAAAATGCGTTTAAATTCAAGATGGTGCTGCTATAAGACCAACAAACAGTACAAAACATGTCTGCTCTAATTCAGCCAAAAGGTGTTCTATCGGGTTGAGGTCAGGACTCTGTGCAGGCCAGTCAAGTTCCTCCACTCCAAACTCACTCATCCATGTCTTTATGGACCTTTCTTTGTGCACTGGTGTTGGAACAGGAAGGGGCCATCCCCAAACAGTTTCCACAAAGTTGGGAGCATGAAATTCTCCAAAATGTCTTGGTATGCTGATGCCTTAACAGTTCCCTTCACTGGAATAAGAGGCCAAGCCCAACCCCTGAAAAACAACCCCACATTATAATTCCCCTTCCACCAAATTATTTGGACCAGTGTACAAAGCAAGGTCCATAAAGACATGGATGAGTGAGTTTGGGGTGGAGGAACTTGACTGGCCTGCACAGAATCCTGACCTCAACACAACAGAACACCTTGGGGATGAATTAGAGCGGAGACTGTAAGCCAGGCCTTCTCGTCCAACATCAGTGCCTGACCTCACAAATGCACTTATGGAAGAATGGTCAAACATTCCCATAGACACACACCTAAACCTTGTAGGCAGCTTTCCCAGAAGAGTTGAAGCTGTTATAGCTGCTGCAGGGTGGGCCAAATTCATTTTGAACCCTACGGACTAAAGCCTCGTACACACGATCATATTTTCGGCAGGGAATTGTGTGATGACAGACTGTTGGCCTAAAATCCAACCATTAGTACGTTCCATCAAACAATTGTTGTCCAACTTTCTGCCAATAAATGTTGGATGGCAGGCTAGTCAATTTTTTGGTGGACAACGGTCTGCTGTCAGATTTTCCTATCATCTGTACACGAGTCCGTCACACAAAAGTTGAAAGTACAAACATGCATGCTCAGAATCAATGCTCACCAAACATGACATTAGCAGAAGGTGCCCAAAGGGTGGCGCTCAAGAGGTGAAATTCCTCGTAGTACATCACTACGTTCATGTTTGTTGGCCGACAATTGTGTACCGCTTGTATGCAAGACAAGTTGCTGGCACACGCCATTCGACACAAAAGTCTGATGCTTTGTTGGCCAACAATCCAATCGTATATACGAGGCTTTAGACTGGGATGCCATTACAGTTCATGTGCATATTAAGGCAGGCATTCCAATACTTCGGACAATATATTGTATATTGTTTGTGACACTGAGCATGGCTATGGACTTAGGGCTGGTTCACACCACAGAGATGCAGAGAACATGTGTGAGGCTGCCTTCTGGCAAAATGGGTAGCAATTCCATCCAGCAACACTGGGGTTGCTGGTTCAATTCCCCAACATCCTAATGCTTGTGTTAAAGTTTATATGTTCTCCCTGTGTGGGTTTCTCACCACAATCCAAAGACATGCTGGTATTTTATTTGTGTCCCTTTGAAATAGTCTCTAATGCACTGGTTCTCAACTCCTGTCCTCAGGACTAGGGATGAGCTTCGAGTTCGAGTCGAACTCATGTTCTACTCGAACATTGGCTGTTCGCAAGTTCGCCAAACAGCGAACAATTTGGGGTGTTCGCGGCAAATTCGAATGCCGCGGAACACCCTTTAAAAGTCTATGGGAGAAATCAAAAGTGCTAATTTTAAAGGCTTATATGCAAGTTATTGTCATAAAAAGTGTTTGGGGACCCGGGTCCTGCCCCAGGGGACATGGATCAATGCAAAAAAAAGTTTTAAAAACGGACGTTTTTTCAGGAGCAGTGACGGGACTTCCCTGTGACGTCACGGGGAATGCCACAGGGAAGTCCCGTCATGTCACCGTGCGTCAGAGGGGGGCGGGGTCACCGGGTGGCCCCGCCCCCCGTTATTTAAGAACCGTCAGACGAAGAGATGCCGTCACACAGCGGGAGCCTCCCACCATGCCAGCATGGCTGCGGAGCGGCCCGCAGAAGACATGAAGAAGAGAAGAAGGAAGAAAAGATGAAGAAGAAGATGAAGAAGAAGATGAAGAAGAGAAGAAGATGAAGAGAAGAGCGGGAGCCTCCCCCCCATGCCATGGGTGCGGAGCGGCCCGAGGAGAAGAAGATAGAAGACGCCGCGGAGAAGATGCTGGACGAGAACGCCGGAGGAAGAACCAGAAGAGCCAGAAGAACCAGAAGAAGAAGAAGATGAAGGAAGAAAGAAGAAGCATTTAAATAAAGGAATTGTCAAAAATTGTCTCTTGTCATTTTTAACATTTTTGACAGTTTTTTAGTGAAATGGTAGGGGTAAGTACCCCCTTACCATTTCACACAGGGGGGGGCCGGGATCTGGGGGTCCCCTTGTTAAAGGGGGCTTCCAGATTCCGATAAGCCCCCCGCCCGCAGACCCCCACAACCACCGGCCACGGTTGTGAGGATGAGGCCCTTGTCCTCATCAACATGGGGACAAGGTGTTTTGGGGGGCTACCCCAAAGCACCCTCCCAATGTTGAGGGCATGTGGCCTGGTACGGTTCAGGAGGGGGGGGGGGCCGCACTCTCGTCCCCCCCTCTTTTCCTGCGGCCTGCCAGGTTGCGTGCTCGGATAAGGGTCTGGTATGGATTTTTAGGGGGACCCCACGCCGTTTTTTTTTTTTTTTTGGCGCGGGGTTCCCCTTAAAATCCATACCAGACCTGAAGGGTCTGGTATGGAATTTAGGGGGAACCCCACGTCAATTTTTTTTTTAAATTTTGGCTGGGGTTCCCCTTAATATCCATACCAGACCTGAAGGGCCTTGTATGGAATTTAGGGGGACCCCCACATCAATTTTTTTTTTTTTTTATTTTGGTTCGGGGTTCCCCTGTGGGGAATTCCCATGCCGTTTTTATCAATGAACTTCTATGTGTATTGTCGGCAATGCAATAGCCGCGGTAGTTTTAAATGTGTTTTTTCCTTCAAAATGTCATTTTGCTGTCAGACTGTTCTAAACACGGGAAACATGCGCCCCTTTACAGGCATACTATAGACACCCCCCAGGTATGAAATTTAAAGGGATATTACACTTTTATTGTTTGACTTTAAGCATTATTAAAATCACTGCTCCTGAAAAAACGGCCGTTTTTAAAACTTTTTTTTTGCATTGATTCATGTCCCCTGGGGCAGGACCCAGGTCCCCAAACACTTTTATTGACAATAACTTGCATATTAGCCTTTAAAATTAGCACTTTTGATTATTCATGTTCGTGTCCCATAGACTTTAACGGTGTTCGCGTGTTCGAACGAATTTTTTTCCTGTTCGCATGTTCTGGTGCGAACCGAACAGGGGGGTGTTCGGCTCATCCCTACTCAGGACCCACTAACAGGCCAGGTTTGCAAGATAACTGAAATACATCACAGGTGATATCATTTGCTGCTCAGTGATTGCAGTATTCTAGTCTGCACCTCCCCAACGTAATACTTAAAATCTGGCCTGTTGATGGGTCCCGAGTACAGGAGTTGACAACCACTGCTCTAATGTAAGAAACTTAGTTTTGGACTTTAGATTGGAAGTTCATTGCAGCCAGGGACTGATGTTAATGTTTGTTAGCACTAATGATGCCCAGGCACTTGGACATTTAAAATTGTAGGGTTTACACTGCACAGGTACATATGCTTAGAGAACTGTTGCTTTGTTTATGTACATGCAAGTGGACTTCGATCTTTGGCTTGTAGTTGGAGATTTGATACACATAACCAAGGGTGACATACATGAAGAGACATATTGAAAGATACTAGTGGGGGTGTACTTCTATTGGGCGTGTGTCAGTGTGCAAACAATACAACCTATCTTATATAAAGGGCTGCAGTAGGGGGTTCGTTTGGCCTGAGAAGGCGAGGTTTTTTGCTGTGAATTGCTGGGTAGAAGGAATGATATTGTGCATATTGACAAATGCCTAACTAGGGCTGTTTGTTTGCTGAAATTCGTGTGCATTTTTTCCATCAAAAGTAGATTTCTGTGGCAATGCTGTCAGTGTTGTGTGTGTATTGTTCCTGTTTGACCATGCAAACATGGTTTGGGAGCATGTGCTGACCTTATACTCTTTGATCATATTGCATAATCACGTACACAGAAATGCAGCTTCCAGCAGAACATGGTCACCTATGTATGTGTGTGGATTATTTTGCTAAATGTAGCACCATGTATACTGTAGAATTTTTATTTGAAGCTAGTAAATTAATGTACAGAATTTTTTTTCTGCTGGTAAAATAAAAGTACATTATTAAGCTTGTTTGTTGTGTTTTTTTTCTTCTTTTTAATTAGTTTTAGGGGTGGTGGTTTTGGGGAAGTGCAATGTCTTTTATATCTTATAATTTCTATATGTGTTTGTGCACCAAAAAAACAAATCTTTTCAGCACACCTGCAAGTAAATGATAAAGGTTGAATCTTTATATATAACAGCTGTGGAGAATTGTAGGTAATGAATTCAGCTGGTGGATAGGCAGTGTTGTATGGGTCAGCCCTGGTTTACATGAGTGCGATTTGACATAAGATTTGACATGTCAAATTGGCGGCAATTGCACCTTTCTAATTGGTGTGGTTCCGCAATTTCCAAAAGTAGTTTCTGAATTACCTTTTGCTGACTTTGGGGTGCAATTTTTTTTTTTACATCAGTGCAGAAACCTGCACAGATGTCTCTGAAATTCCCCCCGCATGCAGGAATGAAAGCTGAACTCGTACGATTTCCTCCCACTGTCAGTGTGAACCAGGGCTCAAACTGGGCCTTTGTCTTTGTAATTCACCTGCTGCTATCCCAGGGACACCATTTCTTATCAAACTCCCTTAAGAATTACCTTCAAATATCATTATATGCAGAAATACAGATTGGCATATCTGCAAATAAACAAAAATAAAAAAATTCTAATCGTGACTGCGATCGAATATTTGCAGCTGCGATCAAAAGAGTGTGGTTTCATCTTCTGACCTGAAAACGAGTCATTGTAATCGTCTGGAATTTCCTATGCTGGTCAGGATCTCCATCTAGGTGGACATGGCGAGGTCCCTCTTTAGCAAAGAGGAGGTGCTGCTCATTTGCTGGGTAAGTGTAGGATATGTACCTGTGCTTACTCAATGTGGGGGTGGATGTGGTAGTTGGATTTGGTGTGGGTGGGGTTCATTGATTTGTTTGGCATCACCACACATTTTGCTTCTGGCCCATGTGCACACATCACTTCCTAATTTGTTCTGCTGATATAAATCATTAAGGACTAAGCAAATATAAATGAGAGCTCATTTCTTTTAAAATATATATGACTTGTTTCACAGTTGGATGACTTTTCCAGCAAATGTGGACCTCAGAGTTGCATGACAGGTTGTACCCCATGATTCTCAAGGATAATCATTCATTTCTGTGCTACTTCAAGTTGCAACAACTTCAAAGTAGTCTCTGTACTATTTTGGTGTGACTTTCATGTGACTTGAGGTACATAGGGCTCAATATTACACAGGCATTCCCAGAAAATGGGGCAGAGTTGCAGCAGCAAAATAGTGTGACTTTCAGGTTGCAGCAGTGTGAATGAGTTTCATGGATAATACCTTTGAATTAGGCACTATTCTCACTTCTGCAACCTGCAAGTGGGTCAAATTCATCCCTGCACTACTTTGGTTTGACTTTGTGAGTTGAGGTCCATATACCGCAAGATTACACAGGCATGGGTCACACAAGTGCAAATGGGGCCTAATTCAAAGGTGTTATCTATGAATCTCATTAGGTTCCTTTCACACTTGGCTGACTTTTCATACAACTTGAGGTCCATAAGGCCCCTTTCACACTTGTGCGACTTGAATGTCCAGCAATTTTGCAACGCTGTTTGCCACAAATTTGATGTGATTTGAAGCAATGCCAGTGTAACCTTGAGGTCTATGGATGCAGGAGTCGCAGGATAAGTTGCACAAGTGTGAAAGGGGCCTTAGGGTCAGTTCACACTTCTGTGCTGGCCGACATCGGATGTGATTTGCCCTCCACTGCAAATCACATGCGATGTCTGTGTGATGCAAACTCAGCAATACAGATTGTATGGTTGAATTTGCATCGCATTCAGACCAAACTCGCGCAGGACTTTTTGTCCGCAGCAGAATCTAATTGCATGGGTGTTGTCTGAATTTTCAGTTCGCTCTGCGATATGCAAGCTGATTTGGGGGTGTCATTAGCTTTCTACTGATGCTCCCAGCAGTTTGCATATGGCTGTGTGAACTGCCAATGATTTGTATGTGATGCGGGAGCCCCGCACTGGATTTGCAGGGTTCCCGCATCTCTCCAGTGTGAACTGGCCCTGACCCTAGGTTCACACCATGCATTTTTTAGTGCATTTTGCAGTTTGCAGAAACACTCTACAGTCCATTTAACATGGTTTCCTATGGTACTAGTTCACATCTATGCGTTTTGCGGCCAGTGCGTTTTTGGAAATGGTCGGGGACTTTTTTCATTTGATTTGCGGTAATAGAATGGAACCGCACTAGAAACACAACTGTCACATTTGTGGTGTGGTTTTTTTTATTATTTTAACACTGTACATAGCTGGTTTCTTTTTTTTTTTTGGAATATTTTTTATTGAAAATTTTTCAGCATACAATTCACAGTAGTATACCATGCAAGATATTCGTTAACAAATAATACAATCTTATAAATCAATTACAATCTCCACTGTGCGTACGTCTTCCCCACCCAACATACCTTGCCTAGCAGCACATTCAACACTCTCCTCTTTTAAATTGGCTACTACGGAAGAGGTTACAAAAATTTTCTCGGATGTCCACCTAACCAATTGTCCTTTGGATCCTGTTCCCTCACAACTACTACGGTCCCCTCTAAAACATGCGCAGATCACTCCCATTCTTAGAAAGCCCTCACTGGACCCTACCGGCCTGAACAACTTAAGACCCATCTCATTGCTCCCATTCACCTCTAAACATCTAGAACGCTTAGTCTACAACCGTCTTAGCTCCTACCTCAATGAAAATAACCTTCTTGACCCCTTACCGTCTGGCTTTCGCTCGCAGCACTCCACGGAAACTGCCTTACTAAAACTCACTAACGATTTACTAACTGCTAAAACCAACAGTCAGTACTCCATGCTCCTACTACTTGACCTCTCTGCGACCTTTGATACTGTTGACCACCCGCTCCTTCTAAATAAGCTACATTCCCTTGGCCTCCGAGATTCTGCTCTATCCTGGTTCTCTGCCTATTTATCACAGCGCTCCTTCAGTGTCACCTACAACTCTGTCTCCTCCTCTCCATTGCCCCTTTCTGTGGGGATCCCCCAAGGCTCGGTTCTTGGACCCCTTCTCTTCTCTATGTACACCTCCTCCCTCGGTCACTTAATAACTGCCCATGGCTTCCAATACCACTTATACGCTGATGACACCCAAATCTATCTGTCTACTCCTCACCTCACTCCTTCAGTCTCCTCTCGCATTACTAACTTACTAACTGACATATCAGCATGGATGTCGCACCACTTCCTTAAACTAAATCTCTCTAAAACTGAGCTATTAAATTTCCCCCCGCCCGTGCACCCCTCCATGACTTTTCCATCAAAATCAACAATGCAACCATCAGTCCCTCCCCTCACGCCAGGGTACTAGGTGTAATCCTAGACTCTGACTTGTCATTTCAGCCTCAAATCCAATCGTTGTCAAAAGTTTGTAGAATTCACCTCCGTAACATCTCTAAAATTCGCCCCTTTTTAACAAATGAAACCACCAAGCTCCTCATTCACTCACTTGTTATCTCTCGCCTTGACTATTGCAACTCCCTTCTCATTGGCTTACCTCTCCATAGGCTATCCCCTCTTCAGTCTATCATGAATGCTGCTGCCAGACTTATCCACCTTACCAACCACTCAGTGTCTGCCAACCCTCTACTCCAATCCCTACACTGGCTCCCAATCACCCAGCGAATTAATTTCAAAATACTAACCACAACATACAAAGCCATTCACAACTCTGTCCCGAGCTACATCACTAATCTTGTCTCCAAATATCATCCAAATCGACCTCTCCGCTCCTCTCAAGACCTCCTGCTTTCAAGCTCTCTCATCTCCTTCTCCCATGCTCGTCTCCAGGATTTCTCCAGAGCCTCTCCCATCCTCTGGAACTCGCTACCTCCATCTATCCGGCTATCCCCTACTCTTGCTACCTTCAGGCGATCCCTGAAAACTCATCTCTTCAGGAAAGCCTATCACGTCTCCAACTAATCTCCTACCACTTCCACCAGCTCATTCCCCACAGTTACAACCTTTTGTACCACCTGCCCCACCCTATTAGATTGTAAGCTCTTCTGAGCAGGGCCCTCTTAATCCTCTTGTATTTTATTGTATTATAACTGTATTGTCTCACATTTATATTGTAAAGCGCTGCGTAAACTGTTGGCGCTATATAAATCCTGAATAATAATAATAATAATAATAATAATAAATGTCTTGAAACATATCTTCAGAACTTCTGAAAACTGTAGAATACAACTTATGCATAAGCACGTGGTGGTTGAGTGTCCTCAACATATTAATAAACTGCTATGTAAAAACAAGAACTGAGAGACATGTACTTAAAATATTAGATCACAAAGAAATAATAACAAGAAGAGTAGGGACTCTGGCTCACTATCAAAAAAAATAAAATAAAAGAAGTTGTAGACAGTGCAAGAGCTTGTAGGCGACAAATCTTTAATTTAATCTGCCTAATGTGAATCCAAGGATCCCATTGTTTATAGAAACGGGGTATATTAGCCATAATCTGTTCATATTTAAAAGCTTCATCTACTTTTTTAATAACTTCACTGATATTCGGTGAATTGACAGATTTCCACTTACCAGTGATTGTCAGTCTGGCTGCCATCAATATCTGTATTACCATTGGTCTAAGAGATGGTGGATATTGGTCCACATGGATACTTAGTATGGCCAATTCAGCATTCCCTGTCTTTATGAAGCCTGTAGTTTTAGATATTAATCGGAATACAGCTCTCCAAAAACTCCAAAGATTGGGACAGTCCCATAGTATATGAAGTAGTGTACCTACTTTGCCACATCCGTGCCAACATTCGTTGGGGCTGTTCCTGGAGAATTTTGCAGTAATATAGGGAGTGTAGTACCATCTAAGGAGTAGTTTTTGAGCTGTTTTCCAGTATGTTGTGGATCTTGTGTAGCAGTGATTGGATTTGATTGCCTCTTTCCATTGCTCCTCTGAAAAGGATGTAGAGGGATCTGATTTCCATATTTGAAGTGATGGTAGTTTAGTGAAAGAATTTTTCTGTTGTAGTAGATTATAAAATAGGGAGATCCCCTTTGCGGTTTTAGTTGTGTCATTCCAATAGGTTCATGCTTTATGTGGAATCTTAGTAGGTGTCTGTTAGAATATCAGAATTTATGAATGGTTGAGTTCTTATGATAATTGAATTATATATATATATATATATATATATATATATATATATATCTTCTATGTTGGGAAAAGATGAAGTTATATAGGTTTTTATACTCATGAAAGTTTATGCTGGTATAGGCTTCGTATGCATTTCTTGGGAGAGATTCATCTCACATATGGATACAATTAAGTGTCGACCATTCACCTCCCCCATCGTAGGAGATAAAGTTACAATCTTTTCCAAAGACACAAAGTTTCAGTATGTTAAGAATAGAAGCTGTTTCTTTACATTACTATATTTCTTGATTAGTATATTAATAAGAACACTGCATTTTACATATATGTATACTGATATGTAGGATTTTATATGTTTAAAGGAAATGTATATATTGTAAGTTAGATGATTCTTAAATGATAGCTATTCTCACATAGTTCATAGCCCCACCCTTAGGAATGTTGGAGGGATTTCCCGGTCTTTTCTGTGGGACTATAAGTATAATGAAGCTTTTTGGGCCAGGCTCTTTGGAAAAAGGTGGGGGTTAATTAAAGGAGGACAGACAGGCTGTGGGGGAAGACTTACTTACACTTCAGCTCTCCACAAGGACAGACACACAGATCTCAAGCTACTTTTACACACAGACATATCTGATTTAAACTTCATTTTAAGAATAATCTATTTTTATATTCTACATGTTGACATTGTTTTTGTAACATTTTGCTAATTGATTATTAAATCAATTTTGGAGGTTTTACATGAGAACTTAACGGATTTTTCTTGGAACTTTTCTCATCAATATAAATTATTGAAATATAGTTATTAATACAGTAACTACTCAAATTTTACAGTGGCGAGCCTTTGCCAGATTCTTTTTGTCCGAATATCAAATTTTTTTTCAATAATTTCTCCTTCTGCTTGTCGAGAGGGAATATCAGCAAAAACAGTGATTATTCAGACAAGCTTTCAGGAGAAATCTAAAAAGCTAATTTTCATAATTGAATTGAACTTGGAAGGAAAAGAAACATCAGAATTGGTGAGACGTTTGCGCATGTGCAAGAAAAATCTGTTTCTTGATGATGTAATTTCCCGCCAAGAGAGGGAACGCGTGTTACATGAAGGAAGCCGTCTTACATTAGTAAGTTATGGATTTAATTCATGAGTTATCCAGTGAGAGTGATTTAGAATTTAAAAATCTGTCGAAGTTTGTTAAAGATGATGAATTATGGTGTTACATGTTCAATGAATGCTTACAGAAAATTCAAAAGTGTGGCGCTATAAGCTCCGTAAATATATAATGAATGAATATATCAAAATGGTAAAATGGTAAAAATTAGGTGACTTCAAAGCAAACATTTCAGTGTGAACCAAAAAGTGCCATGTGAACAGATGTAACAGTGACTAGTGAACAAAGTAATAACACTTATATGCATTCACCAATTCAAATGGTAAGTGAAAAAAACATCAGAAATGATATTATATATAAAGTCCATATCACAATAGGTGAAATATTAATAAAAAAAGCAAAAAGTCTGTGGTAACAGTGCATAGGCGATGATGAACAAGTGTCTCCTGAACATGCAGAGGGATTGTTTAGACCCGGCAACCTGGCAGATAAATGGACCGTAGGGAGACCAGAAGTGCATGGAAGGTTGAAATCAGTGCCAGGACCATCACCAGAAATTGTGGAGGCTTACCAGAAATAGTGGCCTTAAATAGCATAGGCCATACAGGTCAAAAGGGCTTGATGACCAACAGGTCTGGATATTTTATCTGGTCAGATGTCATCACCACACAGAAAGGGGGAAATAATCAGCACGGCTTCCTCATCAATGGATACACCACCATAAGCCAAGCGAATGATTCGTGTTGCATGTGAGGGGTAAAAACACTCACATAGCGTGATAACGTTTAAACTTGGATTTATTAAAAATTAAGAATAAAAAACAAACACATTTTCAGAAGATAGGAATAGCATGTAAATCGTGTAGCGGCAGTCGTGAGGGGTCCACCCGACATGTTTCAACTAAAAGTCATCATCTGGGGTGTGGAACCCTCTCACCCCACCGCTCTATTAATAGATAGATAATGACCCCCACTGGAAGTGTCCGAAACTGGAAGTGCTTCAGATGACCTTTATTTCCGGTTGAAGGGGGCATGTAATACAAATACACTTATAATTCCATATACTTTGAAAGGAACATTGTATATAGGGCCTTATAGTTTATTATAAGTCCCGATTTTTAATAAAATAATACAAATACAGCTTGGCATTGGTCCGGTTAATTAATCCGGAAACCAAGCCTCACTGTCAGTGCCTCTATCTAATGAGTGGGAGCGCAACGGCACCGCCGTGCTCCACACTCAGTACCAAGCCTCGCTTTCACGACGTCACGCGCATATCCAAATAATGACGGCGGTGCGCTCCAAGGCATCAGCCAAGCCTCGTTTTCAGTCCGCCATCATCCACATCTGATAGGGTCACTACAGCACTACAGGAAGTGGAACCCGGCCTCAATAAGGGGCCGGAAGAACCACTGAAGTGTCACCAGAGATGGACATTCACAGAAAAATGTAATGCTTGGATATATGAGAACTTGGATAGTTCAAAATATACTAAAAATACCTATAAAAATCTAAAAAATATTTATTTATGTAAAAATATAATAAACGTAAAAAATATGAGGCTTATGAGGCTATGAGGCTCTTTATGAGGCTAAAGAACGTCATGGTCTCTGAACTCCATCCCACGCAGTCTCAGATGGGACGTTCAACCCCAACAGGGGGAGGCTGAACTTGATTCCTGGTTCAAATATTTTAATGACGCTGGCATCAAGTTCCTTGATTTCCTTATCAACAGGAAGCGTATCCGCCTCTCTACTCTGGATCAGGAAATCAGGGAATTGAAGGATAAATTACTTGCTTATAAAAATTCTGTTGAATATAACACTCTGTCCTCCAATTTGCAAGCTCATCTTGTAAAGGAGGATAAAGAACAAAAAATCAAAAAGCACAAAAAATATTCTCTAGACATTGGGGACTACAGGGCGGGAAAAGTGTTTGGATGGCAGAAATCCATCGCAGGGCCCACCTCGCAGGCCACAATGGAGACTAATGCTCATAATGAGGTTACTTCTGCCTCCCCCATTGAACCCTCGGTTCGCCCTAAATCTGTTGTTGATAAAGGGCGACCCCATGGTGGAGGTCCTCCTCCACATATGGGACGACAGTCGAATATTCATACCCCCAGAAACCAACATAGGGGAAGTGGACATCATTCCAGAGGTAGAGGTAGAGGAGGTAATAGGGGGGACCAACATGGTTATGACTATCAATATCATGAGCGGGAGAATTGGTACCATCGTGGCTCCCCGGCTCGCCACCATGATTCCCCCCACCATCCATACTACCCTAATTCATCATATTATAGACACCCACCAATTTCCACCTACAATAGATATTCCCCGTTACGTGATCATTACAATGAGAACGTCTGTCCATTCCCCAGTGCTGGGTATGACCCATCCCCTTACAAACAACCTTATCCAGACCCACGTACCACTCGGGGTTTTCGCGAGGACACTCTGAACAAAAAAAGAGGTCCGGAAACAAGAGAGGGACCAGAGGAGGGAGGAGGGTTCAGAGACGAAAAACGAAAAAGAACTTAACGTGTCACGGGGTATTTAACTTGAGTGACACTATTCTCACGCAGGAAGAGAAGTGTTCTGAACAAGGGGCTTAAGTTTGCCCCCCCACACAAACTTAATAAATTTAACACGTTCATTGATATTCATAAGTTCATTAGAAAAATCAATGTCCAAAGATATATCATCTCGAATTCTACCAGAAATATAGCCAGGGCGGCAACGTCCGGCACGGTACATTCTGGTTTATTCAACCCCTCCCTTTTCAGCCCCCCAACACAACTCCCACCAACCATTAATTTGTTCAAAGAATTAGTGATAAGAGATCTAGTGAAGATTCCATCTAAACGCAAATTTTATAACCCTCTACCTTCAGTGGGCTTAAAAACCCTATGTGATCACAAAAACTTGGTCATTCGCCCCGCCGACAAAGGCGGAGGCATCGTTTTATTAAACAAAAAAGATTATTTGGATGAAATGCACCGCATTTTAGTAGACTGTGAGACTTACACTGAGCTACCGAATAATCCTACATATGAGTATAAAAAAGAATTGAAGAAATTAGTAACCAAAGGTTACGATTCTTGTATTTTAAACAAAAAGGAGAGATCATTCTTAGTTCCCCTTCCCCGCGTATTCCAGTTATTTATTATTTGCCCAAAGTCCACAAAGACCCCCTTCACCCCCCAGTTCGACCCATAATTAGTGGTATCGACTCGGTCACTTCTAGAATTGGGAAATACATAGATTTCTTTCTCCAGCCATCTGTACTTAAGATGCCATCCTATATAAAGGATACCAAGGACGTGATTAGATTATTATCAAATGTTTCCTATTCTGGTGATCTCATCATGGCCACTGCGGACGTGGCGTCCCTTTACACCTGCATTCCGCACCGTGAGGGTATGGACGCGGTACAATGTTTCCTTAATAGGGATGCCTCCCTTTCCTCACCCCAGATTAATTTTATTATGGATTTAATTGAGTTTGCAACGCAACACAATTATTTCTGGTTCAATGGTAATTACTATCGCCAACACAAGGGGGTGGCAATGTGAGCTAAGTTTGCTCCCAGCCTGGCCAACCTGTTCATGGCCAAGTGGGAGGAGGATGTCTTCTATGCCATGGACAACCCACATCTTCTGGTGTGGGCCCGGTACATAGACGACATCCTCCTCCTGTGAACAGGTAGCCATGACGATTTGGTCGACTTCATGGCGACTTTGAATACCAATGATAGGGGTATTGCCCTAACATTTGAGGCTAGTACAACCTCAGTTCATTTCTTGGATTTGGTCATCGATAGAAAGGAAGGAGGATTTACATTTAGTACCAATTTCAAATCCACCGATAGAAATGGTTACATACCAACCGATAGTTGTCACCACAGTTCTTGGATTAAATCAGTTCCTAGGAGCCAATTTTTACGGCTGCGCAGGAACTGTACTGATTGTGACACCTTTATGGTTCAGGCCAGGATGTTGAAAGATAGGTTTGCTGAAAAGGGCTATAACCTGTCTGACCTGGATAGAGAGATTGAGAATGCCTGCATGGTAGATCGCCAGATATTATTGCAGGACAGACCCAAACAGTTCAGCGATGAATTCAAATGGTCATTTTTGACGTCCTATTCTATGCAACACAAGCATATTAAAAGGATTTTTGAACATCATTGGGATGTTTTAAAAACTGACAAAATATTAGGACCATTGTTACCTGAGACCCCTAAGGTGGTCTTTAGGGGTGTTCCATCTCTTAGGAACAAGTTGGCACCTAACGTCATTGATCCACCAAAAAAAAACATCTTTTTTTCACAATTGGACTGGTTTTTATCCTTGCAAAAAATGTTTGGTTTGCCAGTACAATACCTGCGGTAGAAGGGCAAGTCATGAGTTTTCCTCTACCGTAACTGGCCGCACATATGCAATTAAGCAATTTTGCACTTGTGCCACTACCGGGATCTTGTATCTGGTGACTTGCCCTTGTGGCAAACAATATGTGGGCCGTACCATTAGATCTTTCACTGTACGTGTCTCGGAGCATATTAATCTTATCAAAGCAGGCAGCACTAAACATACTGTCCCTAGGCATTACAGGGAATGTCATGATAGAAACCCTGCAGGTACTCAGTTTCTCATCATAGATAGATATACGGCCCCCTGGCGGGGGGGGTCGACTCTTAGGGGTGTCTCCCGTTTGGAGACATACTGGATATACGAGTTGGGGTCCCATTTTCCGCAGGGTATCAATGTCAAATGGGACATCAACTCTTTTATTAATCAAGCGTAAACATACTTATGATCTCTCCTTTTTTTTCAAACTGAATATGGGCACGTGCCATTTATTCTAGCCCGGTTATTGACAGGATTTATATAATCAACATGTATAATTATGGGACTGTATGATTTATCATCCTTATGGTTTTTCGATTATCTCTATATACTCTATATGTGATTTGGGCATCTAAGCTGTTTAATAGATTGTATTGATGCCCCCTATTGGCAGTGTCTGGTAGGCCCTATGTTTGAGCTTTCACACTTTTGAACGTAGGGAGGACGCTCCCTTTCCTTTAATAAATTAATTTCTCCAATACTCATTTAAAAAACATATTTTTTAATTTAGTATATATTTTTTACGTTTATTATATTTTTACATAAATAAATATTTTTTAGATTTTTATAGGTATTTCTAGTATATTTTGAACTATCCAAGTTCTCATATATCCAAGCATTACGTTTTTCTGTAAATGTCCATCTCTGGTGACACTTCGGTGGTTCTTCCGGCCCCTTATTGAGGCCGGGTTCCACTTCCTGTAGTGCTGTAGTGACCCTATCAGATGTGGATGATGGTGGACTGAAAACGAGGCTTGGCTGATGCCTTGGAGCGCACCGTCGTCGTTATTTGGATATGCGCGTGACGTCATCGCGCTATATGAAAGCGAGGCTTGGTACTGAGTGTGGAGCGCGGCGGCGCCGTTGTACTCCCATTTATTAGATAGAGGCACTGACAGTGAGGCTTGGTTTCCGGATTAATTAACCGGACCAATGCTAAGCTGTATTTGTATTATTTTATTAAAAATCGGGACTTATAATAAACTATAAGGCCCTATACACAAAGTTCCTTTCAAAGTATATGGAATTATAAGTGTATTTGTATTACATTATCTATCTATATATAGAGGGGTGGGGTGAGAGGGTTCCACACCCCAGATGATGACTTTTTAGTTGAAACATGTCGGGTGGACCCCTCACGACTGCCGCTACACGATTTACATGCTATTCCTATCTTCTGAAAATGTGAGTTTGTTTTTTATTCTTAATTTTTAATAAATCCAAGTTTAAACGTTATCACGCTATGTGAGTGTTTTTACCCCTCACATGCAACACGAATCATTCGCTTGGCTTATGGTGGCGTATCCATTGATGAGGAAGCCGTGCTGATTATTTCCCCCTTTCTGTGTGGTGATGACATCTGACCAGATAAAATATCCAGACCTGTTGGTCATCAAGCCCTTTTGACCTGTATGGCCTATGCTATTTCAGGCCACTATTTCTGGTAAGCCTCCACAATTTCTGGTGATGGTCCTGGCACTGATTTCAACCTTCCGTGCACTTCTGGTCTCCCTACGGTCCATTTATCTGCCAGGTTGCCGGGTCTAAACAATCCCTCTGCATGTTCAGGAGACACTTGTTCATCATTGCCTATGCACTGTTACCACAGACTTTTTGCTTTTTTTATTAATATTTCACCTATTGTGATATGGACTTTATATATAATATCATTTCTGATGTTTTTTTCACTTACCATTTGAATTGGTGAATGCATATAAGTGTTATTACTTTGTTCACTAGTCAGTGTTACATCTGTTCACGTGGCACGTTTTGGTTCACACTGAAATGTTTGCTTTGAAGTCACCTAATTTTTAAGATTTCGTACCATTTTGATATATTCATTCATTATATATTTACGGAGCTTATAGCGCCACACTTTTGAATTTTCTGTTGTCATTTTGATCCTGAGTCTACGGGTGTGTTGGCTGCTGTCTTAGTTTACTTTCAGCGCAGCGCTGTACTTACCCTTTTTTATATAATGAATGCTTACAGGCTAATATGAAAATATAAAAGTCAAAATTTACATTTAAGAAATTCAGCAAACAGGTTAGGAATTTGATTAAGTTAATTAAAGTTTATGATACAATGATATCAGGAGTTTCTGAAAGCAATGTAGTTGGTACAAAAGAGGAAACAAAGGACAATAGTTTATGTATTAAATGTCAGATTTTGACTAAAAGGATAGATGATTTGCAGAGTGCAGAGTGCAATTCAAATAAAGGATATTCAGTTGTCTGAGTTACAGAATAATGTAAAGTTTAAAGCAGAGTCAAGCAAGAGTTTAGAGATTAATGTTAATGAAGACTCTATGAATGTTACTGCAGATTCTATGCAGAAGCCTTTTGTACAATATATGCGGTCTATAGGCCAGGAACATGAAGTTTTGCTTAAAACAAAAATACAGAATAAAGCTGCTGAATGCAGACACCGTTTAGATAAAGAAAAGCAAAGTGGCGTTCAGAGTGCCACGTGTAAGGCCACACCCAGAGATGGTGAGATACACATCACAGGCAGAACTAAAGTTTCAGAGCAGACAGGAAATACTTCCCTACATACTACACAAAGGAAAACTTTGAAAGTAGAAAATACAGAACATATTTCTGAGCAATATATTCTTTTCTTCTTCAAACAATAGTTTGACTGATTTGCCTTATGCTTCAGAAGTCAAACAGATCAGTACATTGACTGTTAATGACAATTCAATTAATATGAAAAACAATGATGAAAATGAGAGGGATGGATTACTTCCATCACCATCAGGATTTAGGGAAAAAAGTTCTGAGTCATCTTCAACATTAAAATATGTGACTTCACTTTTATTAGATGAAAGTGGAAGGCCATGGGTACATGGTTTATTAAATGGCAAGAATACTAAATGGTTAATAGATTTAGGATCTGAACTCAGTTTAACTAAAAACAAATTACATGTGAATATGGATTCTCCAAAATGTAATTTAATTGGTTTCAATGGAAAAGGAAATACAGTTGCAGCTAAAGTTTCTGATGTAAATTTCGAGATTCCAGGAATTTTGAAAACGAAAATAGACATCTGAGAATATTTTAGGCATGGATGTGATTAGTAAATTAGATTGGATTATTGATTTAAGTAATTCTACGATATGGAAAGATTCATCTAGGCCCAAATCTAGGTTAATAGATTCTTCCATGTACAATAATGTTGGAAGTATTTGTACAGCAGTCGCTGACATTTCTTCAGATTTTAATTGGCCACACACAGGAACCAATCTTGAATTGGAACAATCGGTAAGAGCACATAAAAGTCTTTGGAGTCAGAACAAAATGGATACAGGTTTGTTTAAAGATATTGAGATCAAAATTGAGAGACGAGACCCTGAACCCCAAGTTCAAAATAAGTTGCCACAAGAATCAATAGGTCCAGTTTCTGACATTGTATAATCATTTTTAAAACAAGGAATATTAAAGAAAGCACAATCAGTGGTAAATAATTGTATTTGGCCTATCAAGAATGTTGATGATTCGTATTCTTTATCAGTTGATTTAAGATCACTGAATAAATGCATTACAAATAACAAACCTATTGTTCCTAATTTAAATTTAATGTCACAAATGGATGCCAAGGCCAAAGTATTTTCAGTACTGGAAATTTCCAATAGTCATTTTTCAGTACCAGTAACAAACAGCTGTCATTATAAAGTTGCCTTCAGTTTCAATAAAGAAACGTATGCCTTCACTAGAATGATTACAGAAATGGAAATCAGTGACGGAATAATGCACGAGTGCATGGAGAAAGTTTTATCTAAATTTTCTAGACCAAAATGTATTTTCCAGCATGTGGACAAAATTTTGCTGTCTACCCAAAATACAGAGGAACATGTCACTCTGTTGACAGAGTTATTTACTCTGTTACAAACAGCAGGGCTGAAATTGAACACAGAGTCAGTTCAATTAATGAAAAATAAAGTTAACTTTCTTCATATGCAAATTAGTTATGGACAGAGAAAGTTATCACAGGAAAAAGTTAGAAACATTTCTGCTATTCCAGTTCCAACATCTTACAAGGCATTATATCAATTTTTGAGTGAGGTAAATTCTTGCAAAGAGTTTTTACAGGAATATGATGATAAAGTTAAACCATTATTTGATTTCCTGAAACAAAAAGATGTTGTGTTTGATCAATGGTCTCAAACCCATACAGATGTTTTTGAAATGTTGAAAAAAAGATTTGCAGAATGCTGTTTTATTGCATACAATCGAAATTGGGATGTCTATGCCTGTTTTATTGTCTACTAAGGTATCTGAGAATTCCATCTAAGTAATTTTATTTCAGGTAAAGATGGTGAACCGAAAATAATAGGTTTTTTCTCCAGAGGTTTGACAAATATGGAAAAGACTTTTGACACAAATATGAAGCAATTGTTAAGTGTTTATTTTGCAGTCAAAGTAACAGAAATGATTGTGAGATTTAGTATGATCATATTACGGACACCTGATCTGTCATTAAAAATTATTTTTAAGAGAATTCATTCAGGAGAATTATATGACAAATATTGCCCATTTTTTAAAACTTTAAAATATAAACCCATAGAGGTAGATGTGATAACAGAACATTCTCAGTTAAATTTATTCAGAAAGCCTATAAATGGGATTGTTAGAACAAGTGCTGAGAGATGCTTTGAGACAGGATTTGTCAATAATATTAAGAATTGTTCAACAGGTCTTTCTAGGTGTTACCCAAAGAATGGTTTTATTATTCAGCAAAAATTCTACAGAAAATGCTGAATTGAAAATGTTAGAAGTACAGTACAGCATGCATTACTCTGAAATATTATAGAGGAGAAGTGAATGGATATACAATTTGCTTTTATCTTCTGGGGTGATTTAAAATCTTTTATTTGGTTTATGAAAACAAGATTTTATATCATGACTAAAAAAAGAGAAATTGCGTCCTGTCGTTTAAATACACAGAATAATAAATTAGAGTATAGGTCATTTTAAGAAAAATAGAGCAAAGTAAGGTAATTAGAAATGTTATTATTAAAATATGGTTTGTATGTCATAATAAAATATTAGAATTCTGGTATGTAAAATGAATAAGTAAATGAAGGTATATTTTGCATTTCTTTAAATTATCAATAATGATACTGCATTCTTTTTTAGGATCTGACTTGTAAGTCACCAAAAGAAAGAAATTTAATATTTCTAGACCTTCCAGATGGAAACAAAATCTCGAAGTTTAAGAATATCAGTTCTGGGAGAAGAATTGACAGAAGAGATTCATTCATTATAATTATTGTTGTTGTTTTAATGTTCAATAAAGTTTTTCCAACTTTACAGAGTGCAGGAAGAAGAAGAAGGAAAAAAAATCCAGAGAACCTCTGATAAGAGAGGGAATTCCAAAAAACAATGGACTTTTGATTTTTTTTGACTACTAATGAAATAATTTATCAATCAGATATATTACAGTTTCTATATATCATTTTTATGTGACAGGACATGTTTATCACATCAAGATGAGATATTTTTTTACACATCATTTTTTACACTCCTATATAGTGTATTTTCAGAGTTGAAAGGGTTAAACATCCTTACAATAGAGTCATTCTAGTTAGAGGGAACATCTGGTGTTAATTAAGACAGAGTACATTTTTCTTAAAGATACATAAACAAGATAGGATTAACTTTACACTGTAATATGTATTTAGTTTTGAAATCATCTCACTTATATGAACAAATTGAAGTTAAGAACATATTTTATGTTTAATTTTGACAAGGTTATTAGAAAGGTTTTATGGATTATAGATTTATGTTAAACACAATTTGGAGGGAAAATATGAAACAAATTTCTGAAGTGATATCTATATTTCAAAGTATTGTACAACAATGTTACATTTATGAATCATGAAATTAAGGGGATTGATTTATTTGGTAAAAGAAAAAGAAAATAATAAGGGTGAAAATATTTTTTATGGTATATGAAGATGAAGGGTTATGAATTCACTTTTACTTATATAGAATCAAATTTGGAAATATATGTTTAAGTCAATTATCTTAAGAACTTTGAGGATGAATGAATACGGATGTGATGCATTTGAGGTATAAATGGATTTAGAGTTAGATTCAGATTTATATAGATTTAAAATGATAAGATTGGTTAATCAATCATTTTGAGAAGGAAATGTTAGAATATCAGAATTTATGAATGGTTGAGTTCTTATGATAATTGAATTATATATATAAATATATATATAAATATATATATATCTTCTATGTTGGGAAAATGTGAAGTTATATAGGTTTTTATACTCACGAAAGTTTATGCTGGTATAGGCTTCGTATGCATTTCTTGGGAGAGATTCATCTCACATATGGATACGATTTAGTGTCAACCATTCACTTCCCCCATCGTAGGAGATAAAGTTACAATCTTTTCCAAAGACACAAAGTTTCAGTATGTTAAGAATAGAAGCTGTTTCTTTACATTACTATATTCCTTGATTAGGATATTAATAAGAACACTACATTTTACATATATGTATACTGATATGTAGGATTTTATATGTTTAAAGGAAATGTATATATTGTAAGTTAAATGTTCTTAAATGATAGCTATTCTCACATAGTTCATAGCCCCACCCTTAGGAATGTTGGAGGGACTGAATTTCCTGGTCTTTTCTGTGGGATTATAAGTATAATGAAGCTTTTTGGGCCAGGCTCTTTGGAAAAAGGTGGGGGTTAATTAAAGGAGGACAGACCGGCTGTGGGGGAAGACTTACTTACACTTCAGCTCTCCACAAGGACAGACACACAGATCTCAAGCTACTTTTACACACAGAGATATCTGATTTAAACTTCATTTTAAGAATAATCTATTTTTGTATTCTACATGTTGACATTGTTTTTGTAACATTTTGCTAATTGATTATTAAATCAATTTTGGAGGTTTTACATGAGAACTTAACGGATTTTTCTTGGAACTTTTCTCATCAATATGAGTTATTGAAATATAGTTATTAATACAGTAACTACTCGAATTTTACAGTGTCAGAGGGTGTGCTCTTAAGAATGTTGCAATTCTCATGTACATGTAGTGATCTGATGATGGAAGTGAACATTTTTGGACTAGTGTATTGAAGGAAATTATCTTTCCAGGTCTGTGACTGAGGTGATTCCTTTTTTTCCCAAGTTATTGTCGTGAGGTCTCTGATGTGAGTGCAAATTGAGGACAGAGGGGTAGAGATCTCGGTAAGGTCTGTGGTATGTTCCTTATAGAAGCAGAATTTTTTCCATGTGTCCATTACTAGTTGTATAATGGGATGAGTGGATTTAAAGTGAGTATTTGAGAATGAGTTAGCTAGTAGTGTGGATCTTAAGGAGTTAGGCCTTAACCAGTTATTTTCTATAGTTGCCCATTGTTTAGATGATTGGGTTTGGAACCAAAATTTAGTTTTGTCTAGTATGCTGGCTGTGAAATAATCTCGTAGGATAGGAAGCCCCATCCCTCCAGCTTTTCTATGTTTTGACAGAGAATACTGGGAGCATCTCAGCTTTTTATCTGCCCACACAAATATGTGTAGCTGAGATTGTACTGCTTTAAAAAATGTTGCTGGTATAAAGATTGGGAGAGCTCTGAAATAGTAAAGGATTCTTGGTAGAATGAGCATTTTGTATGCCTCCAGTCTTCCCATCCAAGACAAACAAAAGGTTCCCAGTCTATTTAATTCCGGTTGAATTGAAGAGATGAGGGGTATGAAATTTACTTTAATTTACTTTAATTTAATCTATTTAGATTGAAACTTGAGATTGTCCGTTGAATGCCCAGATATTGAATGGGTTTGTCAGCCCATGGGTATTGATATTGCGAAGAAAGGGTTTTTTGAATGTCCTCATCTATATTTATGGCAAGTAGATTAGATTTTGTTGCGTTTACTTTATAGTATGAAATTTGGTTGAAATAATTTAGCGTGTTATGTACAGCTGGAAGAGAAGTACTGGGTCCTGAGAGGGACAAGATCACATCATCTGCAAATAAAGAAATTGAGTGTGCTTGTTTTGAAACTAAAATGCCCAATATGTCTGGATGGGATCTAATTTTTTCGGCCAAGGGCTCCATTAAAAGGGCGAATATCAAGGGGGACAATGGGCAACCTTGCCTTGTCCCGTTGGTGATGTTGAAACTATCAGAAAACATTCCTTCTGTGTAAACCATTGCGGAGGGATTAGTATATAATGTTAGGATGACTGAATTGATTGTACCTGATATTTCAATTTTGCCTAATACATGTCTTAAATATCCCCAGTGAATTCTATCAAAGGCCTTTTCTGCATCTGATGACAGAATCAGAGAAGGGACCCCCGATGACTCTGCAGCGTGAAGTAGATTAATAATTCTGCGTGTTGCATCCGGTGCCTGTCGACCCGGGATAAAACCAACCTGGTCCTGTTTTACCAGGGCGGGCAGAAACCGGGCCAATCTGTTTGCTATAATCTTGGCATATATCTTTAAGTCTACATTTAATAATGATATGGGCCTGAAATTTTGCGGTGTGTCAGGCGATTTTCCGGGTTTGGGCAAGGTTACAATTGTGGCCGATAACATTTCTGGAAGGAAGGAAGCTTTGGAGGCAGCAGTTTCATATACTTTTAATAGATGTGGGCTTATTATGGAAAACAAATGTGCAGTAGTATTCAGGCGAGAATCTGTCTGGGCCCGGAGATTTGTTATTAGGGAGAGACATAATTGTTGTTTGAAGTTCAGCTATGGAAATTGGTTCGTTTAGAGTTTTAAGTTGGTCAGGAATTAGCTTGGGCATGGAGATTGAATCCAGGAATTCCTGGATCATCTCCGGGGAAGGTTGCAGGGTAGAGGTGTCTTCTTTTAAGTTATAGAGATTGTTGTAATAATCTCTGAATGCGTTAGCAATTTTCTTTGGGTTACAGAGTTTAGTTCCCGGGGTCGGATGGAAAATAAACAATATTTTTTGTTTGATTGTTTTCTCTTTTACTTGATTAGCTAATAATTTACCCGCTTTGTTACCTTGACTCTAGAAGTGTGCCTTTCATTTCTGGGCCATGTGATTGTGTTGGGAAATAAGCAGGAGTCTAAGTTCATGTCTAAGTTTATCTAGTTGGGAGCTGATGGTAGGGTCAGGTGATTTCTTCTTTACCGAGTCCAATTTCTTCTTTTTGAAGAAGTAGGTCATTAAGCTGCTGGTGTCAATGTTTCTTGGTAACACTGCTTATTTTCATGAGAATTCCTCTCATGTATGCTTTGTGACAGTTCCAGAGCGTGAAGGGATCCAACACAGATGGGGCGTTAGTGAGGAAGAACTCACGGAGCTCATTAGTAATTTTGCACTTATGGGGGGTCATTTACTATAGCGCTATTTAGCGCGATTTAGCGCTAATAGCGCTAATTCACGCTAAAACGGTATTCACTATAGCGCTGGTGAGAAAATACTCCCAAAATCGAATTTACTATAGCTCCCTGAAACTAAATAGCGCCCAAACCCTTACTCTGCTAAAACCTAGAGAATTGCACATGGAAATAATGTTTAGAGCATGATATAATTGCCTAAATGGTACTGAAATATGCGGTATATTATTTAAAGATAATCTGCTTTTAAACTGTGTGAAAAAGTGATTTCTACACTGAAATATCTTTAAAAGTCTGAAAAGTGAAAAATTCCCCGTTTTGGACAACTAGGTGCCAACACAACTGAGCCTGCTCAGACCTGAAAATAACTCTCATTTTAACTCAAGTGTCTTTTTTGAGAGCTAATTAGGAAGCATTTTTTGGGAGTTAAAATCTGCTCTAACTTAGTCCAAATGAAGTCTCAGTCATTGATTCTAATGGAACAATTCTAACTTTCACAAAAAAAACCTTTTAATGTTGAGATGAAATGTATCTTTCTGTGAAATAAATTTTCCTTTGCAACATTGTTGCTTCTACTTAAAATATTTTGATTTTAAGAATGCTACAATGTGGAATGTTTTGGTAAAATATATTTTTCTCTGTCACTTTCACTTGTTACTCTTCATCTCACAACAATCTTTAACCTAAACTCACACAGGTGTCTTTACAATCCACAAACCATACCATTGCTGATGAAAATTTAAAATGAATCACAATTTTTTGTGCTTTTTATTATTTCCAAATATTCATAATTTGAGCCCAAAAAATGTGATATGTGTACCAACATCAGAAAGAAAAATGTGGGGGCGTGGCCAAGATGGTGCTGTGAGAGGACGTTTCTCAGAGAGCTCCACCGGGATCCGAGGCTGTTTCCCTGCTTTTTAACAGATCAAGTGCTGTGCTACCGGCCGAAACCACCTATATGCACCGCCGATCGGCTCGGGCGTCCATCGGCAGGGGTAAGAAGCTAAAATTCCCCCCAGAGACAGAGATACCGGAGGCGGCCTGTGCAGACCGCGTGGGGGCCGAGAGAAGGGCGCACACAAACATGGCGACTCAGACTGAGCAGCCGGGACAGTCCACCTCATCCCAGCCGGGTCTGGCAGATGTGCTGGCAGCTATAGCTACCTGCCAGGCCTCTCTCACAGCCCTTACAGGAAAAGTAGATGCTGTCCAGTCTGATGTGGGGCTGATCAGACAAGACATGGATAAAATCCGTTCCAGATTACACACTGCTGAGCAGCGCCTGGGGCATGTGGAGGACACTGTGGAGGCTCATGGTGCTGACATCCGTGCCCTTCATACCAAAATCAAGGCATTAGAATACAAATCTGAAGATGCGGAAAATCGCAATAGGAGGAACAACCTCCGTGTCGTGGGATTAGCGGAGGGTGCTGAGGGTCACAGACCTACAGAATTTATTGAGGAATTGTTCCGTAGCCTCCTTCCCGCGGCCCAATTTTTGCCATTTTATGCAGTTGAACGGGCTCATCGAATCCCACCTAAACCAGGCCCCCCTGGAGCGCCACCGCGCACTTTCATTTTGAAATTCCTAAACTTCAGGGACAGAGATGAGGTGCTTCGTGCTGCCAGAGTGAAGGGGGATCTACAATTCCAGAATAATAAGCTACTCATTTTCCCTGACTATTCGGTTGAGACTCAGAAGCTTAGACGCTCTTTCGATCAGGTCAAGGCAGCCATGCGCCTTAAGGGCATCCGCTACAGCATCCTTTTTCCTGCACGCCTCCGGGTACAAGATGGGGAAACTACAAAATTTTTCACCTCTCCCAGAGATGCCTCCCAGTGGTTGGATTCGCTCCCTCCGAATCGCTGACAGGTGCCTGCTGTGATACACCAGATTCCTTTCTCACATGATGTGAAATGCTTCCTCACCAGTTTCAAGTGAGTTTATGTTGCACCTGTTGTGCATTTGGAATGATCTTTGATGAGAATTTTCAAGTACTGTACCCCTGGTTAATCCAGGAGAATTAGGATCTGTGACTGCCAATAGCTATAGCACAGTGCGTTATTTCTTCCTTTACCTGATGCCAGCATAATGATGGAGGACTTGCCGGAATGATCATGGAAGCGGTGCTTCTGTTTCAGGCTGTGGATTAGGGGACATATTTTTTCGTTTCAAATGTTTTCTTTCCCAGCCACAGATGATGCAGTGTGAATGAGTGTCCTATGGCGGACTCTTGTGGCAGATCGCAGTACTGCTCAATTACATTGACTTCTATATGTGCTCAATCTGACATGCATAGCAGCGAATATATTGCCCCTTTTATACAAGTAAATCTTGGGAAAATATGATGTATATGCTGCATTCTGGGGCGGCAAGTGCCTCTGATGAAAATTCTTTATTACGGAGAGGAAGTTGCAGTAACCCTTTCCATGACGTTTAGCTGTTTTTTATCTTTTTCATTTTTCCTTGTTTTTTTTTAAAAGAAAAACCATTTTTCCTCTCATACTTGGGAAACTGATGGTAATAGCCTAATATTAACTTGGTAACTTTGGGGAGGTAACCCCTCTCCTCTTTTCTGTTTACGTATGGCGGCGGAGACTCTCACCACTCTGAGTGGACTTTTCATCTCCACGAGTGACTACACCCACTGGTCCAAGCTCCCTTTCATTCATTGGGTGTTAATGTTTGGGGAACAAAGCATTCCTTGGTTGGGGTGGGGGATGCGGGGGGGGAATGTTCTTGGGGTTTTTTCCTTTTGTTTTCTTTTTGTTTTTTTTCTACGTGCTTTGGAGTATCGATACGGGGAAAGTTTCTAGATATTGGAGTATGCATGACAGTATATGTAATTGAGTGTGCGGATGCTGATCCCTCGGGTTGGGTGATCCGTGTACCCCCATTATTTCTCCCACCTAATGGCTGAACTTAAAGTAATCTCATGGAACGTGCGAGGCCTTAATACTGCAGTGAAAAGATCCCTAGTGTTCAAGTTCTTACAAAAGCATCAACCGCAGATCTGTATCCTCCAGGAGACACATCTGCAGGGTAACAAAACCATTTGCCTTAACAAGACTTGGGTCGGCCTACACTACCACTCCACGTTTTCCACGTATGCCCGTGGGGTCAGCATCTTAGTGCACAAGACAGTGCCGTTTAGGCTTCTGGAAGTCAAAACGGACAAGGAGGGTAGATTTGTAATTCTATATGCTAACATATATGACAAAAATGTGGTACTAGTCGGATTGTATATTCCCCCTCCAGCTAATGGTAGTATTCTTCATGAAATCATGCAAACTGTGGTACAATATGATACAGCTTTTGTTTATTTACTGGGAGATTTTAACATGGCCCCCTCGGTGGAACACGATAGGTTGCACCAGTCGGCTCGTGACACTCCGGACCTCAGACAGTGGGCTGATGTTTATGCCCTCACTGATGTCTGGAGACACATATACCCGACTGCAAAGGTATTTACTTGCCACTCTGCTTCTCATAAAACTCTATCTCGAATAGATCTGATATATGCCTCATGCCCTGCCTTACAATTTGTTAAAGACATTTCTGTGCTTCCCAGGGGAATCTCTGACCACACGCCCCTCTGCCTGACGTTGACTTTGACTGCTCCCCCGGGCCCCCGGCTTTGGAGACTATCCAAGTTCTGGGCTGATGACGAGCGACTACAGGAGCCCCTTATGGCAGCCATTTGCAATTTTTGGACAGATAATGTGGACTCTGCCACACCAACCGTGATGTGGGACACCTTTAAGGCTTGGGCTAGAGGGGAGTTTATGACCAGCATTGCTCGCTTAAACGTGACTCCGCTCATGCATTGGAGGAACTTGAGCGACGGGCGGCTGCTTTGGAGGCTGACTTTGTCGCTGACCCGGGAGATGACCGATATAGGGAGTGGAAACAGGCTTTACGCAGATTCTCCACAGCTAGGATGACACAAACGGATAAGGCGTTACTCTTTTCGGCCCAAAGAGTGTTCAAACATGGGGGGAAAAATGGGAAACTCCTTGCATGGTTGGCTAAGGGTAATATCCCAGCTACCCCCATTGGCTCCATCAGGGACAGTTCCGGCCAGCTGCTCACATCCCCCCAAAATATTAACACTCGTTTTCGGGAATACTTCCGAGAGATTTACTCGTCCAGGACTGAGGCGTCTGACTCAGACCTGGCCAGGTTTCTAGACTCACTATCTATCCCTAACTTGACAGCGGAAGCCAGGGAAGAATTGGAGAAAGATATCTCGCTAGAGGAGATTCAGGTCGCTATGGGACATCTCAGGGGGGGGAAGGCTCCTGGGGCAGATGGCCTACCATCTGAAGTCTATTCCAACTTCAGCGAAATTCTAGCTCCTAAATTAACCTCGCTATTATCTAATTTTATGGCCCTAGAATCTTTACCAGAGTCCATGAACGAGGCAGTAATTGTGTTGATTCCCAAGCCGGGTAAGGATCCACTAGAGTGTGCCTCATATAGGCCAATATCGCTACTTAATGTAGACGCCAAGATCTTTGCGAAAGTTCTGGCTATCCACTTATCCCATGTCATAGAAGACCTGATCGGTATAGATCAGACCGGATTTATGCCTGGCAAGGGAACCGATATCAATCTGAGGCGTCTCTTTCTTAATCTTACCATTCCACATGACAATTCAGGGACCAGAGTTATAGCCTCTCTCGACGCCGAAAAGGCGTTTGACTCTGTGGAGTGGAACTATTTGTGGCTGGTATTACAGAGATTTGGGTTTGGCCCTAAGTTTATACATGGCATTCGATTGTTATACCAGGCCCCCAAAGCTAGGGTCCGTACAAATAATTGGGTCTCGGAGCCCTTTGAGTTATTCCGCGGCACGAGACAGGGCTGCCCGCTCTCCCCCAGCCTGTTCGCTCTGGCGTTGGAGCCACTGGCAATCTCAGTCAGGAGTGCTCCGGATGTCCTGGGCTTGCGGGTGGGTCTGTTGGAAGAGCGGCTGTCTCTGTACGCGGATGACGCGCTTCTATACCTGAATGATGCGGGCCCGTCTCTTCTTGCGGCCTTGAGAATCTTTGACAACTTTGGGGGGTTATCTGGTATAAGGATCCACTGGACCAAATCAGTACTGTTCCCTCTGGACGATGCAGCTGCCTCTGGGCCACCATCCTCCCCACTACAGTGGGTGACGGAGTTCAAATATTTAGGGATAGTAATCACGAAAAACCCATCAGACTTTATAATTAAAAATTTGAGCCCTATCTTGAGTATGTTGCGTGCGAAGTGTTTGGCCTGGGCTGACTTACCTTTAAATCTATTGGGACGCATCAACCTCCTTAAGATGATGATACTTCCTAAATTTAACTATGTTTTTAGAAATTCCCCGGTATGGGTCCCTGTTTCGTTTTTTAAGGAGGTTGATGGTCTGGTGGGAACCTTTATTTGGGGGGGTGGGAACCCCAGATTGGTGCGCTCTACCCTGTGGCTGCCTGCCTGTTTTGGAGGATTAGCCCTCCCCAACTTTCAGGTTTACTACTGGGCGGCTATGTTGGTGTCGGCCTACTGGTGGTTTCAAGGTTCTAAAATGAATGCGGCAGTCTGCCTTGAGGCAAACTATTTGGGCTCCCTTACTGATCTACGAAACTTTCCCTATCGAGGTCCGGGTGCGTATACGCGAGTTCCCGAACCCACTCGGGCAACGTGGAGGGTGTGGGTGGCTGCAAGACGTAGATTCCTATTACCGGGTCAATTATCGCCAGCAAACCCGTTATGGGGGAATCCAGCTCTTAAACACTTCCGGACTGTGCCTGACCCACAGCTTTGGGCCAGGTTCGGCATTACAACTATAGAACAAATTATGCCCAGAGGGGAATTACTTTCTATCACGGAAATAATGAATAAATTCCAGTTGCCCAGAGGGATGAGGGTTAGATGTTTTCAATTAAGACATGCGCCACGGGCTCAGTTTCCTCAGACACCTTTGCTTCAGGCAGATCCCATTGAGGAGCTATTGGCGTCTGGAGATGTCTCTAAGCCCCTTTCCACCTTGTATATTGTACTCCTAGGTAAGGACTCTCCTAAAATAGCAAAATTATGGGACAGTTGGCACACCGACATTCCATCATTAGACAGAGAGGACTGGGAGGAATGTCTAGATAATGGTCCTAAACTGGTGATTGCATCTGAGGATAAATTAATCCATGTCAAATTTATACATAGGATTTACTACACCCCACAGAGACTCCATCGCATATTCCCTGACAGAGACCCTATGTGTAACAAATGTAAGTGTCAAATTGGAACCTTTTTCCACATGTTCTGGGAATGCCCATTGATAGCAACGTATTGGTGTGCGATATTTGCAGAGATAAATTCCAGGTTGCAAATATCCATACCAATCACTCCGGAGTTGGCCCTTCTTGGGATTCATGACAATGAACAAAGAGCCTATCACTTAAAATTGCTTGTTTCCTTTCTGCTTTATTACGCCAAGAAGGAGATACTGATGAAGTGGATAGACCCCTCACCCCCGACCATGTCGGCCTGGGAAGCACAGATTGAGGCAGCTATACCTATGTATAGAATCACATATATCAATCGAGGTTGTCCATGGAAATTTGAGAAAGTGTGGACACCTTGGCTCTCATCTTAGGGAGCCACAGTGGATTTATGTATTATGTGGGGGGAGGGAGGGGAAGTTCCAGGATACATGAGGTACTTTTATCTGTGATCATCTTGTCTAAAATATTAATATATACTGATGTTTCACCTCTTACACATGTATGTCACCGCTATGCGATTGCTCATGCTTATCTGTCATGTAATGTTCTGAATTATGTCAAAAGGTATCCTATAACTTTCTTCCATATGATACAATAAAGCACACCTGTTTGTTAAAAAAAAAAAAGAAAGCAAAATGTAATTCCCAAAAATTTGAGGGTAATATTCTACTCTCACCCACAAATAAACACCAAATATCACAGAATAAATCAAGAAGAATAACTCTTGAGTAATGTAATTCCATCACCTGTATGTCCATAGAAATGCAGTATTTATGTGTTTTTATGTGTATTTATGTGTAGGAGGGTCTCATGCGTGGCAGCTCTGTGGCTTAGAGGTTAGAACTTCTGCTTAGTATCTCTGAGGGTCTGGGTTCAAATCCCAACCATGTTACTTCATGTAGAGAAGTTGTCTCATCTCCCAGGTCCTATAACTATGTCTAAATGTAGTATTTATGTGTAGGAGGGTTCCACCACCATTGTAAGTCTTTTCCAGATACACTATATAGCCAAAAGTATTGGGACGCCTGCCTTTACACACACATGAACTTTAATGGCAGCCCAGTCTTATGCTGGCCATACACTATACGAAAAATCGTTCGTATGGACACTTCGTTCGTTTTTCGGCAAGTTAGTGGGTACAAATCGATAATCGTTTGTGACGTTTTTGTGGAAAAAAAACGAACGGCATGTTTGGAAAATTTCTGCCGAACGTACGATAAATTGCAAGGTTAATGTGTTTCCCGTCCGAACTGCCTGCACTAGGTATATGTAAAAAAACGAACACAAAATTATTTATTCATGTCCACTGAACAGATTATCGGTCATTATATGATGGCACGATCGTTTGCGGTCACGGTCGAACGTTCGTTTTTCGAAAAGGGGTTCGGACGATTTTCTGTATAGTGTATGGCCAGCATTAGTCCTTAGGGTTAAAATTTGATTTGGCGCACCCTTTGCAGCTAGAACAGCTTCTGGGAAGGCTGTCCACAAGGTTTAGTGTGTCTATGGGAATGTTTGATCATTCTTCAAGAAGTGCATTTGTGAGGCCAGGCACTGATGTTGGATGAGAAGGCCTGGCTCGCAGTCTCTACTCTAATTCAGCCAAAGGGTGTTCTATCGGGTTGAGGCCAGGACTCTGTGCAGGCCAGTCAAGTTTCTCCACCCCAAACTTGCTCAGCCATGTCTTTATGGACCTTGCTTTGTGTACCGGTGTGCAGTCATGTTGGAACAGGAAGGGGCTTTCCCCAATCTGTTCCCACAAAGTTGGGAGCATGAAATTGTCCAAAATGTCTTGGTATGCTGACGCCTTAAGAGTTCCCTTATCTGAAACTAAGAGGCCAGGCCCAACCCCTGAAAAACAACCCCGCACCATAATCCCCCTCCACCAAATCATTTGGACCAGTGCACAAAGCAAGGTCCATAAAGACATGCATGAGTGATTTTGGGGTGGAGGAACTTGACTGGCCTGCACAGAGTCCTGACCTCAACACAACAGAACACCTTGGGGATGAATTAGAGAGGAGACTGTAGGTCAGGCCTTCTCGTCCAACATCAGTGCCTGACCTCACAAATGCACTTGGAAGAATGGTCAAACATTCCCATAGACACACTCCTAAACCTTGTGGACAAAAAGATTTGAAGCTATTATAGCTGCAAAGGGTGGGCCAAATGAGTTTTGAACCCAATACTAATACTGGGATGCCATTACAGTTCATGTGTGTTTAAAGGCAGGCATCCCAATAATTGGGCCAATATACTGTGTATTGCTTGTGACACTGAGCATGGCTATGGACTTAGGGCTGGTTCACACCACAGAGATGCAGAGAACATGTGTGGGACTGCCTAGTGGCTAAGTGGGTAGCAGTTCTGTCTAGCAGCACCTGGGATGTTGGTTCAATTCCCCAACATGCTAATGCTTGTGTTGAAGTTTATATGTTCTCCCTGTGTGGGTTTCTCACCACAATCCAAAGACATGCTGGCATTTTATTTGTCTCCTGTCAAAATAGGTTCTAATGTAAGAAAGTTAATTTTGGACTTTATATTGGAAGCTTATTGCAGCCAGGGACTGATGTTAATGTTTATTAGCACTAATCATGCCCAGGGACTTGGACATTTCAAATTTTAGGGTTTAAACTGC